>OX638073.1:28934504-29445871 GCA_951804385.1 Trifolium dubium
TTTGAATTCAGAGACGGATAATTCTGTCTCTAATAGAGACGGATTTATTGTGTTTTGAATTCAACATTTAGAGACAGATATATAAAATTCGTCTCTGATTCAGAGACGGATAAATTCTGTCTCCAATCAGAGACGGAATATAAAATTCGTCTCTAATGGCTTAGAGACGAGGAAATTACCGACCACATCCAATCTGTCTCTAATTCTGTCTCTAACGTGCTTAGTGACGGAATATTTGCCTTTTAGAGACAAATTTTGGCCGTCGGTATTTAAGATTTTTCTAGTAGTGTAAAAAGGGACGATAAAATTTAGGGTAAATAGGTTTATACCCCTGTAAAGTAGGCGAGTTTTATTTTACTCCTATTTGATTTATTTATTTTTTGAAAATTCCCCCTGTAACGTTGACAAATTTTGATTTACCCCCCTATGTTGACTTTTTGCTGATGTGGGAGACAAAGTCAACTGTCACGTCAGCAAAAGTGCATTGCCATGTCGGCAAAAAGTTGATTTTTTGTCTGCCACATTAGCAAAAAATCAACTGATCAAAATTCATCAACATTGTAAGAGAAAATCTAAAAAAAATAGGGTTAATAGGTATATACCCCTTGTAAAGTACATGATTTTTGCAATACCCCCTGTAATATTTGCATTTTTGCAATACCCCATAGACTTTTTCAACCATTACATTTTGTGGGGGTTTTGAACCGCCGCAAATAAAAACCGCCGCAAAATATAATTTTAGTGGGGGTTTTAAACCGCCGCAAAGAAAACCCTCGCAAAATGTAATGTTTGAAAAAATTCAGGGGGGTATTGCAAAAATTCAAACATTACAGGGGGGAATTCTCAAAAAAAAAAATTACAGGGGAGCATTGCAAAATTTGCATACTTTACAGGGGGTATTAGCCAATTTTCCCAAAAAAATATCATAAAGGTAAAACAAAACTCGACTACTTTACAGATAATAAAAACCTATTTACCCTATAATTTATCAAGAGTATTAATTTCATGGGCATGATATAGTTTTTCAAGAGATGGGCTAATTACTGTTATTTGTGGTGCAGCCCACGTTTTGTATTTCTTGGATTAGGCCACAAATCCCTTGTATTTATGGGCTGATAGTAGATTTTGCATTGTCTTTTCAGTAAACAAATCTGGTGCGAAAATAAAATAAAATTTTTGTCAAGCAGTAGTATACTAGTATCTAGAATTTTCATTTAAGATGGATAAGTGTGTATTATGATTTAAATTCTGCATATTACATGTAATTTTACTATCAACCGAAATAATACACATGAATTGACATTGATATAAATCTTACATCGTCAATATTCAAATTGGTATGTACTTGAAATTTCTGGATGAAGCTAATTAGGTTGCATGAATTTGCACACTTTTCTAATTATAGTAACTCGTATTCTTGAGCTTTCACGTTTGTGGTGACTCCATCTACTTTTTCCCATGCATATCTTGAGCTAAGACCAAGAACACATACATGCACCAAGTTTACTTTATCCTTAAGCTGTGGTTGTCAAATTAGTAGTATATTTCACATCACTCCTTTGATTGTTTTTTTCTTCTAGCTTATAATGCATGTATCGTGAGGCAAATCAAGTAACATATGTTTCTATTTTTAGAAAAAGACACAATCACTACAACACATATGTTAATGTTACTAGTATATATAGAACATGGATGCAGAGTGTATGGACAGAGACAGTTGGAAATAAACAGAATAGAAGCTGAGAGAAGAGTTCAATGGCGCTGGTACCGGTACGTGTGTATCCAACCACCACTCTTCCCCGTTTTGCTTCAACGCTGTCCCTCAGAACAACCAAATTTGTAGTTCGGATGCAAATGCAACCCAATGACTCACAAAAGGTACTTTTTTCTTTCACTCTTTTCCATTATATGATCAATCTTACAACCTTAAAGGGAATATTGAAATGTGTTTATTTTGAAAATTTTGCAGTTAGTTTTGGAAGTGAAGGAGAAGCTTGAAAAAGAACACCATTGTCTTCCTGTTGGTAGAAATGGTAGGGATGATGAAGATATGATACTATGGTTTCTTAAAGATCGCAAATTTTCTGTTGAAGAAGCTGTTTCTAAGTTGACTAAAGCTATTGTATCCTTTTTCTCATCATAAATATCTTTTAATTTCTACTTTCTTATGTTATCATCTATTTAGCATCGTCACTTTAGACCGAACACTTGTCAAGTGTTCGACAGGTATAAGACTTCAATGACACGACCCACGACCCTGACACATTTGATTATTTTTATTTCCTCAAATTACTGGTATCTACACGTAAGTGTATCATTGTCATGTCTGGTCGGTTACAGTGCATGACATGTTATCATATTCCTGTTAATACTGATTTTACATTCAACCAAACCAGATCCTCTATGTTTACAAATTTTATGTACTTGTTATTTCCCTTTATACTTTATTAGAAATGGCGTCAAGATTTCGAGGTGACTAATTTGACTGAAGAATCTGTTAAAGATGTTTCTCAAACTGGAAAAGCATATATACATGATTTTCTAGATATCAATGATAGACCTGTGCTTGTGGTGGTTGCAGCAAAGCATTTTCCTAAAGTAATTGCAGAAGATTAATTAGAACTTGTAGTAGTAAATATTTCTAGCCTTTTCATCATTTGCAGTTGACACTTCCATTATGTGTCCTAGAACATAAATTTGGTGAATAAGATTGTCTAATTGTGCATAAATAATCATGTAACAGGTACAGGACCCCGCAGACGATGAGAGGTTATGTGTTTACTTGATTGAGAAGGCATTGAGTAAGCTTCCAGCAGGGAAAGAACAGATACTTGGAATATTTGATCTCAGAGGTTTTAGTAAAGAAAATGCTGATTTTAAGTACTTGACATTCTTGGTATGTTTTTCATACAATCTTCCAAATATCTTTATAGTTGAGAGGTTCACGGCGGCTTCGCCTAACTTGATTTGTGTTCATGAATTGCACTATTGCAGTACTTTGCTGAAAACAAATGGTTCAAAGAGCATATCTAATACATTTATTTTCTATTTTTTCTTTTGCAGTTTAAGGTGTTCCATTATTACTATCCAAAGCGATTGTCTCAAGTATTATTTGTGGATGCTCCTTCTGCATTTAAGTCATTTTGGCGGCTTATCAAGCCGTTTATGAAATCATATGCTTCTCAGGTAAGTGTTACATCTTTTAAATGTTCGTATTTTAATATAAGAAAAAAAGAGGTATATTTTTCCATTTGTAACCAAGTATAGCTTATATATGCCTAGCTCTTTTTTATCTTTCTCAACTGAATTATGCACACTTTCTCTCTACTCGTTATATTTTTCATTCGCCTTTTCATCGCAAGTATGGGATGGTGAAGATCAAACCCTCAACCTCCTTATTACTTTGCTTACTAACTCTTTCACCTCAATCACTAGTCATCCTTAATTCCCTATATTCCCAATTAATGCGTTATATTAGCGAGTACATGCCTTCCTTATCACTCAAACTCCTACATTCCTCCCAAAAAATCAACCCATCCACCGGAATCAAAATATTATGTTCAACACTGTTTGACACATGACTGTCCCATTTCTTCTTTCTTTTGTAGGTAAGGTTTTGCTCTGCAGAGACTGTTAGGAAGGAATATTTTACAGATGAAACTTTACCACCAAACTTCAGAGATAATGAAATTATATTAATGGGTTGAAATTGAAATCAGCTTCTTTTAAGAGTAATATCATATAGAGGCAATAATTGAGAGACAAACTCAATTCTCAAATACCTGGATTAGCAAAATAATGCATTTTCAGTTTATTGTTTCTTTATTTTTGTAACATCTTTTGTAAAGTGGTACAAAATGACATTTGAAATAAATATGGTAATTCTGTTTTCTTAAATAATTCTGTTATTATGATTGTGATGAGTACTCAGCACAAGTCAATTTCTCTTGTTAACAAGTATGACAATATTTGATTAGTAGTTCATGCCAAATATATAAGCACATCTTTCTATTCACGCACATATTAATAAATCTAAATTTGGTATAAAAACTAAGTTGTTTGGATCAAAATAGCCCCAAGGTTTATCGCTTGAACAACAACCTTCGAGTCCACATGTAGTTCCACTGCTCTAAAATTAAGTCGGAGACCTTCAAGAACCCCGCATAATTCCGCAATATAAGCACTCCTTGTACCAATAAATTTGACAAAACCACCAAACCACTCTCCTTCACTCCCTCTAATAATATCTCCACATCCAATAAAACCACCTCGACACGAACCATCAATATTCAATCTCACCCAACCGTTAGGAGGAGGGGTCCAATTGATATATGTATGTACTCTTTGTTTTTATCCCTATAAAAAAAATGCATTTGTCCATTATAATTCAAAGATTCATTATTTTATCATCTAAATATTACATATATTATATCTTTTTTGCGCTTAATATCAAAACTCGCGCTAAATTATTAGTTGTTGACCCCAATAACGGCAAAAACCAAAAAAGCAATGAGTTTATATTTATGTACCAACTAGGGTTAATAAGTTTTTACCTCTATAATATAGACGAGTTTTGTTTTACGCAAATTAACTTTATTTTTTTGGATTACACCTTGTAAAATTATTTATACTAATGTGATAATTAAATTTTGTCAAGTCAGCAAAAAGTTAATAAAAAAAAATTACAGAACTAATCTAAAAAAAATTAAAAGAGTAAAATAAAATTCGTTTTATATTATAAAGGCAACCAACAAAATCTGATTTTTTTTTTTAGTCAAAAAAAAATCTGGTTACGATCTCCTTTTGATTTTACTTTTACCTCAATAAAAATCAATCTTTTCTTTTGCTAAAACTTCTTCTCACCTTCATCTTTCTTCAACTTACCAAAAAAAAAAAAAAACCAAAACCTTTATCTTTCTTCTTCGCTGCTGCATTCTCCAAAAAAACACAGCAAAACAAAACACAAGTTTTCCTTCCCTTCCATCAGCAGCTTCTGAGTTAGGGTTCACACTCTTAATCCCTGCCGCCGCTGCTCCAAAACCAATGGTATGCTCCTACTCCTCTTTCACTCAATCATTTATTTTTTAGCTTAATTGCATGTTTAATCCTTACGTTTATTTTAGGTTCCAAGTTAGTTTTCTAGGGTTAAAAAGTTTGAAGTGAGTTAAATTTGCATATGTGGACAACTTAGGATAGTAGTGCCGCATTGTTTTTAGGCTATATGTTTGGTATCAATATCATAGATGTGCCAAAATCACCGGTGATTTTACAGAAGCTACAAGTTGTAGCTTTTGCATAATTATTGTGGATCATTGTGATTCTGACACATCCGCCATGACAAATTAACTTAAAATTTAATGGAAAAGACGAACTTATAGGCACTAACTTCAAACGTTTAAATATAGAGTAACAACTTGAAGGAGCTGCTTAAAGGGAAATCAGAGGAACATCAAATTACACTTCCAGTTCAACTTGAGACCATTGGTTAGTAATTTATGATTATTGATTGCAGTTTGTTTTTTGCTATGTATATCTACCACGTTTCTACAATATACTGTAAGTAATGCCATGGTTGTTGAATGTAATGGAGTCCTAATTTGATTAAGGTTTGCACAATTAATTGATGGATTAAGTTGTGACACTCTGCATTGTTGAAGAAGAACTAAATTGATGATAGAAATTAGAAATTTTGCATGTAATGAAATCATGCAGTCTTTTTTTTTTAACACAATGAAATCATGCAGTCTATGTCTTTGGAATATTAAAATAGGGGTTCTGCTTTTTTTTTTTCCTTCCATTTATCTATCTCGTGTGCCCTTGCTATTATAACATAACCGATAAAATATCTCGTGTTTTAGAAATAAATGAAAACGTATATCTTTAGAAATCACCTAACATTGTCATTGTTGTGATACACAGGGAAAAAGGTGAAGGTTGAAGAGAATTGTGAGCATCCTTGGGATGTGCTGGATATCATTTCCAAAACACTAGATTTTGACGATCTCTTTCAATTTTCTGGTGTGTGCAAGAATTGGAGGACTTTTCATAAAATATACTGGAGAAATTTCTTAGCATCCCAAGAACTACTACTTGTTCAATTTTCGAATAAAGAGGAATCGTTTTCCTTTATTAGCATATCCGACCAAAAAGTTTATTGCTTGAAGCAGAAGAATTACTTCCACTACAAATACCATGTTACATGTTTTTGTGGATATTTTATCAGGTATAAGTTCAATGGTTCATATATGATAACCAATCCGTTTACAAGAATAAAGAAGGTAATCAATGCCCCTCTTGCAAAAGTTAGCCATTGGCTATTTACTAAGGCCTTCCTTGCTTTTGGCAAATGCTCTGAGGAATTTGTCTTGGTGGTTTTTTG
Organism: Trifolium dubium; assembly: GCA_951804385.1. NCBI lineage: Eukaryota > Viridiplantae > Streptophyta > Magnoliopsida > Fabales > Fabaceae > Trifolium > Trifolium dubium. The sequence continues at coordinate 28,940,884 of OX638073.1, forward strand.
CAATTATTATTTGAATGTCTATCAATCTCGAAATTGTGGTTGGGTTAATTATCCGACAATGGAAAATACAGGGAATGTTGTTGATGTTGTGGTTTTGAATAATATAATATATGTTCTCACGGACAATGCGAACATAGGGGTACTGAGCTTAAATTCTGCGAATATTAAATTTCTAAAACTGAAGAATACTTTTAAGGTAAGATATTCCTCATATACTAACTTGGTTAATTGTGATGAGCAACTTTTGGTGATTGATTTCGAGAATATGGAAATAAAGAATGTTTACAAGGTAGACTTCTCAACGATGAGTTATGTTAAACTGGAAACTTTGGGCGACATTGCATTGTTTTATTCTTGGAATGATTTGAAGAGTAGATGCTATGCATTGAGCAACCCGAGCAGGTGGGGATATGAGAGCAACTCTATATGAGAGCAACTCTATATATGCAATGTATTGTTCATCAGTATGTAGTGTGTATTCAGGAGATGATAAAAAAATGCAAAAATGCATTAGACTTCCAACCTCTCCTGGAGCAAGAATCTTTACGCTCGAATGGTGTTTTAGACATCTAAAATACGAGGTTGATTATTCTCTAGTTGAGTAACTTGCATATTGTACATGTTATTTGTGGTATGTGTTTCCACCTATTTTCTTTATTGTTTGTTAATAATTTGACTAGAGTATGAAAAACTTGTAATGGTTTGTAGTACACATTGATTACTATTGTGTAATTTAGTTTGTAGTGCCTATTTTCTTAGGATGTGATTTTTTTTTATGAACTAAAGGGGCAAAGCCTCAAAAAAGGAAACTAAAACTCTCTAGAGAAGCTAATACAGGCACAATCAACCAACAAAGACACAAATAAATAAGGTTAGGAGCAAAATTAAAATTATTTAGATCAATATTTAAGTGTAATCCATGTTAGGCCAAGAGGTCTGTCACTTGATTGGCTTCTCTAAGAACATGATTTCAACCCACCAAAAATCAGATTGATTATGAATTTGATGGATATATAACAACAACAAAACTGCCATTATATCTCAAGAGACGACCCTCACAGGCTCACACGCTGCCTTGGTCCCATGGTCAACAACTGAGACATTAGTATTAAGAGCCACCCAATCTTCCAATGACACTTGCCACTTAATATTTGACACTCAATTATCGTTACTAATCTGCAATTTCATCAATGACGTTACCAGGTTGCTCATTCTAATGGTTGCAACTGAAGTCATAACCCTCTCGTGCAACCGTGAATAGCTCCACATAAAGGTGGAGCTTTCCTTTCCAACTGAATTTTTTGCATACGCATGAGTCAGGAATTAAATCCACGATTATATATTTAAGGTCAAAATTTTACTACTTAGATCAATTCAAATTCATTGTTAGTAAAAAAAAAAAAACAAGTTAGATAAGATGTAAGATAACTAAAAAAAAGGTTAGATAAGATGCAAGTCAAAAAATAATTTTTAAAATTGCATAATTACAAAAAATACTATTTATGTTATAGGTTTAAATATAGTTTTGCCCCTCTTATTTTATTTTACGTATTCAGAATTTCAATCTCCCTAATTTAAAATTCAGAATTTCAACCCCATTATTTTAGATTTTTCAAAAAAAAATTCACCCGAATGACATTTGACTTATTTTTTAATATGTGACAATTATGATGTGTATTATTTTTTTTTTTTGACACATGTGTATTACCTAATTATTTTCTTTAAAAATTATTAGAAAAATCTAAAAAAAATGCCATAAAATTAGGGGAAAAGTATAAAAAAATAAATAAAAATCTACAAATAATTACTATTAAAAATCAAGAAAATACCATTAATTAAAACCCATTAAAAAGATATTTAAATATATCAAAAAATTGTATGCGCATGTAAATATCTAGATATATTTATATCCAAATAAATTACTTATATCTAGATATTTTTATGTTCAAACAAATACTTATTTGGATATACTTAAATGTCTTTTTAATGGGTTTTACGGTAACTTTCTTGATTTTTTTTATAGTGATTTATTTGAAAAAATTTATTTATTTTTTACCTAATTTTATGGCATTTGTAAGAATTTTTTAGTAGTTATTAAAGAAAATAATTAGGTGGATAAAGATAATACACATGTGTCGAAAAAATAATACTAATATACACCTCATAATTGCTAAATAAGCAAAAAAATAAGCTAAATGTGAAAAATCTAATTATGGCAGTTGAAAAATCAAGTTTTAAAATAGGGGTTGAAATTTCAAATCCGTCAAAATAAAAGGGGCAAAGTTGCATTTAAGCCTACATTATAAGTGTATGGGCAAATAAATTAAATTCATTAAAATCCAAGAACATTTGAATGAGATGGTAAGAGATATCTTCCAGTTTAACCAGAGATCTCTTTCAGCTTAACCAGATGACATGAGATCGAAACTAATTCTAGAAATGCAGTAGTGTTAAATTCTCTTGAGGCAGAGTTTTGCCACTCTTTGTGGTCCTACCCGACTCGAGCAATTAGTCTCTGCAATTGTACATGGACTATACCCGGTTCAAAAAAAAAAATCCATTAAAAATAAGATTAATTCAATAAATTATAGGAAAAAGAATATCAAATATGTATGTAGTGAGTGTGTGGATAGAGACAGAGTTAGAAGAAAACAGAGTTGAATTGAATGGCGCTGGTGCCTGTCTACCCAACCATCACTCTTACTCGTCCTGCTTCAACACTTTCCATTAGAACAACCAAATTTGTCATTCGGAGCTGTAATCTTCAACTCAAAATCCATCAAAATCACTCACACAAGGTGAAACAACAAATTATTCAACTTACTCAGAATCAACATCTAAAAGGGTATATCAAAATATGATTTTTTTTTTATGTTCTGAAAATTTTGCAGTTAGTTTTGGAAGTGAAGGAGAAGCTTGAAAAAGAACACCATAGTCTTCCTGTTGGTAGAAATGGTAGAGATGATGAAGATATGATACTATGGTTTCTTAAAGATCGAAATTTTTCTGTTGATGAAGCTGTTTCTAAGTTGACTAAAGCTATTGTATCCTTCTTCTTATAATTAAGTATATGATCATTAATTTTCAATTAATTTATATTATAATATGCTTTGTGTTTTTGACAACATTATAATATGCTTTGTTGAGGAGTGGAAAGTGTGAAACTGGTGGAATATGAGTGTAAATTGATATATTTTATTTTCTATTTTCTTATGTGATCTTCTATGTAGCACCAACATTTCAGACTGAAATATGTTCACCTACAGACTACAGTCACCTTTGATTATTACAGTTACAATTAATCACTTTTATTTTCTTAGATTAGCCTAGTCTATGCGTCAGTGTTAGTGTCGTGTCCGGTCAGTGTATCCTAGGTTATCACATTCCTGTTTATGTTGATTTTACATTCAAGAACCTACTCAATCGACTAGCCCCTCAATGTTTACAATTTTATGTACTTGTTATTTTCCCTTTCTACTTTATTAGAAATGGCGTCAAGATTTCGAGGTGTCTAAATTGACCGAAGAATCTGTTAAAGATGTTGCCCAAACTGGAAAAGCATATATACATGATTTTCTAGATATCAATGATAGACCTGTGCTTATGGTGGTTGCAGCAAAGCATTTTCCTAAAGTAAGTGTAGAAAATTAGAAGTTTTAGTAGTTAGTATTTCAACCCGTTTTATATTACTCTTTTTCTATGTTCTCTGAAACAATAAGAGAGACTATAAATGTGGTTAAGTGCATAAATTGATAAAAGTGATAAAACCAAAACTTTTTTATGTGGTTCTTCTAGCCTTCATCATATTCAATTGATACTTACATTATGTTTCATAGATCTTAAATTTAAGTAATGAGATTTCCTGATTTTGCATAAATAATTTTGTCACAGGCACAAGACCCTGCAAACGACGAGAGGTTATGCATTTTCTTAATTGAGAAGGCATTGAGTAAGCTACCAACTGGGAAAGAACAGATACTTGGAATATTTGATCTCAGAGGGTTTGGTATAGAAAATGCTGATCTTTCATACTTGACATTCTTGGTATGGTTTTTTACTATCTGCCAAATATTTAGCTTAATTTGACTTGTGTTCATGAACTACAGTGCCTTGTTAGAAATAAATGATTCAATGAGTATCATAAAATCTAATATATTTCTTTGTTTTTGGCAGTTTAATGTGTTCTATTATTACTATCCAAAACGGTTGTCTCAAGTACTATTTGTAGATGCTCCTTTTGTGTTTAAGCCAATTTGGCAGGTTGCCAAGCCGGTGTTAAAATCATATGCTTCTCTGGTAAGTGTTACACATTTTGAATGTTTACTTTTTTAATTTAAGAAAAAAGAGGTATTCTCTTGTCTTTGCAACAAAGTGTAGGTGTATAGCTTATCTATGATTAGTTCATTTTTCTCACCGAATTATGCACACTTTCTCTCGACTTATTATATTTGTTTTCCGCTTTTTTAATCATGGCATGGCAAGTAAGATATTGGGGATGTTAAGAGGTTTTATTGTTTGATTAAGTTGCCCGTGATCAGTATTCAAATCAAGATGTCATTGGATCTTGGGGCTTTATCACATCATTGAAAGACGAAGTAATTGGACACTGATGTGGTAACCCTAAGGGTGGTAATCAACCATGTCATTCACCTTACTATTCTAAGGTTCAAATGAAATATTAGAGCACCAAATATTAAGGTCAGGTGGTTCCATGCCAGAATCATCATGTGTGCTAGAGAGTAGAGTCTAGAGACAATGATGTTATCCATCAGTTTCATCTTTCCTTTGGGATGGCAAGCATATTTTTAACCCTTAAACCTTATAACTCACATTTTGACATAGAATTAACGACTCACATTTTGAAGTGAAACAAAATCAGAAGATTACTTTAAGCACTGTTTGACATAACTTGCCCATTTTCACTTTCATCTTTCTTTTACAGGCAAGGTTTTGCTCTGCGGAGACTGTCAGGAAGGAATATTTCACAGATGAAACTTTACCACCAAACTTCAAGGTTTGAAAGTTATTTTTGGAAGATATGAAAAAATTGCAGTAAACTTTAGAGATAGGAGAATTATATTAGTTGGTTGAGATTGAAATCATCTCCATTTTAAGAGTAATATCATATTATTCATATATAGGCAAATTCATATACCTGGAAGACAGTCGTTGTTTCTACCATCGGATCTGAGGAGCAATAATAATTTTTCAGTTTATTGTTTTTCTTTTTTTTGTGCATTTTCAGCTTATATGTTTAACAATATCTCTTGTATAAGTGGTACAAATGGAGTTTGAAATACATGATAATTCTTTTTCCTTAAGTCATTCCAGTGCACAATATTTCACTGTTACTATGATTGTGATGAGTTGGTGTACTATGATTGTGAAATTGGTTTATGACACCAAGATTGATATTTGGTTTATGAAAATACTGAATATGCTGTATTAAAAATCTGCTTTTAATTCTTCAATAATAACATGATTGGTCTTACATTTTCGCTCTTTAGCAGTCAAATCACAGGTTTTCCAATTTTCACTATCTCCACAATCCTGCATCAAAATTGCACCTATATTTAATAAAAATTCACCATTTAAATTATAACCAAAAAGACAATCACAAGATACAATGTCTCTCAAGAAAAATAGCCATCATACTAACATGAACATCTTCCAACTTTTTTTCTATGAAAACTAAACAATAACCAATCACATAGCTGATTGGAAGGAAGGTGAGGTGAATTGAGGAAATGGAATTGCTAGTTCATTACAGAATTGAAAATGACTAATTATGTGCTTTGCAAGGGAGTGACCACCATTTGCATTACACTCACTAAATACAAAGCCAATAAAACTATTTCAGCATAATTTTGTCACATATTGTAGTCTTAATAATATCTAAACATAGTCGAGTGTAAATTAAACTGTAAACCAGAGTATAATCTCCGCATCTGCGTTTAGGAGCGACTGAAATCACCTGATGTTAGAATTCGCCCCAAACTGAATTAGTCGTTCCACTTTAAACCGTACAAATCTCCCTCAATTGACTTTGGCTCCTTGAGTGCAACAAAACAGTAAATGTGGAGATCTTACTGCAAAGAAAATGTCAATATCTCAATCCTTCTCTTGGTGTCCCTAGTCTTTCTCTGATCTCAGATCCAAATCTTATATTTTATAAAAATAAGAAAATAAATAAAAAGTGTATTTAAAAAATATATATATTCTTCAATATAAACGACAAAGCATTTTAGTGAATAATACCATTGAAACTCTGAGAGGAAAAAAACAAACCATAACAGAAGAAAAGAAAAGAGAATAGAAAGTGCGATGATGATGAAGAAGGGAAGTGAAGTAAACACGATTTGTTTGGTTATGGCAGTTATGGCTATGATGATTTTGAGCGCAACCGCTAAAACTGAATCACCGGAATACATAGTAGTTCACACCGCATCGGATTTCGAGATCAGACTCTACAAAAACTCCGTTTGGATGTCCGCATCAGTCGTAGGCACAAACTCATTCGAAAAAGCCACATGGAACGGTTATCACAGATTATTCGAGTTCATACAAGGTGCAAATCTCAATTTCTCACGAATTCCAATGACATCTCCGGTGTTAACATCGATGGTTCCCGGTGCCGGTCCTCTTGATTCCGAAGGCTATTACGTTAGTTTCTATTTGCCGGTGAAGTTTCAAGATGATCCACCGGTTCCGATTCCGGAATTGAATATTAAGCATCATGAATTTGATAGTCATTGTGTTGCTGTTAGAAAGTTTTCTGGATTTGCTAGGGATAGAAATATTGTTAAGGAAGCTGAGAAACTGGATTTGAGTTTGAGTAAGTCTCCGTGGGATGAATCTTCTGAGAAGAAGATTGGAAAACGTGGTTACTCGATTGCTCAGTATAATAGTCCTCTTCGGATTGCTAAGAGGAGAAATGAGGTTTGGGTTGATATTCATGCTCCTGAATTAGGGTGTAAGGATCGTGTTGCAGCATATTCATCTGATCATTGATGATTTCTTTAGAGATGAATAAATAAGCGTATCAGAATTCGAATTATAGTCTTGCAGATTGCGTGCCAACCGAGCTTCATGACGACCGATCATTGACGATGTTTTATTCATATGTTCGTATTATTACTATCAGTATCATTATTACTCTCTCCGGCCACAATTATTTTCAAATTTATTGAATGATTGATAACTGATGTATCTATTCGTAGCAGATTAGATACATCAGTTATTTTATAGATTCCAAAAATAAAGGTTTGATTATAATTATAGTCGGAGGGAGTACGTGAGTATTGAGAAGCATATGGTATATGAAATATGAATTTGATGCATTCACTTGTGTGTATAATAAATGGATGTGATTGCTATTGTCAAAAGAGATGATGAATGAAACTTGCTTGAAAAGTTATCAAAAATTCATTTTTTATGAAATCTATACATTATAAACAACTATTCCGGGTTGTCTTAATTAAGTATTTAGTTGATTTTGTCTCTCTTTGGTTTTGCGGATGAGTTATGTGATTGAATAGAAGCTATGATTGTTAGCTTCTTAAAATCACGATGGATATCACATTGAGATGAAAGAATCACATACAAAACGTCAAACCAAACACACCATTAATTCAACTTTCTTTTACATTTTGAATTGGAGATGAATTCAACATAACCACAGTGATAGACACTATTATAATTTTATTAAAAATTTTAAGTGTAACATTTGTCAAAATCGGTTGTTAAGCATTTATCGTATGAGAGATTATGTATAAGCTTGCAATTGTAGAGGAAATGAGCTGAAAAATAACAAAATGGTTACAAGCAGAAAACTAGCTAATTTGATAACATCTTTTTAAACACTTGTACAAGTGCTTAGATTTAGGTAAATTCTTACAAACGCCTCCGATTCTTGGCCTAATTGCTGTCTAAATAAGAGGGTGGTAAATGATGGGAATCTGCTTTGTAAAAATCCAAAGATACATAGATCTTTCTCTGCTGATTCACATTGGATTCCTTGTGCCCCGAGCTGCTCAGCTTAAAGCGTAAGTTAGTGATGCTTTTGGCTACTAGGATGCAACATTCAAAGCTTTGCAGTGCGACACTTGTATTGCTCTCCCATAACCTGGTTTACATGGTTTAGGCTGCTCTGATTTCGCTTGATGGTACTGCAGGAATGTAAGTGCATAGGCATTGATTTGGAGACCGCGGATCACATTTAATTGTATGTTTGCAAAGCCGATCAACTATTAAATTCTCATGTCTCAACATATTATTATTGCAATTTCAGCAAAGCTACAAATTATAGTTCCACGAAGGACATATAGGTCAAATTTGATATCACTGTGAAAGCACCAGAGCCTATAATACTAAGATGTTCCAGGAGAAGCAAAGTTGTTTTTGACAGAATTTCCATTTTTTTTGCATGGAAGGAAACAGAACAAATATACTTACTTTTTTTCAATGCCAAAATGGCAGTTTGTATGGAAGAGAATTTAAACAAACATACTGTAGGTTGATCTAGTTGTAGTTCCATTCCTTCAGAGAGTATCAACTTTTGTATGTACTTGAATCTCAATTATGATGGTAGCAGTAGAACGAACAAACATCAGAAAGTAGTTACAAAAACTGTTATTATAGTTACAAAAACTCTCATCTATTTACAGTTAACCAATTCAATGGCTTCAATTACTATCAACTTTTCAAAAGGCATAAATTTCACCATCTTCTATCTTCCATTGTGGTGTGTTTAAACTTTAAAGCCAACTTTAACTATTCTACTTAGTCAGGAGTCAGCAGCCAATGAAAGCTATCATCCACTATAACAGTCTCGCCCCAAAAAAATCAAGAAAATCATGAGTGGTGTAAATATCAGATTCAGGAATAAATAATGTTTAGTGTTTTATACTATATTATATAGTTATATAATATTGGATTTTCCTACAATACTTTCAAATACAAAAGAAAATATCTTTCATTCTTTTATGTTTGATGTTCAAACAATAATACAAGAAAAGAAAGTTATGAATATTAAGCTTTATGAGTTAAAGGACAAATATGGTATCATGGCTAGACACATTTTCAATTCTCAACCCATATATTCTTAAGTTCTGAACCCACCATACATCTTGGATGATATTTAGGTACCCAAATATTTTGCTTCAAAATTATATCAAATTAAAATGCACATTGTGTTTTGCGGAAAAAAACTGCAGCAAAATTTGAGATTTGCTGCTTTTTTCTTCTTCAGTAAAACGCATAAAAGTTCCCCAACCATTTTTTATTGAAATTTGTGAAATTTGCACCAAAAATTGAGGGGGGTAAAACTAGTTTCCTACCAGCGCATGGTTTAAAAAAATTAGTGCAACTATAGCATTGATCTCTATGAACTTCAGTATTATCCTTTCAAGATGTGTATAGAATGGCAAAAGAATACTGAAATATTATATTAGCTATCTCGATGTCTTGTATGAATATGGGATGGCAAAGATGAGCCAGGAACAGAAGCCCTTCTGCTTGGCATTGGTAGCTTGATTTGAGTACAATAAACAATCAATAAAAGCAACAGAAGGATTACAAAGAGAGAAATTGAAGAAGACATGACCTTCACATTCTTTAAAGTTGAAATTATAGTCTGGGATTTGCGGTTTGCAATATTTAACCACTGAAATTTCCCTTCAACTAATGCAGCTCCTAATGTCCAGGAAACATCGCCTGGTCCAAACTCCATTTCTACATCACCAAGACACAGACCATACTCGATCAGTGATGCCATATAAGCCACCCGGAAACAAAATTGTCCAGCATAATTTGGATTGTCTGAAATACTGCCCAAACCAGCCCATAAATCTGAACATATATGCTTGCCGGACTCCCAAATCATTGTTAAATTGGCTCTTGGGCTCAAATTTAGCTTATTGTAGACAAAAAAGAAACCAGATAAGGCATGAAATCGCTTAGTTGGGTGAGCCACAGCTGTTATATTAAGTGCACCATTGCCTGCAAGGAATATAATGAAACAGAGTAAGAATCTGTTTGAATAAACTTATCAGCAAGTACTTAAGGCAAAATATTAAAAGAATCTTACAATTACCATGAGATTTTTGTGGTTGATACCTCCCCTTATAAGTTATAAACCATAATAGCTTTTTGTATAAATGGAAATTGTAAATAAATTTTTTCGTGAGGCACTCTTATTGAACCTTTTTTATACACTCGTGTAAACTCAAGGATTTTTTAATCTCATAAGATAAAGCAAATCCAAAAGGGCCTAAGTTTTATTTCATGCAACCATCAAAGAAACAAAATCCCAACAACCCTGTCCCTAAGCTTTTAGTGTGAAAGCCATGTGAAATGAAGACAAAGTAGGCTGCATGCTGATCATCAGAAGTAATAGTTTCGCGTTATCATTGTTTGAGAATTAATATTTTTAGTATCAAGTTTTCATAGCTTGGGGGGGTTGAAGTTTCACAGTTGCCTGTTTACTCTTTTGGGAGGGATGCTCCCAGATATATGTGTAGGAAATGACTATTTCCATGTTCATTACAAGGTTGAAAATTTTATTTCCGGGTACAAAAAAATGTACTGTCCACATTCCTGTAATTTTCATTCCCAAGAGAGGGGGATGGGAAAGTAGATTCTATGGTATAAAAATAAAATTGTGTATACTTTCCTTCTTTATCCCAATAACTTCCTCTACATTCAACTTTTATAAAAGATTCCTAAGTGTTATAAATCAACCATATATACTGCTTTTTAAATGCCTTGGAATAGCATTCTCTTCAGAATGTTCTGGGGAATGTCATTTTAGGGAATGCATACATAAAACCTGAAACAAACACCACCTTTGATGATTTTTTGAAGGAGAGTTTTGGAGAATGGGTCAGATGAAAGTAACTGGATAAAGTCACCAGACATAAAACAAACTGCACATTCCTTATTTAGATTTGTGATAACTTAATCCAACATTTGCTCAGCTGAAATCCATCTTATAAATTTCAATTAACATTAACAATGTCCTACATACTTAAAAGAGGCTATGGAAGAAGAAAAAAAATTAAAAAGTGCAAATAAAATATAAAATGCAAGCAAATGATTATTTCACTTACCGGTACCAGAGAATAAACTCGATTGGCAATTTGCACCAACTGCCTTATGTGACACTTGGGAATCGCTCAAGTTCATAGCTGCAGCAATAGCTATTTCTCTGCATTGTTCCCAATTAGGTTCTCCGATAAGACTTAAAGTATTCTGGGGTTGGCTATGATTTTTTGGGTGGGTGGCATCGAATCCAGAGCAATGATAGCAGGTATAGTTTTGTACAAAAGTAGACATCAGACAAGGATGTCTGAGTTCAGATATACCACCGGTTCTCTCCACTCTTCGATTATTTCCGAGCATAGCAACAGTCCTATCAAACGCTTCATTTAACCCAAAAGCAGACAACGAATACGCCACAATCCTATGTTCAATCGAACCAAACTCCAATCTCATCGCATTAACATCATCCCCAGTATCACGATCTATCTCCACAACAATCTGCAACGACGAGCCACCCAAATCAACAAGTCCCAAAGTAGAAGACCCAGAAAGATGATGATCATCAAAGCTACCCATTTTGTAATTCAAAGCCACCCAACCATAATAAGCCTCCTCCCTCCCACTCAAAACCCTAATCCATCTCTTATCAAACATAAACGAATGATCTTTCACAACATCCCCAACATCCTCCAAAACACGAAACGCATCCTCCCTCCGAATCCCCCTCAATCCAGCAGTAGCCATAATAAAAATAGGCGTGTCACGGTGCATTTCGCGAGGAACTAAACTCTCTGCCCACATAATCAAAGGCTCCAAAGCATGTCTCACACCTAAAGAATCATTAACCAGTTTATCTAACCCGGGTTCGGTTTGCATACAGTGATATTGACAAGAGGTTTTCCAAAGTGAACTATTCCTAATTGTTGAATCATTATTAGTATCAGGATATGAATGTAGTAAAATTGGCAAACTTTTATTTTCTACTACTACACTACCTAACATCCATTCATATACATTAACCCTTGTTCCTGTGCTTCCACAGTCTATAACAACAGTGTAATACGACGACGCATTGTGTTTCGAATTCGAGCTATAAGATTCGAGATAAAAACCTAAAAACAACAGAATCGGGATAAAAATGACTGCGCTGATTTTGAACAACAATTTATGTTTGGTGGCGAATCGTTTATCTTTGGAAGGGGATTTGGGAACTTCCATTAGAAAGAATATGTAATAGGAACGAATGAATATTGAATCTACTTATGAACATTTAATTGAGTTGACATGAACAAAAGAAGGTTAAGATTTACTTAACTACTGTATATCTCTGTATGTAGCTTGTGGAACAGTGTAGGAGATGGATTTACCTTAGCATAAAACAGATAAAGAAGAAGAAAAAGAAGCTACTTGATTTGATCCTGCGATTATATGATTGATGGGTACGGAAAACGACCGAGGATCAGATCGGAGGGGACTTTGCAAATTTCAAGCCTTTTTTCCTTTTCGTAGGAATTTCGCTATTTCACGTCTTCAGCAACTCTTTTTTTTTTTTTCTTCGATATTAGTGCCGCTAAGATGGAATGGACATATGAATTGAGTATGGAAGACTCATAGATTAATTTTTAGATAAAATAATTTATCTTTTTGATGTAGTCAAAAAATGAAATAACAAATCATTTGAAATTTACGCACAAAAAATAGAGGAACTCATGTTTGAACATCATTCATCGACGCTTAACTATTTCAATATTTTCTATTAGTTAGAATTTGTGGACATATATGTGGGAACTCTAGTCAGCTTTGCCTAGCTTCATTTAAGGTGTTTCATGAAGGAAGTCGAGAACTCGATCTCTACGGTGGTTGTTGGAGTGCCGAGGGCGGTCATAGTATGATTTTGAATGTTGACGGGAGTAGTCTTAGAACCCTTGTATCTTTGGTTTTGGAGGACTGATCAGGAGCGTAGATGGAGCCTGGGTTCATCTTGAACATTATATTTTTTAAATAACCTTTATGCTAAATTATTGGCTATATATCACGGTTTAAATTTGGCTTGGGGTTGAGTATTAAGGAGTTTTGCTGTTATTATGGCTCAAAGACTGTTATTCAGTTGATCTCTAATCCTTTAAACCAACGACATCATTATACAACTATAATATACAATATCAAGGATCTACTTGTTAGAGATTAAAGAGTTATAGTTTATCACACTCTTCACAAATGATATGTCTGTGCAGACTACTTAGCAAAACATTGTGCTAACAACTTTGAAGTTTTTTCTCCTATAGTGATCTTATCTGCTCGCTTGAACCTCCTCCTACTAACGGATGCTAGTGAGACTTTATATTCATATAACAAGCTATCTATTGTTTTTTCTCTATTTGTACCAAAAAAATCTCAAATTGATCACATCAACTCTCTCAACATGTGAAATCTCTATTTGTTCTCCATCTTTGTCAAAATTTTCACAATTTAGTTTATTTAAAGGATCAAATTGAAAAACAATTAATAAAGAGAGAAATTAATTTAATAATTTGAGATATTAATGGACACATATTTGAATTTAAAGGTGACTTAGAAAGACATAAACTAATTTGGTGGTTTATTCATATTTCATAGAAGTTATTGTGGAACCAAAACACCAAATGTTAGTTAATTCAATTGCGATTGACATTGAATTTGATAGAGAGAATCGCAATTTGATAGAGTGGTAAAATAACTTGATCCCAAAATTGTCGTATAACTAGATTAATTGTTTCAGGCGGATACTACTAGTTAAATAAAATTCTTATGGAGTTTTTTTTGTTGTTGATGACATATATTACTTCTGTCTCTAAATATAAGATTCTGTTTGATCACTTCATGTACACCAATGCACCATTTTGATCATTAATGTACTTTTAATTATCTGAAAATAAAAATTATAAAATTTAATATTTTAAAAATACTCATCAAAACAAATCATACATTATTAAAAAAATATAGTCAAAATATAATACATACATGAATATTACAATTTGATCTGATCTTATATTTAAAAACTGAGTTTTGTAAATGGTTTTTTCAATAGTGAAGGCTCGCTAATGATTTTTGACGGGAGGACCCGCGCCCTTTTTTTCCCACGTGGACAAAACCTCCTACAAGTACAATAATACCCTCACCTTTACGCTTTACATTGGTTCCAGCTCCGCAGTTTCAGTACTTAACGCACACGCTTCCGCACCAGATAAAACTCTCAACATCATTTACCATTCACCCCTCAACACAACAAAACGACTCCTTCTACCACCGACTGCGTAAGAATCATCAAAACTAGAACAAAAAAAATACAAAGCCGCGAAAAACTTTCCAGAAACAAAAAAGAGAGAAAAAAAAAATGAAGATCACGGCTCTTTTGGTGCTTAAATCCACCGGCGACGGTTCAGAATCGGTTTTTCTTGCTAACGCTTCAGATGTAAGCCACTTCGGTTACTTTCAACGCTCTAGCGTTAAAGAGTTCATCGTTTTCGTAGGTCGTACCGTAGCCAATCGTACTCCTCAAGGCCAACGTCAATCCGTTCAACACGAAGGTTTTTTTTTCAAATTAGGGTTTCATCTTTTCCTTTTATCTATTCATCATCGCTTTCTCAATTTCAATTATGCGAATCGAATCACGCGTTTTGAGTTTTCCAAATATTTTTTTTCGTTTGATCTATCTGGATCGGGTTCGTAGTTCATAATTCACATGGATTTTAATATTTAACCGTTTTCTGATTTGAATTAACTTTCATTGTTTCATTATAAACTATGAAGCACGGCACGGATGACGCAGATACTGATACGTCGACACGAATAAATATTATTTATTTATGTTTTAGAAAAAGTGATACAATTCAATGGAATTGTAAACACGACACATGTCTGACACTGGGACACGCCTAATCCAAGGAGTGTATGTGCTTCATAGATTATAAAACATTGTAATAGAATTATAGAAAGGATTATTTGATTTTTATTTTTTTTTTGTATAGATATGGTCAGTGTTTGAAAATCTCTTTAACTTTGGTGTTTCGTTTGTAGAGTATAAGGTGCATGCGTACAATAGAAATGGCCTTTGTGCGGTGGGATTTATGGATGATCATTATCCAGTTCGGAGTGCGTTTTCTCTTCTCAATCAGGTGAGAGTGAGTGCAGTGTTTGGGTTCAATGTTGTTTGTTTATTTATGATTTGTAGCTTGTTATGTTTGAAGCTAACTCGCAGTAGCTTGTTATGTGTTTTGCTGCTTCCTTTGTGATTAGGTTACGGTTATTATAAGTCTGGATTCTTTCTGTTATCTCAGTGTTGACTAATAATTGCAATGCATATTTGTCTTCGCATTTTCTACATGGAAAAAATACATACGGCAAAGTTTAATTTATTTCATTTTATTTTTCGGCTACTTGCTTGGTCAGACAATTGTGAATCAAATAAGTGGCGTTTCAACTTTCATGTTTAGGTGTTCGACTCTTTCTTGACACAGTGTACTTTGTTGTATCACATTATAAAATATCTCAACAAAGATCTACATTATGAGATATGGTCGAACGATTGAGTAATTTTATTTTTACAATTTATGCCTCAGGTATTACTGAGCATACTTAAGTTGTGTATTATTGACAAGTTAAGTGGACCCTTCTGGCTCGGCTTGACTTAGTTGGTCCAACATGATATTTCGATACGAGGATTTAAGATCCTAAAGTAATGTCTTATTAGTTTTAAGACATGGAGATCTCAAGACTTGCTGTCTTGATTCCATTTTGTTGTGGTTTACTGTCTTGTTATCATACTAACCCAATCATGTTTCAATACCTCGCGAGCATGCTCACAAAGGTAACCGTCAAATCAATAATGACGACTCTTTAGATTTTAATTGCTGGGGTTTTAGGTTTCTATAACTTCTATCTACTACCGATATGAATCTGTTGTATTAATTCCAAATACATCATGACAACAATTGGTTTGGCGCTAGTGATATAGATCTGCCTAATTAGCATAGCATTATTGATGTTGTTTTTCATTTGCGCCTTGACCTCCATGTGTTATATCCCTAGTTGGACTTTATAATTTATATCCTTAATTTTGGTGATGAGGATCTCATGTCTGAACATCTGTTTCCCTCTGTTCGACTTTATATATGTTAATGTAATTCTCCCTGTATCAGGTGGAATGCATCGGATTTGTGTTAGTTAGTATTTTACTAGATGGTAATAAAATATGATGTTTTGTAGGTGCTGGATGAATATCAAAAAAGTTTTGGCGAATCATGGAGAAACACCAAGGAAGACAGCATTCAAACATGGCCCTATTTGAATGAAGCTCTCGTGAAATTCCAGGCATGTAATTACCTCTTCTTCATTATATTGGCTTCAGTTCGTGGAGTTGTTGAAATTTTATTTACAAAGGGTTATATTTATTATTTATAACTGCGTCAAAGAAGTGTTTTTTCTTTCTTTTTGCCAACCTTTCATATGATAACTTTTGACTCAAACCACTTTTCTATGTCCCTGTAAAATTTCAGGACCCTGCAGAAGCTGACAAGTTGATGAAAATCCAGAGAGAGTTGGATGAAACAAAAATCATCCTTGTAAGTATTAAGCAATTTTTTTTTTTCGACAAAAAGTATTAAGCAATTTTTACTTCTCTTTAGTTGGACCTTTTGTCCCTGCATCTTTTGTCTTTTAATTTTACTTCTCTTTAGTTGGACCTTTTGTCGTGTAGCTATTCAATTTTTACTTGAACAATGATAAAGCTTGGTATTTTCTAAATGAAGTTTATGATTGTTTGAGATTCGGCACTGGTTTCCAAATAAATTTTGATTTAGATGAAAATGCAAGTATCATGCTAGCCAAGCATCACTATAATAGAGCCAAGTATAATTTACTATTGCAAATTTGTCATTTCTTTGCATTGTGATGTCTACATCTTGTAGATTTTAATGATATCTGACAACTGGTTAGCAATCATTCAGTTGCTGTTATTATTATTATTTTTTAAATACGTTTGTGTTTCTTATTAATGTACTTGGTCATGTTAAACAAATTTTGGTAATCTCTTTTGAACAAGCAAATTTTGGTAATCTTGATTTTATAATTTTATTCGGCTGAGTGGGCTTTTCTTATATCCTCCTCGGTCTATTGGTTTGTGTTGGTTCTCTGCATGGTTTTCTTGTGTTTAGATTTCTATGAACCCCATCACACACTAACGATGAGTGTTTATCCATGACTGACTTTATTATTTTCTCTCACCATATGATGATTTTTGGTTGTAAACAGCACAAGACAATTGATAGTGTGCTTGCACGAGGGGAGAGGCTGGACAGTTTAGTTGAGAAGAGTTCTGATCTGAGTGCAGCATCGCAGGTTTGTACCACAGCTCCAGTTTTACTACTCTGCGCTCTGGGATGTTCCCATGAATGCGCATAAGTAGTTATGTGTACATTCAGGCATTTGTTATTTCTCCAACTCATCTTGTTTTCCATTATGGTATTCATTTTGCATGTATAATCAATATTGCATTTCTATTGAATGTCAATGCTTTTATTTAAGTGATGACAAGATATAAATCATATTAAGACCGTTAGGCGTAGAAATTTAGGAGTCCGTTCATTTTTCTTTAATAGACTTTGTGCTATCTGTCTTTCTGAGTCTATCTACATCAGAATGCGCTTTCATATAAGCTGCTAATAATATATTACCTCTAAGGACACTGTTGTTATAAATGTTGCTCAGAGGTTGAGAACTCTGCATTCTTGTTATAAACTAATTGTCTTGTGAGAAATACTGATAGGATTAATTCCTTATTGAAACAAGGGAGGATGTAATGTATTGTTAATGAAAACTGGAAGAACGGTGCAATAAATGTAAGAGCAAATGCTCTCAGCCAAGGTGAACCACCTATGGATCCAAGCTGCAAGCCCAAAATTGAGAAGGATGTGTGCCATCTCTCTCTGAACTTCCGTATTATAAACAGAATTCAGATATGTTTCCTCGCTTGACTAACTTACCCTCTGTGTGTACCGGTAATTCCACTCCTAAAAGGGAGTATTGATCCACATAACGAAACATTAGTCTTATTGGGCCCCGTCCTATTTTTACCGATAGATGCCAGGAACCTATCAATACCACCTGCCTAAAAAATATCTTGAAATGCATGCTGCAATGGACTTGGCATTGTGACTTACATTGATTATCAGGCAGCTCAATTTTGCCAATGATTTCTTCAATTGAGCCTATTACTCCTTCAGTGTCAACTCTTGATTCTGCAGCGACAACACCTACTTTTTCTGAGTGAAACCAATAGCAAGCAGCCGAACACACAAGCGCCTAGTCCACATTCTTAATACCTTACAGAAATCCACATTCTTAATACCTTACAGAAATTGAAATTCTTTAGGTTCTTCATCTGGTCCTTGCTTTTATTGTCTTTGGCTAGATTATAAGGTTGTCTATCATTATTAATGCATCTAATAATTTCAAACTTCTCTTTTCAATATTTATTTCAGTTTTTTTTTACCAAATTTTCTTTAGTATTTAATTATTTTAGTTTTGGTTCCTAAATCATTGATTCTATTAGTTATATAAAGAAGTATGATTTATTTTGAGTACCATAGTTTGTTGCATCTCACTCTCAGGAAGAGAAATTCTTTCAGTTAAGTTTTAATTGAAATTTGTATTCCACTTTGCTGAGCTGACACTAGAATACAATTTTGGCGTTTGAAACAGATGTTCTACAAACAGGCGAAAAAAACCAACCAGTGCTGTACAATATTGTAAGCTCTCAAAGACCATCAGTATCCTGCAAACTCGTCTGAATCCTGTTCGGCGTTAATGTTGTTGGATAGGGTGAAAATAGCTTCATATGTCTATATCACTCTCCATTGTTTGTTTTGTGAAATTCTGTGATCTTCCCGATATATGTATTTCAGACAGGAACGAAATATTGGCCAATGGTCTTACTGTGTTGCCAAATTAACATTCTCACTTACCTTGTTTGTGATGATTATTATGATAAATTATAGTGTTTTGCATATATAATTGTTTCGATGAAGCCATTTCAAGTTAATATGTATTGGATATTGTCAAGTGCGCTCACTATCATGCTATCTACCATGAGTCTATGATTATATAAGCTCATTTAATTTCATGATCTTCCTAGTGATGTAACAGTTTTTATTGCGTACTCCTTCCGAGACACAATATAAACAAAATTCATCTTTCTAGGTTCATTGTATAATTAATATATCTAGTTTTATCATAGATCAGATACATTAATTGTGTCATGGAGGGAGTACTATTTTTAAACAAAATAATATGAATTAAAACTCGGAGTTCACATTTTGGTAGTTTTTCATGGCAAATTCTTATGTGGGCCATGGTTTATGGTGGTGACTCAATACTTGAAGATGTTAAAAACTTTACTTGAAGAGGTTAAAAACTATAATGACGTCTAACGTTGTCTCTTGGAATTAGAGATTAATGGTTGTTCTTATTCCAAACTTTGTGATAACTCTACCGTTTCACAACAGATAATTCTTCTAAACACAAAGTACAACTCATTTAATTCTATAAACTGTACATAGAATTAAATACTAAAGTCAATGACTCAATCATTTCTAAGGAAGATTGATCAAATGCACAAGTGAGTGAGTGACCTTATGCATAGAGTTAAGTTTCCTAATCTCCTTTTTAGCACAAGACAGAGGTTCAATCTTCAAAACAATCAATAACATAACTAAGTAAGAATTATTAATATGAAGATAATCATAACTTTACAACAAAATGAAAGATATTTACTTAGGGCAAAAGCAAAAATGGAGACTTGGTTAGTGAATAGAGCTTCCCAAGTTAACTCCTAGCTTCAACTAGTTCAACGATGATGGATTTTTAACAAACAAGGCGTGATTTTAGACCACAAAAGAAGATTAATATTTAAAGAGAAATGAGATTAATCTCGCCCTTGATTAACATGTTGAGCCATTGAGGGGGAGTCTCACCGAGTTGAATCAACACATTGACTTTTTGAGCAACCACACAAGTGACTTTTGACGCCACTCTTCCACCCAAAATTTGAAGGTATTAGGTGAATCTGTCATCTCATTTATAAATTGCTCAATTTCAACTCTTCCAATCAATGTGGGATTTAACTCACACTTGAATCTTGATAGATCTCAACAGAACATGGGTAGAATGAACATCGAGGTGGATGTTCATGGCCATTGGAGATGTATCTATGACCAATGAATCAACAAAATGTTAGATGAATTCATGGTGATTTCATTAGAAAGGAAGATGAACAAGGTTAGGGTTTGAGTAGAGATTTCGTGCAGATGGATAAAGATTGTGTTTCAGTTATAAATTGATCTCACGATCAAAGATGGAAAGATGAACAATGGATGATTCTTTGGATTCTCAAGCATGAGGATGATGAAGAGAAATTAGAGTTTGAGAGAAAGAATTTCGGAAGAAAAAAATGGAGAAATAAGTAAATGAATGAATCCGCCTCAACTTAACAATAAAATTGAGTTTTCATTCTTTCACATGTGTGATAATATGATTAGTCTGAATTTTGGAAACATGTTAACTCTGGTTAGTGAAAATAAATAAAATTTTAAAAAGAATTAAGACACCCAAAAATAAAATATTTCTCAATTATTAATACAAAGTCTCTTCAAAGTAACTCTAAACTTAAAAACTACATTTACTACGTATAGATCTTGAGAATAAGGATGATTAGGGTGTTATTGAGTCCTTAGTTCTTCCTTACCTAGGACGAGTGCACTATCCTCTCATGATAAACTTAAAAACTACATTTACTACGTATAGATCACCATATTTCTTTTGTAGCTGAAATGATAAATAGTGTCATTGCGAGCATAATTTAATTGATAGGACATTGTATGAGATTTCTCATTTATTTGGGTGAATTTTTAACAACTAAATTAGACAAAATAAATATCATGAAACTCTCACACACTAACAAATGAGATATCTAAGCTGAGACACATATATCCGACCTAACAATTGTAATATTTATAAGTTTAATTGTTTAACTAATTTTTAAAACAAATAAATAATTTTTTACATAAATAAACATATTATACATAAAATACATATACTACTCTATTCGTTCCTTTTCAAGTGTCGTCAGTGACGGAGTCATGGGTGGCATGGCTGGGCCATGACCCAACAAAAAACAAGGAAATGACTAATACACCCAAGGTGTTTTAAAAGAAAAAATTATATGAATTTTTTTGGGTACGTTTCGTATGTTTCTTAACATAAATTCATTTTCTGTAGTTATACAAACTTTAAGATAAGAAAATCATGAATTAGAAGAAATTAAAGTATACTTTTAAAACAGACTTGAACATGAGACGTTTAACAAAACATGATACGAAAAATCCATAAAAATGTTTACACATAAATTTTGTACAAAGAGACTTGAACATGAGACGTTTGAGAATAAAATAGTTAAATTAATACACTTGATTAAACATTTTCATTTTTTTCACTAATGTTTACATATTTTCATTAAAATGTTGATTTGGTAATTTCTTACATATTTTCATTAAATAAATTCAATATGTAATGAGTAATAAAATTTTAAAAAATATAATTTTATTTTCTTGATAGTTTTAGTAACCAACATTTATATATTATACTTTAAATGATAGAAAAGAAAATATCTTTCAAAAATACTCATTTTTTTTTGTAAAAAATACTCATTTTGGGAAACTATCATCTACCACGGGAAGAGGAACAAAACAACGCTTTAGTGCAATTGGTCCTTAGAAACAATGGTATGAAGCTTGCTATTCTGTGTTGAAGAAAACTCTCTAGAGCTACTCACAATCTTCAGAGCAGCTTGTTTGGTGTATTCGTTAAGCCCTAAACTAGGGTTGGAAATGAGTCGAGTCGAGTCAAACCTGTCTGAGCTCGGCTCGACTCGATAAGAATTGGTTCGGCTCGAAACTCAGCTCGAGTTCGACACAGACTCATTTTTCAGCTCAAGTTCGGCTCGTTTAAAGTTCACGAACCGTTCAACTCGACTCATTAGGTTCAGTTAATCTTTAACTCAAAATTAACAATAAAATAATAGCTCAAACAATCACACAAAAACACATTGAAAACTTCACTGGACATTGAGAACATTTCTTAAATGCAAATTTCTTTTAAGAAAACCTACATCCACCGTGAACATTGCTGTACATTAGATTAGATATGAAACTCCACTGTATTTATAAGCAATTGGTCTCTTTATATTGAATAAAGTTTCCGATGTGGGACTTCAATACTAACGTATTCCTATTAGACTTTTTCTATGATTTCTATTTGAATATTTTAAAACTAATGTTAATTTCTCTTTTATTATTTTTAATAAATATTTTTAATGACATGTTAATGGAACCAAATGCCTAATTGTTCTCAACAAATGCAGATTGATGGATTTGAAGGATGATAAAAGAACTTAATTTTAAAATTAGGGAATTAAATTATGTTTCCTCTTACAAATATAAATGTATAAAATTAAATATATATATATAATTTTAAAAATAATTTTGAAGTATTATATATATAATCGAACTAGTTCATGAACCAAACGAGTTGAACTACATATAGTTCAAGTTCAACTCATTTAATTAACAAGCTTAATTTTCAGCTCAAGTTCAACGAATCAATTATCGAATCGAGTCTCGAACTTTTTTCGAGTTGGTTCGGTTCATTGTCACCCCTACCCTGAACGGATATCAATATTCTCATATTTAAATTTCTTTTCAAGAAATTGAGCAAGCTAACCTAATGACGATCCTTGTTTCAAGCTACAAGGGAAAAATGATAATTCCTTCACTTGTTTGGCATGAATGTTAAAACCTACATTATTCGCTAGGTTGAATTATTCATAGAGAGGTCGCATGTTACGTACACAATATATGTTCCTTGAGAGGATTCTTAGAGAATTGCATAACAACGATGTGCCCTCTCAAATTAAAAAGTGGCACCCCCGACGACCATGTAATGCACTGGGAGTCATGATCGAAAAGTTGCATACATGGATTAAATTGTGAACCGTCTCCTCCTATTTGATACGGATCACTATATACAATATCGCGTAGGGTGATCCAGTCTTTATTAACCGGGTGAGAAATTAATATTAAACTAGTGCTAGTGAGCATAAACAAGTTTAGATCAACAAATGTGAAATAGGTAGCTTGAGGCAGGTGTTTAGTGAGCAAATGTAATGCGTATAACTGACTTCAGATCCACTTCAATATTCAAGCATTATATTTTTGTGCATTATTATAGACTTCACATTCGTTCCTATTTAAAAGAGAAAATTGACTTTTTAGATTTAAAAGTAGGGTATTTCGATGTTTTGTTTTTAAGGCCCCGCAAATCTGGGCAGTTGTTCGGGTTTAGGGCAATTTGTCTTGTAAGTTTAAGGTAAAATTGAATTTTAAAGGGTTAATTTAAGATAAAATTAAGATTTTTTATTCAAAATTGAGATTATTAGATGTTAGTTTAAGACAAAATTATTATTTTTTAAAACTAATATTTTTAGGTTTAGTTTAGAGATAAAAATGAGATTTTAATCAAATTTGAAATTTCGCCCAGACACTATAATTTTCCTGGCTCCGTCATTGTTTGTGCGAGAGAACCTATACTGGGTACGATATTTGTTTGATACACACCGCCTTCGTTGGTTACTCACTGATGTCGTACCATTTTTTGTTTTTTTTTAACTAGGTACGCGCTTCATACGTACACGGTACTCAAAGAGATTACAAAAACGATAAAATTTGTAGTACATTTATAGGGAGAATGGAAATTTTATCGTTGATGAAATTTATAGTTTATTCACGAGAGCTTGCAAATTTTATTATTGATACAAATAAAAATTATGTAGATTCGTCATCGTGGGTTTTTTTGAAATGACAAATTTTATTTAAGCAACTTAGCACAAGAAGTACAAAAGGAGCAATAACAAAGGATAAGGGACTAAGAAAAAAAATATAATGATTGTAAATATATTTTTTTAATAAAAAGTTATATGAAAAGATATAAAAACATTTTTGATTGGTTATTGGTTAAGGGAAAGATAAGAGAGAGTGAATTTTTCTTAAAAAATAAATGTTTGTGTGTTTTCTCTTATATTTTAAGACAGAGTAGTAGAGTAGTTTGAAATTTTTAAAAGATAAATGTCCGTGTGTTTTCACAGGTATTTTATTCACGTCATTTTTCATATTTAAAATCCAAAAGCGTTTGTCAAATTTCGCATATATTTTTTTTTTGTCAAATAGTTTAATGAATGTGAAAAAATGTAGAATCTCGGGTTTCAACCCAGACTACTCTAATAATGTCCCTGATAATTACTATTTGAGTTACACTTTTGAAATATTTCACTGATATTTTATCTGTACCATTTAACATTTTTCATTCTTAAAATACAAAAACAAGAGTTAAATACGAAGATAAATTAATAAACTTAGAAAATATTAATTAATGAATTTAATTGTTGTACACTGATAGTATAAAACTTTTTTACACATACATCCAATCAAAACACAACAAAATGCCACTTTATTTTATAGTTCCTAAAATATCTTCATAAATGCTTAAAGTTGAGAAGATAACAATATCCATCCATCGTCTTGCTTGTTCTTTCGTCGGCCATTGTGCAGAGTTCCATTTCCCATTTACTTCAAATCGAATAAAGAAATGCTTTATTTTGATCAATAATTCTCAATAACCAAACAAACCCTACATGCAATTTCCTCAATTCGAAGGAACCGGTGTTCGTGTTCCAATACGGTTCGTTATTCTTCCTTCTCATCTTCTTCTCTTTCGTTTGTTCATGATTTCATTAGTTATGATTCCTTTCATCGTTTTCAGTTGTGTATAGGTCTGTCAACAATTTGGTGGTTAAAGACCTAAAATGGTTTTAGTTTCTCATCAACCTCCGCAGGTATTGTATTGTATTTGCTATGACTATTATTATGTTATCAAGTTTTAGTATTCTATGGATAAATTGGGATTAGGAGTAGTAATCAATGTCAATTTTATTTGTTTTATCATTTATTATCAATGAATGGGTGTTGTTAATAATTATTTGCATTATCACTTACCGACTTAGTGTATGTTTGGTACTACGGTGGAAATGCAAGAATTACGGTGATCCACCTTAATTTTGCAGAAGTTATAACGCGTAGCTTTTTGAAAATCATGGCGGGTCACTGTGATTCTGACGCACTCTCTATGATACCAAACATAAGCTTAATTGTGAGATATGTTTTTATTGTTGTAAGGCTCTCAAAGTTTTGTTTCAATGACATATGAGTATGATATATTCTCTAGAGTCCCAGTGATGTTTCTTATGGCATTTATTGAACTGTTATATGAAATTGAGTAATAGGAGCAATAGAGTAAGAGTAGTCAATAGTTTTTATTTATAGTCTGAAGATAGGATTGTATTTGAGAGTAGTCAATAGTAATATGAAATTGATTTTTAGTAGGTGTTCTGTCGTGCAAATCTGGCCATGTATAGGGTATTTGAATTATGAACTTTACAGATGCTTTGTTTTCTTTTCTCCAGGGCTTGTTTGTGACATTTTCATCAAGGAATTTGCCATGTAGCAAAAGGCTGAAGTTGAAGCAGTACTTAACAAAACGCCACTTGATTGGAAGAGCTGAGAGTCACACATTAAAACAGAGTATTTGTTTAAGGTGAAGATGCTGTTGTGTTCTTGGGGTGGGAAATGGGAATGAATTATATACTGTCTGTTATGTCTGGGGCTTTGTCACTAGTTTATGCAACTTACGTTTTGGACAACTGGACAAGTTAACGCAACGATGGAAGTTCCTTGCTATATATTAGATTGATCTCTGATAAGATTGGTTATAATGAAAATTAAGTGAAACTCTAAAGAGTCTCCTTAAAATAAAAACTAAAATACTTACAAGTCTCGATTATTCAGTTATATTTATATTATCTTAAAGTAATAATAGATTTTCCATCATCAAAAGTTTTTGTTGTAGAATTAAAAGTTCATTTGTGCAAGAAAAACTATATGCGAAGAGAAAAACAAAGTTATGTATCTACATATTTCTCACTGATGAATTATTGAAGTACTTACATGTTTACTTTCTTATTTTTTTATATATATTCTCATGCCAAATCAACAATATTAATTTTGTTTTGAAATGCTTTTAGATTTCAATTATAATTTGCAGTTTTATGTCATGGCATATTTTACACGAAGAACTAGCATCAAAAGGCATTTGATCCTTCCTGTCTGCATCATATAAAGGATTTATTGTTTCCAGTGTAGGGCCTCCTCACATTTGTGGATCCAAGCTTAGACCTTTAACAATAACAAGCTTCAAAGGCAAAGACCGAAATGATGATTCCGGAACCAGAGGTAATGAGGTGAAGATCCGCAAGACCTCAGTTAGAGTAGAAGAGAAGAGGGAAATTAAGTCAGAATCTCCAAAGACCCACAATGTTCCACTCTCGGGTGCCTCTGATGCTAATGAGAGCCTTGCAGAATCATCTGCTATTCATAAACTTTTCAAAAAATGGTTGACAATCTTGTGCTCACCACCATCAAATCAGGAAGTGGAGGAAACTTTGGGAGAACCACCTCCAGAGGTTTTATCAAAAACATCACAAGGGATGCAACAGACTGAAAAAAGTCAGACTTTGAAGTTGGCGTGGTCTACATTTCAGTCTCTGGATGCAACAATAAAAATTCCTCTCTTAATATTGTGAGTATGACAGTTTGTTCATTTCAGCATATTATGTATGATATCTGGTATTCTGGTTACCCTCACATAACTTTTGTTCACTATACTTGTATTGGGAAAGAGGGTGCGTGTTCATTCCTTATTGTAGCATAAGTATATTAAATTACTGAGGTCTTCAAGTTAATATGTCATCTGCCAGTCATTTATTTAATTTCACTAGTTTTCAAATTACATTTATTTGTTCAAGCAAGTTTTGGGTTGTTAGAGTTTACCGAGAAAAGAAAAGGAAGAGGGAGAAAGAGTATGCATCGTCATTTCTTATTGTAACATATGCATATTAAGTTATTGAGGTCTTCGAGTTAATTTTCCATCTGCTAGTCATAGATTTGATTTCAATGTAGATTTCTTTGTTGATGAAAATTTTAGGTTATCAAAGTTTACGTAGAAAATAAATAGAAAAGGTAGATGGGATTAACATGTACAGTATATCAAGAGATAGTCTTTTTAGGTAACTATCATTTTTAATATCCAGTTCCAGTGAATGCATGCCTTTTCTACATTGAATTGTGTTTTTTTGGTTAAGCAAATTAAAGATTTTATTTTTCATGCTTAAATGAGTTCTGGAACTCGCCTTTATGAGTCTGGATCCATAGTTTTATGAGAATCCTCTGTATTTTTATGTTTAATTTTGAATAACACTTTTTTTTTTATACTACACTTGAACAACATTTGTATGTTGTAATCTGTTTGTTCTGAAATTTCGGCCTATAAACAGTGCCTATCAGTATATTCAGAGTTTTTAAAGAAGCATACGGAGTCCTATCATTATCCGTATGCAACTACTTTTTGTAGTTCTGTTATGCTTATTTTACTTTTAAATAATGTCAACAGCATATATACAGTATTAGTCAAGAATGCTTTATGTTATCTTTTTCAGCACCATGATCTAATTCCTTATTTATCTGCAGTGCTCCTTTCTTCCTGGCTGTTAATGCAATTTATGGTCCTGAAGTGTCGAAGGAGCTAACTCCATTATGGATTATAGGGCCATTAGTTGTGGCTCTCTACATCATGATGGTGCGGATGCTATGTGCACTTTATGTCTACACCTTCAAGCAGACTGTGAAAGTAATTAAGAATTTACCCTCATACTGCAGTTTAGCCCACAGCTACATTTTTCATGGCAAACTCAAAGAAGATATAAAAGCTCGTATGTTGCAGCCTATATTGAACATAAAAAATGCAGATTATAAACAGCTGACAAGAAAAATGTTGAAAGTATTGGCAGAATGGATAGGAGAGAAGTATATTGATTTTGTGGAATCAATATGGCCCTATTATTGTCGGACAATCAGATTTTTAAAGAGTGCTAATCTTATATGAATTGGAAAATAGAAGTTTGAACATTTTTTGAGGTATAGCTTCTGGATAGTGGTAAAATAGCAAACAATTGGAGGAAGGGGAAGTTCCTTGAAGTTGGTCATGTTTTCAAATGAGAGCCGGCTAGTCGCCAATCACAAATCATAATGTAGGAAGTTCCCTATTCCTGTTATCTTGAAAACATATTTCGGTGTTAGGTTTTAGACTGCAACTGTATTGATTGGTAATTACAAGATTGTGTATTAGATTGATTCTATTGTTGTATACTATACTGGTATCTATATGTTATATTCAATTCAGCTCCCAGAGCTCTTTTCTTGAGTGAGACATGTGTATTATGTAGCATCTTCTGCATACATGGTTGCATTGTTATCCATCTGGTTGTTCTAAAGATGACTTTTACTACCCTAAACCATAACCCTAACCTAACCCATACCCTAAGAAATAAAGTATGATTAGAACTGATGAAATGAGTACATACATAATTATCTTCCCAACACTTATCCACCTTTTCTGGTGATATAAAGATGCTTCAACATGCAGTGTGCTGCCAAAACTCAAACACATAATATTTCCAATGTATAATAGACAGATTACAGAGTGAAATTCAACATGCTATTATAAAAGAAACAAATGAGATCACAATTGAAACTAAGTCAATGCTGAGGCAATATGTTCCCTTTGTTATATATACATATAGAATTTACTTGTTTTCCTATCCAATTAAAATGATCATAATGTAAACTTAAAAGATTATTATATATTTTTCATTTTCAACAATCCACGGCAGTGATAATATTAATCTCTTAATACATACTATCTTGTTTGTTGTTTCCTGATGTTACTTTATGTATAGTATTGAGGTGTCATGTACCTTCTCCTTTGGCAGCATCTCTTGAAATAATGGTCCAAAAATTTACATCTCATAATGTTGACCATTTTTTATATATATTTCAGGGTAGTTAATGTTCTTGTAACATTATTCATTTAATTCATGTGGAAAGTATATACTTCAACTCAGATTAGGTAGCCATGAAAAGAAATAGAATATGAAGATTAGGTTGAACACTTAGCTTGTAGCCTACTCAAAGCTAAAAATTCCTTCTTGCAAGCACATTATTGAAAACACTTCTAGATACCATGCTATAACCATACATATGATAAAAAAGATAAATGAATCATCTCTTCTTAAAGGTAAATTAATTTGGAAAAAGAAAAATTACTACTACAATTAAAGTTAATACTATTATAAACTTTGTTAATTTTAATGATAGGCAATAAAATTCTATATTTAGAGGCTGAGTAGAAGTTAGTGGATTTAGATTTTTTCTTCTCTTGTTAAAAGTCAATGGGGAAGAGTCCACATAAGGACTTGCCTTTTTATTTTTTATTTTTTGACAAACCAATAAGGATCTGATTGATCCTACCAATTAAGCATTAATATAATCTTATTAAGTAAAAAACAATAATTAATTGCATGTAACCATGTAGATACTAAAGTTTCTGTACTACAGACCAAATAGTGGTTGCCCATCTGTGGCCTATAACATTTGATGGTTAATCTTTTACAATTATGTGTCAAAACGAAGATATTCGAACTCAGTATAATTTTAAAAGGTATAATTTTAGTCATTATGTTATCTAACAAAAAAAAATTACATAGTTTTAAAATTAAACACATCACAACATAAACTACGATATATCCATTTTTTTTTTATTTTTCAGCGAATCCAACGCACATAAAATATGCACATGGTGCTAGTAAAGTAACCCAAATGTTAACATGATGAATATGTTCCTAACTCAATGAAGAGTCGTGATTTATGAAATGAAATCTTATTTTCACCTTTTCTTTTGTAACATAGGGTCACATACTAAATGATTGGGGGTCATATTGGATTA
The DNA here is from genome assembly GCA_951804385.1 of Trifolium dubium. NCBI lineage: Eukaryota > Viridiplantae > Streptophyta > Magnoliopsida > Fabales > Fabaceae > Trifolium > Trifolium dubium. The sequence continues at coordinate 28,970,962 of OX638073.1, forward strand.
TCCACATGATCAACAAGTTGTGTTCACCCAAATGAGGACAAACTAAGCCACGCTGATTAGTGCCTCAAAGTGCATGAGTTGAGTGGACATTGGACACATTGTGCCATGTAGCTAGGTTGCTTATGCTTGAATCCTGGGGAACTAATCAAAGGGTATAAAGCTACTACTGAAAGATAAGTAATTAATAACCAGATGAGATATATAAGTATGAGACATTTTGTTTTCATGCATTTGGATTCTATATGCATATCAAGAATCTCAATAATAAACTATTTACTAATATTGAACTTGATTAATTATGGTGATGCAACATACTACCTCCGGTCCTAAATATAAGAGAACTTTACTTTTTAAGTTCATGGAATGATTGATGTATTTGGTTCATATTATAGTCCAAATACATCAATCATTCCATGAATCTAAAAAGTAAAAGTTCTCTTATATTTAGGACTGGAAGGAATATTTGATTGTGTAATATATAAACCAAACCTCACATGGTTTTGACTTTAATATTCAACACTAGAATTGACCAAAACTAATGTGGTTGTTTATTTTTTCTATGTTTTCTTCTCATTTTTAATATTCAACAAGTAGGTTGTTTTGGTTGAGAAAATTAATTGTCTCAAGTCTTAACTTAACCCTCTAATAAGTTTGATTAGTAGAATATATATGGAGATGCTACACATATGGAAGATGACAAAGGACACACCTAACATTGTCCTATTCTTCATAGATAATAGTTCAAGGGAAAATGTAAAAATTGAAAGCTTAAACGTGTAAAAGTTTTATGCTCATTCATTTTTCCAAACTATAATTATGAAAACTCATTCCCACTTTCTTATATATCATCATGCATGCTTGAAATCTAACGGCGTTTTCTTTGTGGTAAGCTCAAGGATATTTATCAAAGATTCAAACCCAGCAGACAGTGATGCCAACATGTGCATCGTGCACGTATCTCATATCTATATGGATTGTGTGCGGCGTGACTGTATGCAGTCAGTCACATTTGAATTGTTCAATCAACATATTTTAATGTAAATTTTGATTACATTTTTTTTATAAATCTAAAATATGAAGCTTATTAAAATTTAGACATGCAATTTTGATCAATGATCTAGATGTAACTGATTGCGTGAAGAGACGTGACTGCACACAACTCAGATCTCATTTGTACAGTTGAATATATAAGAGGAAATCCTAGTATTTGGATATTCCAATGATGTGTTTGTACCAATTTAGTAGAAAAACATTCAAAGTTTAAAATGACAGGTACTCTTGTAAAGTCAAATCACACTTAAAAACGTTTTTTTTTGGCAATCTTAATAATTACTAAAATCTATACTATGAATTTGTACAGTGGCAGTGTGAACAAAAGTTAAAGTTAACAAAAGTGTCACGCTCATGTCACCATTTTTCTCAAGCACTAGGATTTGTCTTTCTTCTTAGCATTTCTTGTTCTATAAATTCTTTGAACTTAACCTACCATGTTAGTATCTTATTTCCATATAGTTCTCAACCATAAAAGCTACTAAAGAGTCCTAAAATATTCCACTAGTTACCTAAACAAGTAAGAGTATAAAAGCCTCAAATATATATTGGTGAAACTGAAAAGGTAAAAAGGCATATATTTTTTAAGATAAACTATAGTCTAAAAGTTTATCAATTATCATTCATTTCATGACATACACATAACACATTCCATTATATATCAATACCATAGTCAACTTTATTATTATTAAAAAATAGAGTAGGAAGGGTGGTTTCATTGGAACTATATAAATCCTCATAGATCTTCATTCTGTGTCATTGTCTTCCTTTATTTCCTATTCTTCACTTACTTTCATCTGTTCATGCTCCAAAAACTTTATCCTTCTTACTTCCATGTTTTATATAGAATAGTCCTTTTTTGAATCATTTTACTTTGTGTCTATAATATACCTCATAATGAAACACATAATATTTTCCTATTGGTTATGCCATTTTCTTCTGTTATTAGCCACACTTGATACTTCTTTTGTTGCAACACTAAGTAATGATGCTGATGCAACAGAAACTAACTTGCTTCTCAGGATTAAATCAGAACTGGTTGATCCATTAGGAACCATGAAAAACTGGTCTCCAACAACTCATGTCTGCAAATGGAATGGAATAACATGTGATGTTAATCAGAAACATGTTATAGGCTTGAATCTTTCTGGTTCAGGAATATCAGGTTCCATTTCAGTTGAGTTATGTAATCTTATTTCTCTTCAAACACTTGATTTGTCTTCAAATTCGCTTAATGGTTCCGTACCTTCAAAGCTAGGTAGCCTTCAAAATCTAAGAAATCTTCAGCTATACTCAAATTACCTCTCTGGTAACATTCCTAAAGAGTTTGGTAATTTGAAGAAGTTGCAAGTTCTTAGAATAGGTGACAACTTTTTGACAGGTAGCATTCCATCTAGCATCGTCAACTTGAGTGAATTGAATGTGTTAGGTTTAGGTTACTGTCAGTTAAATGGAACCATACCGGTTGGAATCGGTAATTTGAAGAATCTAATTTCCCTTGATTTTCAAATGAATAGTCTTAGTGGCCTTATACCTGAAGAGATAAAAGGCTGTGAAATGCTTCAAAACTTTGCAGCTTCAAACAACATGTTTGAAGGAGAGATTCCTTCCTCTATAAGTTACCTTAAATCATTGAGAATTCTAAATCTAGCCAATAACAGTCTTTCTGGACCGATTCCTATATCGTTGAGTTATCTTTCTAACTTGACATACCTTAATTTGCTTGGAAACAAACTCAATGGTGAAATTCCATATGAGCTTAATAGCTTGATCCAATTGCAGAAGCTAGACTTGTCTAGAAACAACTTTTCTGGATCAATACCGCTCATTAATACCAAACTGATGAGTCTTGAAACTTTAGTTTTGTCTGATAATTCTTTGACAGGTAACATTCCAAGTAGTTTCTGTTTCAAAGGTTCAAAGCTTCAACAACTTTTCTTGGCTAATAATATTCTCTCCGGAAAATTACCCTTAGAGTTACTCGACTGCTCCTCAATGCAACAGTTGGATCTTTCTGGTAATAGTTTTGAAGGTGAAATTCCATCTAGCATAGATAAACTACAGAACCTCACTGATCTTGTACTGAACAACAACACCTTCGTTGGATCACTGCCTCGTGAAATCGGAAATATTAGTACTTTAGAAGGTCTTTTCCTATTTGGTAATTTTTTAACAGGTGAAATTCCAAAGGAGATTGGAAAGCTGAAAAGATTGAACACTATTTACCTCTATGATAACCAAATGTCTGGATTCATACCAAGAGAGTTAACAAATTGCACAAGCCTAAGAGAAATTGATTTCTTTGGAAATCATTTTACCGGCCACATTCCGGAGACTATAGGGAAGCTGAAAAACTTGGTTCTTCTTCATTTGAGGCAAAATGATTTGTCTGGTTCAATCCCTCCAAGTTTAGGGTACTGCAAAAGTCTTCAAATATTGGCCTTAGCAGATAATAAACTTTCAGGTTCTATTCCACACACATTCAGTTACCTTTCAGAACTTTTTAAGATTACCCTTTATAATAACTCATTTGAAGGACCTATTCCTCATTCACTTTCTTCTCTGAAAAACCTCAAAATCATAAATTTTTCACACAACAAATTCAGTGGAAGTTTCTTTCCTTTAACATCTTCAAATTCATTGACTCTTCTTGACTTGACTAACAACAGCTTCTCAGGTCCTATCCCTTCTAATCTAGCCAATTCAATAAACCTCCACCGTCTTCGGCTCGGACACAATAACCTCACAGGAACTATTCCTTCTGAGTTTGGCCAGCTTAATGATCTCAACTTTTTTGATTTGTCATATAACAATTTAACAGGAGAAGTACCACCTCAACTTTCAAACTCGCGGAAAATAGAACACATTTTGCTGAGTAATAACAGATTGAGTGGCAAAATACCTAATTGGTTAGGAAGCTTCCAAGAACTTGGTGAGTTGGATCTCTCATACAATAACTTCACTGGCAAGGTACCTTCTGAAATTGGTAACTGTTCAAATTTACTCAAGCTTAGTCTCCATCACAATAATTTGTCTGGCAAAATTCCTCAAGAGATTGGAAATCTCACTGCTCTTAACGTTTTCAACATTCAAAGCAATAATCTATCTGGCTTCATTCCTTCAACAATTCAGCAATGCAAGAAGCTTTATGAGCTAAGGCTCTCACAAAATTTTCTGACAGGCACTATACCATTTGAGCTAGGTGAGCTTGGTGAGTTACAAGTGATATTGGATTTGAGTAAAAATCACTTCACCGGTGAGATTCCATCATCTTTAGGAAACTTAATGAAGCTAGAAAGACTCAACCTTTCTTTCAATCAACTTCAAGGAAAAGTTCCGGCATCACTTGGTAAACTTACAAGCCTGCATGTGTTGAATCTATCAAATAACCATCTCGAAGGCCAGATTCCTTCGACTTTTTCCGGGTTTCCAAGAAGCTCTTTCTTGAACAATGACCGGTTATGTGGTGCGCCGTTAATATCTTGCTCAGGATCAACATCCCAGGGGAAAATGCAGCTATCAAACACACAAGTGGCAGTTATAATTGTGGCTATTGTGTTTACTTCAACTGTGATATGCTTAGTTATGTTGTATATAATGCTTAGAATTTGGTGCAACTGGAGAAAAGTTTCCATATCAAATGATGCAGATGGAGGTAATGTTGCTATGAAGAAAGAGGAAAATAGATGGGTTTGTAATGATCAGAAGACAAGGAATGGAGATTATTGGAATATGAATTCATTTGGATTCATTCCTTCACCAGATAAAAGTAATTCAGTAACAACAACTTGCTTCTTTAATATCAAAATGGAAGCCATGGAAAATGCAAATATATAAAATCTATTTTTTTTCTTCTTCTTCCTAAGTTTAGGTTCCTAGCATTGAGGGACAATTACAGTACCGCCACATCATCCAATGCTGACTTCAGTTAATATCAAAAGTTGTTGATTCAAATTTCAAAGTATCATGCCCTACCACAGTTTTGGGAGTAGGATTGTGATTTAATTAGCTTTTTTTTTTTCTCCTTCTGGTGTTAAGAGGCTATACTTGTAATATTTTTTCTTCATTTTTTAATTTTTTTTGTTTCTACTTAATATCATGAATTCTGATTTTTCTAAGTATATCCAACCTGATCCATATCAATCATAAAATAGCTTATTAGTTTGTTTTGAATCAGTCATCTAAATTTTATGAAACTGAATCCAACCAAACCAAATAAAATTTTCATAAGAATTGTGGAGTTTCAAGAGCCTACCACTTCGTTATATATTCCCAAAACTATACAATTCCTCAAAGATGTTAGGAATCCCTTTCTTTTTCTTGGAAGAACCAGACGGAAAGCTCAGGCATATCGTTTATATAATATTTTATTTAGGCTAACTTTTCAATACATACACAATTTCGAGCAGATGGAACAAAAAGAGTCAGAAAACAAAACCATAACTACATACAAAGCAAAACTCTGACTTCAATTGGACCCAGCACTAGTGGGCGGTATGATTGATGTCCCTCGGATTAGTCGGTCCTTCGGCCGAAAACCGAGTCTTAAAAAAAGAAAGTAATACTATGACTTTTTGTGTGATTAGCAATACTATGCTTTAATTGCTCAGTTAGTGAGTAAAGACCAGGGTACTTTTTTCTACATACATACAATATCCAAAAACTGTAAGCGATTTAGCTGTAGCTCATGCAGTCTATCTTTTGTTCTTTAGTTTGAAAGGATGCTGTTTGCGTATACTTCAGAGACAGTTTAATTCTACTGCTTCTTCCAAAAGTCTGTTATACTCGAGCTTTGCTTCTTCGAGTTTACTCCTAAGCTCTGTCACCTGCACAATCATATATATATATATATATCTTTAATGAGTCAACTTACATACAGTACATTTTCATTATATTTTGCAGAGGATACAAATATAAATATTCAACCAATAAACAAATGCATCTAAATATTCACAAAATGCTGAGATCACAAACTTAAACAAGATTCTGATCCATTCACGACTCACGAGTCACGTGACTTTCTATATATCAGACATATGGAGAGAGATAAACACAATATGTAGTGCAGTACACAACAATAGGGGCCTTGTGAAGTGGGGACTTGAGCATCTCTTTATTGTCTCTCACATGATATGGTGGTGTAAAAAAATCCTCAGAACTTCCGATTTAGAAACATCCTTAGGTGGTTGGCCTTTCAATTTTATTTTATTTTTATATGTGGGAAAACAAAAAGGGAGTTTTCTAATGGCAAATTAGCACCCTTAATTCTCTAAATACAATTTAGCACCAAAAGAGTATGTTGCCCCCAAACACATGTTTGAGAGATTGACAACACTCTTTCGATTGCATTCAGACTCAGGTCGGAGAAGCAACCTCTGTGTTACTTATCAGTTCCAACCGCAATCTACTAATATAGAAAACTGGACTATATAAGGTAGTAATAAAATAACCATTATTCCTCCGTATAACAATTACCTTGAGATTAAGTTCCTCCTCCACCTTTTCAAATGCAGAACATCTGTAAAGGAAAAAAAAAAAGATAAATAAGATATTTGCTTCACAGTGTATTAGTGTTACCATGTTATAATTAAGCAACAAGGACCATTAAATGAATAAATGTTGCCAAAGTCCAAACAAGATAGCATTCCATGTTACTGAAACTGAAACCAACTGATGTAGTTGTATAATAGCATTCCATGAAATTAAATATACTCACTCAGCAATGAGTTTCTCCCTCTGTTCCAGTAAGTTCACAGTTTCTTGGCCAACCATCTGGTCTGCCGGAGATGCGGTAGTCTACGAAAAAAGCAAGGATGAAGTTGGAAATAAAATACTTTTCAATGATTTACATTGACAGAGTACAAAGGCCAAGGAATCAAGCATATGAACAGAAATTTTAAATTAGTAGTTCCTCTAGAATACTACTTCAAGCAATAAAAATAATTACTTTCTCTATCCTGAGTAATGACAGTCACATGCAATTAATAAAGAAAAAAATTGAATAAGCTAATAGATATCGAATAATCACTAAATAATAAAAATAAATATTATTAAAACAATTATTGTTGTTTTAGTTGCATAAATGAGAATAGTTTGAATTTTGAAGGACATTATGCCTCAAGATAGTCTGCATGAAGGGAAACAAACTATGTTCAGTTTCAACATGCTGAAGTGGGGCTCTTAAGAGTCTCAATTCAACATATACCCACTCACACTCAGGTTTGAACATCTAAAGTATGGACTAATGCAGAAGGAATAACAAGGAATTTAAAAATTACACAAAGAAAAACTAATAAACAGTTAAACACCTGTACTTCCTGAGTGCAACGAAGACCCGTTACATTCTTTTCCGCTGCTTTCCTTTTCATGTCATGATGATCTATAAATCCACGTGTCTTCCTTTTGGTAAGATATGCTGAAACACAATGAGAAGGCCTTTAGTTGGATATGATTAGTTTAGCTACTGGTAAATATAACTCGTTTCTCATGCAAATTACTTTGTTCAGATCCGCCTTGTGAGTTAGATACTGATACAAGTACTAAAGAAGAGTTATCCAATGCAACTGGGGTTTCTGTAACAAACGGTTCCACCATTGATGAATTACGTGGGCCAACTGGATTTCTACGCTTCTTTCCCTGATGATACCCAATTTTATGACAATGAAAATCCCTGCAAAAAGTTCAACAAGGACTCTGGTATGTCAGAAAACAATGCTTAAAAATCATCAAATATTGAAGGAGGTGGGGGTTGTAAATAGACTATGTATACAACCAGCAACAAAAAAAGAAATAGCCAAACTACACTTGTTTCAAAAGCAGAGGATATTCAAAAGAAAAGGTAGCAGACAAGAGTAAATATTTTTGCAATCCATGAACATTATCATAAACACTATACTATACCAGTATTCCCATGTCATATCCTTCAACCGATTTTCAATCTTTTCAAACAGGGAAGTTCTCTCAAAATCTTGCTTATTATGAGTTGGCTGAACAATATCTGCTTGCAACATGCCTGGCACAAGAGACCATATTAAAGTTCAACAAATTTATAATATTTAGATGTCAAGTAGAACTAAATAATCTTCAAGTAATCTGCAGTTTCTACGTACCAACAACTCCTCTACCCCTATTGTTTAAATAGCTCACAACCGGCCAAAATGGCTGCAAATACAAAACTTAATTATATTATGAAAAGGTAGAGATAGAGATAAAGATGTGCACATGATAAATTTATGCTCCATTGAAAGAGAATAAGTATATTAAAATGTTATTTGCCGGTCTGACACTGCAAAATATGCAATTTTGACAAACAGGTAATTTCCATATTAATAAAATGTTGCCAATTTCCGCATGAGATCAACTTATGCCTTTGTAAGATCAACTATGCACCCTTAATCTTGTCCCACTACCCTTGATCTTGTCCCACTAGGTAAGATCAACTATATGGATCAAACAATGCCTTCGTATTTTATCAAAAACCAAAATTCTCGAATTAGATCAAGGTTGTTTTCAATGGTTTCACTTGAGGTTTTTTCATTAATCTTCCATTAGTATTCAACGAGTTATCGTCCATTTAATCAAATGTTTCCGTATTGTGGTCTCTGTTGAGCGACAATTACCATTATCAACCGGTTTTTGTGATATAAATTAAAGCCGTGGATGCCGACTACAGGAGCTTCTTTAAGAAATCCAATTGTCACATATAATTCCTGCACAGTTAATCCAAAAAGAAAATACCAAGTCACATATACTCCTTGGTTCAACTACTTGGTCCTTAATATTTGAAACAATAACTACTAATATCAGTATTGAATCATGCATACATTTAAATATAAAACAATCCATACACCATGTGGTTCAATCCTTGCTAACCTCATTCTTCCAGATAACAATTAAAATTTCAGTACAAGATAAATGGAAACCAACTCTTCTAAAATCTTTAACCGTTATCCTTTCAGGTAAAGGATCATAAATGATTTCATATCCAAGATGATTTTTAACAGCGAATATAGAAAACAAGATAGTTAGAAAGAACCTCTTCTGAAGCACCAACTCTTGGTTTGTACTTGATATACTCTGTATATTTAAGATCATCTGCTATATTACGAAGTTTCACAGCTTGCCCTCGCAATATGAAACTAAAACTTTTTGGAACCCGCAAGTACAATATGGACAAGTAATCCTGTTGAACATGGGGATGTTATTAGTTTAAGAAAATCCAAACTTTTATGCAGCATTTATGGATAGTTTCCTAAATCAAGCATACCCGTAAAGAATAATGAAGCCGGGTAGCAATATGTTGCTCATTTACTCCCTTCCGAGCTGGAAGGTTAACAATCTTCTTGATATCACCAGCAATTCGGATGTCCTGCATCCAAATTATCATAAGTTAAAGATATAAGTAATGAATTTTATAACAGATTGCAAACCAAAAACAGTAAAATCAATAACACAAAATACAACCTCAGGATCAGTATCAAAATCTAGTTCCAAATTCCCATCGTCATTAAACCATAAATTGAAGATAATAATTTTTGTACCATGGTATCCAATGCCATCGAACTGCCAAAGAGTGAAGAATATTAAAAGAGAATCAATCATAATCTTTGGAGCAATATGGTTAGTCTATATAGGTGGCAACAAGCATTATAAACAAATTTGATCATATAGGTGTGAGTGTGACCATATGTCCTTTGATTTTATAAACATCCCATCACATTTCATGGGAAGTTATCACTAAATTTCATCCCATCAAATGCCAAATTTGGCTCTTCCTTCTGAAAACCCACAAAACACAATCTTAATTCCATACTAATGTCCTGAAAACCCAACAGAAACCTGAAACCAGATTCTAGTATTTAATGCAAGCCTGTTCTGCCTTCACCAAATGCATTAACTTCCATATGTATAAATCAAAATCAATACTCTTAATTGACCAAATAAAACAGAATTTTCAATATATATCTAATCTATCTATTATATCTGAAGGGTGAAATCAATTGACATTTCCATTAATAACCACTTCCCATCATTAGCTTAAAGGGTGAAATCAATTGATACCCATCCCTAACGCTTTTACCATTATTAATCTTTGGCTTTTTTCATGTTTTTTTTCCATCACAATTACCAAGTTCCAACAACAATCAATCACAATCTATTATGTTTCAATTAAGTAATTTAATTAGGGAATTAATAGTAATTTTGCGATCCATGTCTTTGACATCCGATATTTTACTTTTATTACTTGTCAAAGTCTCTCACACAATTCAGATTAATTCTTTATCTTTTCTATATTAAGGAATAGGAAAAAGAAGGGAATGTATTAACCAAAGTAGATATCTAGCAAAATCAAAAAGAAAATACAAAGAAAAATGGCAATCATTCAAAGTAATTTATATGCTCATTGCTCAAGACATGCACAAAGTTATGGTATTTGGAACGACAAAGCTGAAAACTCAAAGTATACAGACATTCAATATGTATAGAAAGGAGATGATTATCATGGATGATAAAGATGGGGGAAATTCAGACACTGACTTGTTTCATGAGTTCTTCTTCCGAGAGAAATGGAGACCAGTCCAGCAGCAAAGACAAATTAGACTTAAAATGCTCTTGGTGGTTTAGTTTTTCCAGGTATCCAGTTGCTGTATTACACTTATAACTTACCTGAAATTAACAGCATTACCTAGTTGCATGATGGATGACAATAATAAGAAAAATTATGGGAATAAGGCTAGGCAATATCCACCATATGTCAAGCTAACTACCTAACTTACAAGTATTCTGCAGAGTCTACGACAACATACAAGTCCAAAAGAATTGAAAATTAAAGAGTAAAATACAATTTACCGATTCTAAAATAGTCCTTTCTCAGCAATTTATTTTTAGTTAATTAGGAAATAGTTCAATAGAAACACCGGCCTTTTAAAAAATATCCCACCCCCAAAGTTTTATAAGATATCAACTCCCCCTGTAGTTTGGTTTTAAATGAAATGTTACTTCTATCAGTAAAATTGAACATAATTCGAATGTTACTTACAGCTGAACTTCAAAGGCGTAAAGCCATTAATAAACAAAATTCAAAGGGGTTTAATGATATACAGTTGCCATGTAACTTTTTGGCAACAAAATCAGCATAGCAAAGAAAATTAGTATTTTAATTAATGCACTATATAGAAATGGTGGTGAAAATGAGAACTCACCATGGGCACTACAATTCTCTCAAGTTGTGCTCGCATCAAGAATGTATAAGATAGAAGTCCAATGCTTTTAGTACATACCCTGATCAAAAGCATACAATCAATGTTTTTAAAGAAAAAGTTAACCTGGCACAAACAAGATAAAATATAGAAAACTATTTTTTGGCATAATTTTACATATTGTGGGAAACTGATAGGCCATTAAAACATGTATATCAAAGGAAGGGGAAAGATGGAAAAGGTAAGGGAGCATATGCGAAGTTAATAGTGGTGTCAGAAGGAAGGAATGAAGTTGTAACTGATTGTACACGTGGCCAGCTAGGAGTGGAGAATGTGAATGAAATAATGATTGGAAAGAATGTGGAGAGTTGAAATAATGATTGACAAGAATGTGGAGAGAGGGTTAAAGAGGGGGGAAGACAGAAAGAGGAGCAAGTTGGTTTTTGGAGTTTAAAGGGAACCTCACACTGAAGTTTTGATTTTCATTTATCACTCTTGCAAGGAGATTATTCTCCATCCATAGTTGTAATTCTCTATTGTAAGAGGCTTGCCTCAGTTCACTCATTAATAAATTTTCCTTATTTCCTCTTTGTCCAGCATTAGCTACTGTTCTATTTTAAACCTTCCCCACTGTTCCTTCATGTGAGTAGGTGAAGATAACAATAGAAAGAGAGTCGCAGAAAGAACCAACTAGGTTGTAAACTTGTAATGATAAGCACAATGGAATGACCTTTAGGTTGTGACTTTCAGAAACAGAGAGGTCAAATTTGTAACAAAAGATTATGATGTCTCCAAGAAGAAAATTATGTTTGCTTGATTGTGTGCTTCATATTTTTTGTTTCTGAAAACTGTTCTATAAAATAATATTGAAAAGCAAAATTTTGAAACAAAAATAAGAAAATAAATACTGAAAACTAAAACAACTCTAAATTGTTCTTGCTTTCTTGTAATAAAAACTAAAACAACAAGAACAAGTTATGACAATAAACAATTTTAACAAGCATTTTTTTGAAGGGCAAAAGGCAGTTTTTGAAATTGTAATGAAATACAACCTTAGACTTAGAGTAGTCACTTACAGTTGTTTCAGGCAAAATTTATATGTCAATATTCAAATTAAGGTAGCTACATTATGTCGATATAGTAGGAAACCCAATGCATAAACAAAATATAACATAAAGTCGTGTGAAAATTCTGTTTTCAAACCCTTACATATCATTCATGTGGCAGCTGAAGACAATTGCATCTGCACCCAGTCTCATACTACCAGTCTTGAAACCATTACCATCTGCAAGGCCAAATTGAAAAATAAACATAAAAGAAAATACCAAAATATTTAGAATAAAGAATGCCAGAGTCCATACACTGTCCAATTGCAAATTCTGACATTTTTTCTGAAAATCCAAAGCTTAAGCAACGTCGCATTGCTTCTGGATCCATTCCACCACCATCGTCTGTTTGTCGGTGTCAGCACAAAATCAAAAACAACTATAATATAAGACAAAAAACTTATATATGTATGTACATAGTTATTCAGAAGCAAAACCTTAAAAAATAATATGTTATACTAGGTACAGAAGTATGAATTTAGAATAACAATCTATAAACTTTTATAATTTATGAGTAGCATAAGCAATATACCTTGAATGAACAATGCTGGGCTTCCATCTTTCGGATTTAAAATCTTATCCACCATAACAGAAGTAGCCCCTTTTGGTATCTACCTTATCAACAAAACAATGCAATTGCAAATAAGAAAATGAAATGTAGAATATTAAATGACAATTAAGAAATGGCAAAAGTACACAGCAATAAAGGTGATAGAATTAAGATTTATCACTGACATATGCAATAGCAATTAAAGAATAAAATATTTGAATAAGATGAATCTGACATCAAAGTCTACTCCAAAATGAATCATTTATGTCTATAAACGATAAATTGCTCTTTGTGGTGCCTGCTTAAACCCAATCCCCTCCTTCCTTGAAAGTTAGATTCTTATAGTTTTTTGTAGTTCATATATTTCAATTCAATCTATATAAATCTATATAAATAAGGCAAAAACAAATAGGCTAGGGAAATCACACATATGAATAAATAGCACAGTTTACTTCAAAACTATTGGTTTCATGGTTCAAACATATTAAAAATCACCTCATCAACTGCATTATCAAGAAGCTCGGCTATGGCTGCAGACACAAAAATGGAGGTAAATGCCAACTCATAAAGAGAATCACAATGGTAAAGCATATAGCAGAATCATGCAGACGAGATAAGTTAAAAAAAAGAGTTTAGACATACCACCAAATACCCACTTATGTGAAGTTGCATTCGAGTGAAGGAACAAGGGGTGGACTTGAAGATAGTTTTTGGCAACTGCAATCCATTTGAAAAAAATAAAATACACATTATGAATCCAGAAAGTAAAATACAATTTGAACTACAAGCCACAGGCTTAACTCATAGCATGTGAGATCTGAAAATTAAATTAATCCGTATGACAATCAAATGCAAAAGAATTGTTAGTAATCAATATTGTATAAATATAACCTAGATTAACAGAATATTGGCAGGGTTACATTACAACCATGGAACATAGTACTAATTAAATATATTAATTTGAGAAACATTATAATGGATTACATTGGGAGCTGACTTTCGAACCAAACCGGTTATCATGGTTTCCTGCTTTCCAAAACTTCCTACATAGGGGTGCTGCATAAATTGGTTGTGGACCAGAAAGGCTAGTGTCATCGACCGACAAAAAGCCTAGCTCCGATGCACCCGTATAACTACGACACGAACTTTGACCACTAGACAGTATATTTTCTTCAGAAACTATATTAGTAGAATGACTATGAGACTTCTGATTTTCAGTTGGTATGCATATGCCTTTGTTGGTCAGACGCTGCAGTACACTACTAACAGTTTCAACGCCATCCTCCCCTTCATCATCGCTACATAAGTTCACAATCTCTGCAGCATCCATCTCTATCCTTCTGCGTATCACAAAAGCAAATATTAGTCATAAAACTGTTGATTTTTTTATTAATAATAAGAGTAGAGAGAACAAATCATAAATATATTGTGTAGATGAGAATCATCCATCTTTTGTTTTTTTTGCCGGAGTTTGGGGCGAGTTCTGACATCAAGTGGTTCTAGTCCCCACCCAAACGGAGTTGCGGGGGATCAAACCGAGGAGAATCATCAATCTTATAAATTTTGCATAAGTAACGCAATATCAAATTTAAAAACAAAACATACATTAAAAATGACATAACAAACTCTCAACAACTAACTAGTTATCATTTAATTTTCATCTAAAAATTAGTTATAGTTCATGTTCAATTCAATACAACTTGAACTTGACAATAACATTCATAAATTTTAAATCACAGCATAAAAAATATATTAAAAAAAATGAATAAAAAAATCTCGAAAAAAGTGTGGAAGTGAGTATCAACCTAGAAAGTAGCGGAAACAAACAATATCGAGAAAATGTAAAGCAAAGGAAAAAGTGAATAATAAGAGCAACAGAGTGAAGCGTGTATAAGATGATGAAATGAAGTGAAAATGTGAAGTGATTTTGAAACGAAATCAAAATGTAGAGTGATTGATTATTATGAAGAAGTTGCATTGCATGTAAAAAGTTGAGTTGAAGACATTGATTGATCGTTGGGAGAATTTAGTGGTGATCGAGAATTGAGTTGAGAATGTGAAGAAGATGAAGATGAAGATCGAGTTGAACGAACGAAACGTACCGAGTTGAGTTGAGTTGAGAATGAAGGTGGCAGTGGCGAGAGTGAGTGAAATTTCAACTCGTTTTCTTCTTCTCCTTCGTCAACAAGTTTATTAAGTATGGCCGTATGGGTGGGTTTATATATTCTCCCATTAATTCATTCATTAAATAAAAAGTTACAGACCCCTTTTTAAGGCAAAAAAAAATAAAAACAACTTTACTTTTCATCATAATAGAATAGAAGTAGTAAATAATAATTAATAAGTAAAGTCCAAAGGATGTGTTTGGTAGGAGAGAAAAAGAAAGAGATGAATAGAAATACAATAATTAATGTATGAATTTGGATTAATGCTAATCTTAGGCTATGTTTAGTTTGATTTTAGATAGAATTGATTTTGATAGAATTGATTTTTGTAGAATTAATTTTATCAAAATTGAGTTTAGTTGAATTGATTTATGATTGGATACATTCAATTAAAAATGAGTTGAACAGTAAATTTCAATGTAAAAATCAATTCTAAAGCCATAAGCTACAATTTCTAGTTTCATCCATAATCAATTTTGAAAACAGAATTAATTCTACATTACAGAAATCAAACATGTCATAATCAATTATAGGCTTCTAAAATTGAAACCAAACATATACGTAATAATATGTTCATGTATTGGTTTTTGTGTTTTTATTTTTCTCTTTTCTTTTCCTCTCCTATCAAAAGGAACAAGAATATATTAAACTTTAATTGGTCCTTTTGTAAAAATACAATTAATTGAATTAAATTGTAAGTTACATTGTATTGAATTATATTTTAAATTAAATTATTTTATAGTTTTGAACTGGTTCATTGTTAAAAAACAATTATAATTTAATTTAAAATTGGTTCAAAACCAATTTGATTTATGAACATAAGTTTCTACGGTACAATTGAATAATTCAAATATACCTATACATGAAGTTGTGAAATGTGTGATAAATTAACGATTATTTTTATGAATTAAGAGAAATATTAGTTGATTATTGTATTTTAGAGATGATAATAGCACAAGAAAGAATACAATTTCATTGTTTATAATGATTACACTAATATTTTAACATTTTTCAATAAAAAATTGAATATCGACTATTATGAAGAATAAAAATTTAAAAAATATCAAAATTTATATTTTTGATAATTTTGTTTAATAGTATTTTTTGGTATATTTGTTTAATAGTATTTGGTTATTATAATGTTTTTAATGATAGAAAAATAATTCTTTTTATAAAAATATTTATTTTATTTATTATTTTGATATCTCATGTATTGATACATTTGAAATTGTCTAATGTATCATATAACTTCCCTTTATGAACTACTAATTTTATTTTATTTAAAAAATATTTAAAATAGAGAAAATAAATTATTTAATTATAATATTACTATTCAAAAAGAGATAGCAGCGCAATTTATTTCTCGTTTACCTTCGAGGCTTCGACCCATATATATATATATATATATATATATATATATATATATATTTGGATTATAATATGATATTAATAACTCTTGGTCAACCAACATTTAATACCGGTCATTCATTGGTCAACCATCGGTCAACGGTGACCAATGTTGGTCAACTAAATTAAAATTGGTTCAAAACCAATTTAAACTAAATCGGTTCAAAATTATAGCCGGTGTTAAACCTATTTTCTCTAAAGTGACTTTTATAACTAAACCATTAATTTTTGACAAATAACTAAACCATTAATAAAATTCAGTTAAGTGCATTTTGTAAACCATAAAAATTAATTATCACGTGTAGAATTTTAGTCTTTGAAAGTCATTAATTAAAAGATTAATTAAAATTAGTCATGAATTATGAAAAGTCAAAGAGCATATGCTTTAGAATTCAATAGATGTGGTATGAGAAAACTAGTTTGTTTCCTGCATAATGTTGCAGATTTTGGTTTGTATTTTGTAGAGAATATATACATAAGCCTTGTATTTTTTAGCTTCCTTTCCTGCATGTCTTATACTTGGGATACTTGTTTAATTTATTTCATCTCTTTTTCCTTTTAAAATAAACAATATGATTTAAATTCTTCAATGGACCAAGTGTTATTACTGAAAATTATTCACTATAGGGTGAGTTACAAGAGATTTAAGAAGAAAAAAAACTTTAACTTTTCATAATGATTAAATAAGTGAAGGTACAAGAACAATTTTCCGTTATAAGAGACAAATGAGTCGACAAAAATTATAGCGAGAAGGATATAGATACATGATATACAAATATAATCCTTAACTAACAAAACATGTCTATCTTAATCATCATGATTCATGAGATTTGAATTCAATCTACCTTGGTATCACAACGTTTGTTTGGACCATTGAATCAGGGCTATCTGAAGGTTTGAACCTAGCAGAAGAAGAAAAAGTATTCTCTAGCAATGTTGCATCTTCACCAGATGGGTGTAAGGAACTAGTGGTACTATGAAAAGATGATCTATTACTTGCTTGCCCAATTGACATATTTCTCATGGTGGAGGCTAAAGTTCTGTCATTTAGACTAAGCATAGTATAATTAAGGAATGGTTGTTGCTTTAGGGTGGGAATAATGTAATCTTTTTTTGTTAACATTTGAACTACTTCTGACATGGATGGTCTATGAGTAGGAGAAGATTGTGTACAAAGAAGGGAAGCTTGAAGAGCATTTGATGCCTCTTCTTCTACAAATTTTCCTTGTAGAGCAGGATCAACTGATATTGTAATATTGTTTCCATTGTAATTCTTCCACACCTAATCAAATCATGACAATAACATTTCATTAGTTATCAGAAAACTTTAAAATCACTTGATGTCAGAACTGACTCACGAACCTGATTAGTCAATCCAGTGGTCCGGATATTGGTGGTAAAAACCAAAATGAAAAAAAGAAAACTCTAAAAGTATAGGGGGAAAACACGATTGTTGTCTAATGACATTAAAAGATATAGATACTACCATATGAAATATTTTACGGTAAATGGTACATTGACTCCGCAACTCATGTTACACTTACATTCTCTAAAGTAAATACAATACATCTGACAACGGCTCTACGACAAAGAAGAAAAAAGATGAATACAAACTTGAATGTAAATCTTACATAGTGAAGTGCTGAATCTGACCCTTGTGGGATAACACTATTCTTTTTACCACAAATAATTTCAGTAACCATCATACCAAAATCATATACATCTGTCTTCTCTGTCAACTGCCCTCGGTCGATACACTCAGGAGCCATATGTCCCCTGCCGTATGCAAGATTAAATATTACAAATATATTATAATTGAAATTCATTAGAACTTTATGATCATCATCATCAATATAGTTGCAAAGTAACTAAGAGGTTTCAATTTTAATTGTATGGTTTGAAAACTCAAAAAAAAAATAAACTACTTACATTATTGTCTTTGCAATTTTAGTAGTGTTAACATGAGATTTATTTTCAGCAACACAAAGAGCAAGACCAAAATCAACAATTTTTGGATTTAAAGCTTCATCAAGCAAAATGTTGCTAGACTTTATGTCTCTATGAATAATCTTTGTTCCAGATCCTTCATGTAGATATGCTAATCCCTCAGCTATTCCGCATATAATTTGAAACCGTTTCTCCCAAGCTAGAACATTTTCTGAGTCCTTACCTATACATCAAAAAAACATATTTAAGAAGAATGTAATCTTATATATGTGTGTAGAATGTTATGTATTTAAATTCGACAAACTAGTATTTACCGAAAAGGATTTGATCAAGACTTTTATAGGGAAGGAATTCATAAACTAATAGGCTTTCAGGGCCATCAATGCTGCATCCCAAAAGTTTCACCACATTCTTATGTTGAATTCCATTAATCAAATTGATCTCATTGAATAACACGTCATTCCATTGTCGTGTATCGAAAAACAAACGCTTAACAGCGACGGTTCTTCCTGAGGGGAGTATTGCTTTGAACACAGAACCATTATCACTTTCTCCCTGCATGCCTAATTTGTTTCCAGGATCAAAATAACTTGTGGCCTTCTCGAGCACGTCATACCTAAAACTGAAACCAGCTAAGTTGCCAAAACTAGGTGATGCACCAAAATTGTTTCCTGAAGATAGATTGAGAGAGTAAGATTAGCAAATTAATTAGCAGATTAGTTAATTAAATTAGTATTACAGTATTACTTACTTTTTTCATGTGATGTTCTCTTCCTGCTTAGAAATACACTAGGGATGATAACTATGATCACTACAATTGCTGCTGTTACGCATGCAACAATTATCCACATACTATTATGCCTTTCTGTAAAGAAAATGTGAAGAGAAAAGTAAATTATCATAAAAAAAAACAATATATGTATTTTTGTTTTTATTAAAGTATGTATTAATTTGAATTAAGATATTGAATTAAGAGTGATGGTTACTACCTCGAGGAGGAGGAACAGTCCATGTATCATTTGGTACAAGGAAGTCATTGTAGAATTTATGCGTTGAATACCTCAAAAAACAACCGGTAAACAAGCCTCTACCCTCAGCACCAGGAACACATTGTTGCACTCCTTTTTCGGCTTCTCTTAAACATCTTTGGCAACTCCATTTATTAACAGTCTCCCAACATTGCGCCAAAGCAAACACACCCTCTTCCCCATATACCGCAAACCTATGTTCCCCTGCACCCTTACTCGCATTTGAAATCACCGATGTAACAAGTATGGGATTGACCGTTTCTCTCCTTTGAGACGACCCACAAACGGTTGTGTCATATGTTAAGTCGACGCTCTCATCAAAGAAAGTATAGTTGTCATAACGAAGGAAGCAACCATCAAGGTAAATTCTACCTGATACATTTGGCACACACCTTGATAACAACTGTCTAGCTTGGGTAAAACATGTATAACATTGTGTGAGATTTAGATCGCGATGACATTGGCCTAACGCGTACATTGGATGCCAATTACCGACTAATGTTTGCGCTCCCCACCCGTGCTCTTGCACCTGAAATGATAATGCGTCCATTACAGCCATCAAATTTTGCATTAACGTGTTGCTTTCGCCATCACCGGGATACTGATAAGAACCACAAGTGAGACCAGTTTCATGTATGGCACCATTGAAGCAAGCCACATGTGACAACAACCACGGTGTTACAAATATGATCCCCAATAAAATGTGAAAATTTTGCATTTCTTCAAAAATCTAATTTGAAAAGGAAATGTTTCCTTTTCTTTATTATATGATAGATTCAAAATTAAGATATTTGCTATTTGGCTTGAATGAAGGGATTGTTAATCCCTTTTGTCTTTGTCAAAATCTCATTTTGGGAGGATCGATCATTCGATCCACCATATTGGTAGATTGAGAGAGATGGTAACTTACGGTCGAGTGAGTAATAATTTTGGTTAATTTTCTACCGGATATAATGATTTTTTTGGTTGTTTGCAGTTAAATAAGAGAGAAAAATGATGGTAGATTATGATTATTAAGGGTGGAATTAATGAACTGACATATAGATATAATTTTATTCCTTATTTGGGTTACCGGTACAAAACAGTTACAGGTAATGCCGCATAGCATGCTAAAAGAAGGTACTCCACATTAACTCTTCATACTCTTTCTGTTTGTCTTTCAACAAATTTATTTGGAGACAAGTATAATACTATGGACCCCCTTCATTTGAGGTCTATATGGTGCAACTGAATATGTAACCATTATGTTAATCTTATTAATTTGTTTATAATTATTCATCTTTGTCGATATTTTTCTCTTCAATTTTCCATTAGACTGTGTCATTGTTTGGATTGGTACTATAGATAAAATGTCATAGAATAAAATGTTATAACATATATTTTCTAGCTAAATATTTTATGAAACTGATGGCATCGTCTGATCGTCAACTCGGTGATTATATACTCTGTTAAATCAAGGAATATGGCTAGACAACTGATAATTGTAATATACTACATGCACTTTCCAATACTATCTGGTATTTTTTTTATAAGAAACATATAAATCAATAAAAATCCATATATTTTATGTATCTTATAAACAAAATATATCAACTTTTATTGACTCATTTATTTGTTATAGAAAAGACTAGAGGAGGCAAAATTTAAGCAATCTTTCATAAGAAATTAGGGAATACAAATCATAATAATTAATACTGGGATGCAACCTCCAAATCCAATTTTGATTTCCTCAGTCATAATAATTAGGCAATATTTAAGCAATCTATCAATTTTAATGTGACTCATTTTTAGAATATGGTTTCCTTCTTAGTCATGCTGTGAAGAATGTCTGTTCTCATGTTTACGCTCCACAAATTGAAGAGACTATTGATGTTACCTCTGATTTATGTGCTTATAAGGTACATACATCCATATTATTTTGTACATTTTCTGAAAAATTGTCCAAGATGTCAAAATTAATCATGTTATGTTTTTCTGATTATAGGTCCAACTATTTGAGAAGTTAATGAGTAATGTACTCTTCAAAAAGGTAAATACTAAATAGTATATGTCTGAACTCTGAACATTTTAATTTTATATATATGTCTGTCATTTATGATGTTATATAATGAATATAAATTCAATTACAGTTGGGAGAATATGAAATAGCTTGGGTTGATGCTGAGGTAGGGAAGACAGAAAATGACATGCCTTCGCTTCTCCCGGTTTCTGGAGCACCTCATCCACATAAATCTGTTCTTGTTGGTGATTTTAAATTGGCAGATTTCAACCAGTTCCTGTCCACCAAAGGCATTCCGGTAATTCTTCAGTTATAGACTTAGTACTAACCTGCTGATTCCTTCTTGCACCGTCTTTTTGTTGATAATTGGAGTGATTTCCACTTCATTTCCCTAGCATTGACATGCTGGTAGTCGTAGTAATGGTTATCAAATCAAGATTCATAATGTGAATTGGAAGAACTATTTTTTTATTTGTAAATCAAATCTTATTATGAATCGATACATCATTAATAAAAATGTGATTTTAAGTAAAAAACAAGGGACATAGTAAAGTTATAAGTTGATATATTATATATGAAGTTGACAAAATAAAGAGTTGGCAACAATGTTTCAGGATTCATCATAGTGATTTCGGATTTATTGATCATAATGAACTGAGATTCTCTATGTGAAGATTACTATAAAATTCGCGATTATCTCTATTCACAGTTTTATTTGCTTTTGATTTGATTGTAAGTGCATAGGCTAATCATGAGCTTCTTACCTTATCTTCCCTACTCTATTCTCTGAAGAAGGCAGAGAATGCAAAGTGCTTTGTAGATGCTTGCAAAATGCAAACATGGTAGCTATTCTAACTAGATTCACAGGTAGCTTTTGCTCCTTCACCATCTCCTCGAGGCAAATCAGGCATGCGGCGCCTTCCTCCGTCAGACCATCACAATATCCGAACCAACCTGTCCTCTGGCGAAGAAAAGCTCGAAGAACCTCTGGCGAATGGTGTCCCCTGCGAGCCATTCCGATGAGGTGGGCTCTCTGAGGAAGCGTTGAAGCTGGAATAGAAAGAAAGTCCTTCGGCGGAGAACCGAGTTTTCAATGGGGACGGTGAGGACTCGGATCAAGACAAAGATATAGAAAAAAAAAACTTTTATTGATTAATCCCAAAGAAGCCTTTGATACTATGTTGACAAAAAGTGGCTCTCAAATTGGTAAATCCAATCTTTACATAACATAATGATAGCGTAGATACAAATACAATTATATGTAACTATCAACTAACATTGAAATTTAACAACCACCCATTACACAAAATTTGAAAGAAGTCAAATAAGAATTCCTCAAGTAGGAAACTTATGCCCCAAGTTACAGCCTAATAAGAGGTTAGGCTTGCACCAATGGTGTTCTTGAATTCAGGCTAGCTACCTGGAGCTGCAGAGTAATATAATTTATGCAAAGTGGTTATAAATCAAAAGATTAGGCATGCATCACTCATAGCATAAAGCATTTGAGGACTATCTATATGTACTTAATAAGGCCAACCTAAGAGAAACAACAATTTGTATGACTTGCTCATAAAAAATTGAGTCAAGCAGGTCAGATGACAGACATATATTATGCTTACTGCTTATGCTTATTGCTCGATGATTCAAGTTGAGAAATCGAAAGGTCAGTGACATACTATGTTATATTATGAAATAAAAATCAACAAAATGATGAAAAAGCAATTTAATAAAAAAAACTCATTGATGCTAAACTTTCTATGATATATTATATGATGAAATAAAAATCCACAAATTGTGTGTATTAATTCCTCAACATTGAAATTCAGTACATCACAAACTAAGACAAATTCTAAGATAGGAAAGCTTCTTCGAGAACTCCCTGAGCAACAAATGAAACCCTACATTGATATAAACTTGAAAATTTCTTAAAAACTTCCATGCTTCCTACGCCACAGGTTTCATTGCACAGTTCCATCATAACCTTCACACACCAGAATAAGTTATCCTCAGAATACCCTGTACACCTCTTCAATCCTTTGCTCCAAAACGGGTATCTTCCAAGAACAACTCTCGCACAGTATACTGCAGAAGCAGCGATCATCGAAGGTTTGTAGTCACACATGATAGAATATTCTGTCAAACTGAGTTCGGAAAAGAAAAACACCATATTCTCCATGATCTTGTCTTCATCCGATAAAAGACTCGTCCTTATGTTTCTAACTAGAAAAACATAAGGAGTTGGAACTGTTAAAATCCAATTAAGTTGTTGCAATATACGTTTTTCCATTGCGCATATGTCCTCAGGAAAATAAGAATACTCAGCCATGTATTCCATGTCATAAACTCCAACTGCACCTCTTTGTTCATATCTGGAAGCCAATAGCAATGAGGCGAGACCAACAAGCTTAAGCTTATCTTTCGTTGTGACTTCAAAGTTGGATTTGGAAAGGAAACGATCAAGAATGTTGACGCCGAGGTAAAGCGTCTCTTGCCTGAGTTTTTGTTCATGGTGTATTTGGATCAACCAATCTACGACATTCTTCCTCATTTGAGAATCTAACTTGTAACCATGCGAGTTTGTGATAATTTGAGACTCTTCATGATGATAGAAGCTGTAGAGTTCATCATCATAATCACTCAGTTTTTCTTGTTTTTGAATGAGTTGATTAGAATCATGAACACTTGAATAACTACACATATTCATCATTGAATTGGAAAAGAAGATTGGAAGGATGATATTAATTAAGAGAAAGAATAATGAGAGAAGAGATGTATTGGTGATAGAAACCAATTCAATGATTTTTTCATAGCAAACTGGCAATATATAGATATTGATTTTCTTGACGGCTAAGATAGATATGTTCCGAGATTTGTACATTGATTATGTCAAATCTTTTAAGATTTTGTTAAGATTTAAAATCAATTATAGATAAGTATATTAAGATTTTTTTTTTGTTGATAAAAGGTGTATTAAGAATTTTCAATCATATTTAAAATCAATTGTAGATTGTACCAACAAATAAAAAATATGGTCAATAGAATTATAGAAAAAGTTAAGATCTATTAATAGTAATTTTAGAATGTTAAGATTTATAAATAGTAATTTTGCTAAAAAAAATTTTGTAGATATTCTTTGAAAAAATAATCAATTGTAGATAGGTATACGTACTCACTACTCCCTGCAGCAAGCGACAGTGCTTTTTCAAACAATATGGTCCAAAATTAATGAATGATACATATATAGATATTGAAAATCAACCTATATACTGAGACAATTTATTGAACATACCAAAATATTCTTCTAATAAACACAAAATTTAAAATATAAACTCTAAACCTAAAATTCTCAATAAACTCTAAAACCCAATATTCTTCTAATTCATCCACACTCACACATGATATTGAGGTAGAATAAGGCTGTTAAAAAAACACACACACACGTACATGATATATACTCTCACTCATTGTATATATTAATAATATAAGTGCACATTCTTAGCAACCAAAAAAATAGGCATGTACATTGTGCAATGTGTGACCAACATTTATGATCTCGCATACCATACCATACTCTTCAAATCCAGCTTGCTGTCATCCATGGTAACATATAGGTAAAAAATCCTGCCGATAAGGAAATGTTACATTTGATTTGATAAAATGGAAAATAAAATTGTTTTTCTCGTGAATATATGTAAGTTTATCAAAATATAAATATATCTTTACTGGTTTGTATAGTGCAACAAGTCATTAGGATCATCAATGCCGCTTTAAAAATTCAATCACTGGTCAGCACCAGAAAAACTCAATTAACAAATCAATGAAACAGTCAAGTACGTACCAGCTGCAAACATTATGGACCTTGTAGGCCTTGCTCCTCCCGACGATAATAAGGCCACTTCTGTAAAATATGTAGACAATTACAGTCAGACTTACATGTTTCATGTTTGTATCACGGTAGATATGATATAATCATAGTGATCACTAAATTACTTGATAAAAAAAAACACCATTTTGAATCACTACTAAAACAATCATTTGTCGTGTTTTACTTAACTCATCCGAACTCTAAAATAACATGGCATTGAAACCATAGAGTTAATACCAAACAAGCGGAGATCCAAAACATTGATAGAAGCTTGAAAAAGTTACTAACCTGAATCACAATTTGAAGTAGAATTAAAGTCCCCACACATACAAAGTTGCCTAATCCCATCAGAACCATACCCACAACTCCCTCCAGTAGCCTGACAAGCACCACAAAACTCATCACTCCCTTGAACAGAATACCTCACACGAATCCCATAAGCCCAATCACCAGCCCCATCAACTTTCAAAGGTGCAACACTATAAGCACTACTATACCCTTCACACTCCAACTTACTTAAATTCACCCCCTTAATAGCCTCATAAGACACAGCACAACACTCAGGTGGCCCAGACCCAGGCCCAAGCCCAGGCCCAAAGCCCAGTCTCTTATGGCCCATCATATTCCAAGCTGGACACTCATAATATTCTTCACATCCCATACCAGAAACATTTCTACAAGGTAAATGTTTTCCAGGAAAGCCTTGAAAAAGAGGAGAAGAAGGTGAACATGAAATGAGCATGAAAACGTTGTCTGGTGTTGGGTTCATGTATGGAGCACGCCATGGTTCGACTGAGAAACCGTTTCCTTTGGTTCCTAAGACGAGTGTTTCGCATGTTGACATGTGTGGCTCGTGAAGAGTTAGTGCTTGATATGCGTAATCGATTTGGAGGACTCTGTATGAGCCTGAGATGATGTGGAACATGAGTACGTTGTTTATGCAGAAGAGTAAGTCACGGAAACCTGGGTGGCCACAACCGTATTGAAGGGCAAATGGATAATCTATTGTTATGTTTCCGCAATATGATCGACATGTGTTGTTGTTAGAACAATGTGAAGGAATGATTAGATATGATAGTGTTGATGATAGAATGATTAGATGATGGAGTTGGAGGGTAGTGAACAATTTGGACATTTTTGTGTTTGTTATGAATTATGATAGTACTTTGTTTGGTTAGTTGATGAATGTGTAAATATATTTAGTGATGTTGGAGTAGCTTTATTCTCATGTGGTATTGTAATGTTGAGGAATCTAGTTTAATTGTGGATGGGTTTTCCTTCACTTTTGAATCATTGGTGTTTTCTTTTTCTTCTGTTTTAGGGGACATTTAAGCAGCTTTTGAAATTCTGCTTCACTTTAGTATGCTTTTTTGGGTTCATAAGGTGAATTATAGGTTGCTTTAAAATCATATATATTAGTATATCTTATATGTATGTCTATAGAGGTGATTTAATTATAAAGCTTGATTTTCAAGTAATTAAGGCAACAGAGCTAAAATATTAAATTTTAGAATCATATGCTTTTTAAAGCGCTTTGTTTTTACTCTTAGAAAATTTCATGCTTGATCCTGAAGGTTTTGCTAAATGCTGATATTTTTTTCAGGTTCTGAAATAATTCGGCGTGGACCATTTGACCATCTTTGTAGTATTTGAAGAAGAGAAATTTGAAGCTTTTGAAGAATAAAAATAAAAGGTTTTGCATGTTATCTCTTGAGCATCGTACATTTTACATTCTTGGTAGCATGCTCAAAAATGAAAGATTATTTACCACTCAATTACATTTGTGAAGTGCGACGTTGATGCTGCAGTATTTTCTAATCATAACTGTGGGAATAGGCAGTTGCGTGATGGATATGGTCAACATTTTATCATGGCAAGAACAAATTGGCGCAGGGCACATATGACAGCTGCAGAATGTGAAATATGAGGATTATTACATTCTATCAAATGGATTATCTCTTCTGGAATCCCAAAAGTAGTTTTTAAGATGGATTGTAAACAAGTTTTTGATAATGTGCACATAGCTAAACAAATATATCAGAATATAGCTCCCTCATTGAGGAGTGTTGTATTGTACTATACTTGTAGGTTGCGCGCAACAAGTTAATGGCATTGTCCGTATTCCGGCAAAAATGTCTATCTCTTATGCTATCTGTTGTGAATTTCATCATATTACTAATTTTTTTACAATTATATTCAATGATGTGATATTCAACAAATAATGTTTGGCTGTTCTTTCTCCACTTAATCCACTATTAAATAAATGATACTACTCAAATCCTTGAAATGCTGCATTGACATTATTTGTACTGTAAGTTGTAAAATTCAAACATGAGCATTGTGATCAGTAATTATAACCTAAGACACCCCAAATGAAACTAATTTTTGTGTCTTTGTATACTGTAATCTTTTAAAAACTGCATTCTTTCTATAAAGTTATCAGTTTTTCAAGTCTCGGGGGCTGTTTGAAGTATTGGTTTGGTGCGGATAATTTGTTGGGTCTGCAACAAAATGCAGTAGCTAGCAAGTTCTCTAAACAATTTTCCACTTTAGAGTCCACAAAATTGTCTCTTTTCTCAATTATACTATCGATGATCTCAACTTTTCTGAACACTAATATAAAAAACCGTCCAATGCTTCATTTTTTTAAGATAACATCTTCTGTAGGTGGTAGTATCAAATTTAAGAGTCTTTGGTGTGGTGTCATGTCATGATCTGAACCTGCTCTCAAGAAAATCAGCAATGTTAAAGGTGTTCTAAATCAAACTAGGTTGGCTTTTAGCACCACAACTTGTTGGTTCACAAGAAGCATTAACATCACTTATTCACTTGTACTGTATATAAGTTGTAAAATTGGAACCAAAGAACCTAAGGAATAACATGGAAGCTTCAAGAGAAGAAGTGCAAAATACATGGAAGCTCAAGTAAAAGGAAAAGAAAGCTTCCAAGGAGATAAAACATGGAATATGAAGAGAAAGACAAGAGATTTGAGAGATTAATGCATCCATCGGATACAAATGGAAGAGATTAATGGCAATAGTTTTGTGTTGGAGTAGGAGAGAGCCCGTATAAAGCAGAGTTTGTTATAAATATTTTGAGTCCCACATCGTTAGAAGCTGAAAGGTGTAAAAGAGAAACAGGTTATAAAAAGACTTGAATATCTACGTTGCAACATACTTACCTGGATGGGGTCGATGGATGATCAAGAAGGTCCATGGCCTAGGATTGTGACCTCCATTGCACTTAGGAGGGGTGCCTTCCTAAGATCTACCCAAGTGGTGGAGTCTACATCATAATTTGTTGCTGTGGGGGCCTGCGTTCGCGCGGCCCCTTCCTATCCTAGTCTTTAATTTTTATCTTTGTTTGAACATTTTTTTTCTTGAAATTTATGATGATTATCTAAGGCAAAACGCGCCAAGGAAATTATCAATGCGTTGTAAGCATCCTTTTCCTTGGCAGCTTTCTCATTGGCAATAGCAATCGCCAACCAGCTCTGTCTTCTCCCTTGTTCTTTGGGAGCTCCCCGGTCTCAATGAATCTCATCACGGACAAGATCCAGGAAGTCTCGCCGCCATCTCCGTCAAGGGCCATAACCATTATTTTCTCCGCGATGCTGGGCGCTTCTAATGTTTCCTGGATAAAAGAATGGTTCACGCCACTTTTGTTTGTTATAGACACTTGTTCTACTTTGCTTACCATGGATGTATGGGTTGTTTGGGTGGAATTATTTTGATATTCTATGGGTTAATTTAGGGTAAAATTAATATTTTAAAGAATTTATTTATGACAAAATAAAAAATTTGTTTTAAATTGATTTTTTCATTGCAAAAAAAATTTTTGGTGTTTTAAATGTTAGTTTAGAGTAAAATTAAAATTTTAAATATAAATTTAGAGCAAAACTGAAATTTTGTTTTCAAAAATAAAAATTTTCATTGTAAAATTAAATTTTTTATTTAAATTTAATATTTTGCCCAAAATTATAAATTTTTTGGCTCCCGTCCGTTACCATTAAGAGTGGCACTCTAGTAGCCGTTCCAAATCCATAAATAGTTGGCAGAGTACCCTCTAGTACTCTTGTCAATTTTCAATAACCCACCAGGCACCAGCCATATCTTTGTCTAGTATTTATCTAAATCGTCACTAGGAAGCACGGATAAAGGATACAACACGCACACTAATATGTTAACATAGATAATTTTTATTTGATAAAATGATATATTTCAATATAAACATAAGTGTTGGTGTCATCTGTCAGACACATAAAACACAGACACGGAACACAACAATAAGGATAATTTTTTTTAATAAAATGATATATTTGTAAATGTAAGTGTCAGTGTTGCGTTGGTGTCGAACCGTGTCCGATATTAAAACACTTATTTTGTCTGCGCTTCGTAGATCATCATCTACTACTCCAAATTTGCATTAAGGAATAATTCTATCAAAGTAAGATCAACAACATTCATCCACACCACCATACTTTTAGTACAATCCCTTAAAACAAGTTTTCTTAAATTCTGACATCAAATGGTTTTTGTCATCACTCAAACATCGTTGTAGGATTGAACTACGATCATCCTTACTAAGTTTAATGTCAATCACTATTAAATCAACCAACGTAATAAAATGATTTAACAAAATAAAAAATAATTTTTTTTTATTATACTTACAGAAATTAAAATTGTTTCAGAAGATACATAATTTTTTTTTTCAAATAAAATATCAAATAGTATATATTATAGGAAAATTACACTCATCCAAAGTTTTCTTTAAATGTTAAAGACACAAAATAGACCCTCACCACCTCCCTTAAATATAACAGTCTGAGTGGCTGAGAAAGAATCGACGGCGGTGCAGAGTTGCAATCATCGGATTCCACCATCGAATCATCTCTGCAGATCGATTATCTCTTTCCCATCCAAATTTTCTATCATTTCTAAATTTCTCATCAACCAAATAGCTTACACATCATCTTCATTTCTATTTGCTGGATTTCGCCGCACCTCCAACAATGGAAGCCACCGATAACTCATCAGAATCAACTGTTCCAAATGTACAAAATTCCTCATTTATTCATCCAATTCGTTTTCTTTTGAACTTATGATTATTTTGCATTATTCTGTTTAATTTGAATGATATTCTTTCTGATAGTTAGATTGATGATCAGGATTCTCAAAGATTGCCTGGTATGGTTAATTGGGGACCACCAACTGTCATTTCAGTATTTGCAGGCATGTTATATGGTGGTAGCAGGGAAGCATCTTCTTCTGTTGTAAGTTACTTTATCACCCAATTAGTTATTAGGAAGAAATATCTCATAGTGTATGTTCGACACAGAAAAGTTCGTTAGACAATACCAAACGTTAGTTGGTCTAGTGGTGATTAGCGCTGTGCTAGGTAGGGAGGACCACAACTCGTTCCCCCGCAACTGCGTTTGGGAGGGCGCTGGAACTACTTCATGCCAGAACTGACCCCCAAACCATATTAAACTGGTGGTGAAAACAAAATGTTCATTAGACAATAGTGCAAACATAGATCCATTTTTAAGGAGAAAATTATATATATTCTCTAGTTTTATTGTGAGTTTGGGTTTGGTTTGGTTTGCTTACATGTGTCCATGATGAGAAGTTCAACACTAGGTTAATGGCTACACAGTTATATGATTCCTTTATGGTTCTGAGGTTTATAACAATGTTGATTATAAGACTAGTAAGTAGTAACCTCTTTACTACATAACGAGTAAGAAACTCATTATGACTACAAAAAAAAATAATGAGTAAGAAACTCTTAAAGTTCAAACTCAGTGGTAAGAGTTTGAACTTGTAATCACAAGGAATGTAGTTCAATTCCCCTTGGAGACTGTTGTAAAATGATTCTTAGTACTAGGCTACCAGTACTTTGGTATAATATTTTATATCATGTGTACTACAACAGAAACGAAAAGATAAGTAACGTGTAGACTTTTTGCTTAATGCTTATTTCTTATTGAGAATTGTGCAGAACTAGTAAGTAGTAACGGAAAAAGTAGGTACAAACCCATTAGGTGAAGATCTGAAGATCATGAGGATGTTACACAGATTATCCAATCCTTTAACAGATGATTCGGCATAAATTTGTGCTTGATGGTTATATAGTTTAAGAATCTAATCAAAATAAGACATGGGTTGTTTAGATTCAGCTAGTTGGAAATACAGGATACCATAAACTCTTATTTTGTATCTGGTTATTGGTTTCACTTTGATATCCTTTACTCTGCTTCCATTTTCCCCCTTGTTTGGAGCAATACTTCTTAGAAAAGGATGACTAAGCCACTTATTTTCTTTAAATTGCTTTGTTCTTCTGTCCTGTGTAAGTGTCATAGATCTTCAAACCATCTAGTGTGAAGTCTTAATTTTTTTTTTGTACTACTATCATGAACTACACATTTAATTGCTTTCTTTATGCTGTAATTCTGTTTAGCTTAGGAGCTAATTACTCTGCATCTTCATAATTGTTCGGATAGAGAAAAATAAAAACCCACACAAACTTGTTTGTTGATATTCAATCCGTTTATTGCCAATTATGTAAAAATCAGCATTGTTTGTCTATATATTATCACAAAACAACTGCGGCAATCATATGAGATTTCCAATGTTTCGCTAGAGCAAGGATGCGGAAGTGATGTTGAAACTTGGGAGCACAGAAGACAAACGAGCACAATATCGATTGATGAGAGATGCAATGGAGAAGCGGTTCATTCGAGTTACACGAGGCGCACTTGTTGGAGGGGTACGACTTGGAATGTTCACTGCTGCATTTTATAACATACAAAATCTTCTTGTGGAGAAGCGAGGTGTGCATGATGTTTTCAATGTTGTGGGAGCTGGATCAGCCACTGCTTCAGCTTTTGGTTTAATAAGTAAGAAATCATACTTAATAATGACTCTATGATGTTACCTATGGCGTATGACAAAAACTGTTAACTGTTCTATTTTGATATCCAACGCACCATGTTTTTATCTTGTGAAATGATTTTTTAAGTTGAAATATAAAGGGAAAAATGGTTACATGTCGTAAAATTACTTTGTTAATGTATTGTTTTCCCTTTATGTTAGTGCCCGGATCGTTCCGTTGGAGAGCAAGGAATATGGCACTAGGATCAGTACTGGGAGCAGCATTTTGCTTTCCACTTGGTAACATTATTAATTCCCAAGTACTTTTCTTTGCTAATCACTATTAAAGATAAAGTCCTCACATGAGAAGAATAGAGTTTTGTTTCCATTATTACTTTTGTAGTGACCCACCACCAATTTAATGAAAAATCAGTGTGATTATAAGAACTAAAATCCCTTGAAGTAGAGGATGTAGAAAAGTGTTTTGATTGATGATGCCAATTAATTCTCCGTGTCAACCATAATGCTTCAATCGAGTTTCAAGCACCTGTATTTACTGCTGTCGTAGTATTAGCAAGCAAAATAAAATACAAAAGCAAATAGTACAAGTACTACTTTTTCTACTTGGAGAAAAATTCTACAAACGTTTACTAAAGTTGGGTTTCCATTAATTGTTTTGTAGGTTGGATCCAATTGAAGATGATAGAAATAGCTAATGAAGGGAATCCGGATTCACATTCAGATCAAAAAGAAGTCAAGAGTGGCGTTAGTGCTGCAATTGAGAGGCTTGAAGGAAATTTAAACAAATGAAAATAAAAAGTTGTTGTTAGGTGTGATACCGAAACCCCTTGTCATTTTTATTTTCTCAGAGAAAGGACTAATCTTGTGTTGGACAATGGGGAAAGTACTTCAAGTGCTACTCATATCCTCTTCATAGGAAAATTAGTGCTAATTCAATAATTTAGCATCAGATTTTTCAGTTGAGATTATTAGGCCATCTGTTATTTTGCTATCACCCTTTCAGTCTTGGTCGTACTACAAGTAGTATGCATATTTTTAGAGTGCATCTGTTTTTTGGTTTTCATATATTATTATGGTTCACAGCTAACAAGGGAAGGAAAAATCTATTGAAAGAGGAGATTAAGTACTATAAACTCTTACAATGTAAACTGTAACTGTGTGGTGCTTGAAAGGGATTATGATATAAAGTATAAACGTATATGTAGAGTTTATGGGTCTGTTTGGGAAAATTAGCTTATAGCGGATAGCTTATAGCTGATGGCTGATGGCTGATGGCTTATAGCTTATAGCTTATAGCTTATAGCTGATGGCTTATAGCTTATAGCTGTTGGCTGATAGCTAATAAGTTAATTGAAGTGTTTGGTAAAATTAGTGGTTGAACGAGTTGATAAATGTAAAATGACATAAAAGGACAATATTAATTCATAATAAAATCTATATTAAACTAATATTTAAAATATTTAGAATTTAATAATTTAAATTTAATATAACTTTTATTCCATTTAAATTTAAATATAATTTTATTCTTTGAAATTTATTTTTATATTTTATCAAAAAAGGTAAACATAACAATTTTTATATCAAATAAATATGTAGATACAGTTTTCAATTCTGATAATAAAAAATTTAGAATTTATAAAAAAAAAGTATATACAGACTACAGTTTTACGTTTAAAAGGCTAGTAACGTTGAAAAGAACAACATGTACACAATTATCAAAATATAAAAATATGTAGTGCACACACTGAAACAAAAAAAGATAATAGCCACAGCCACAAACAATGTTAATAAAAGCGTCAAAAACAATAAGAGAGAGAAAGGAGTATTATTCGCAGCATTTAAAATATGAAGGGTAAAAATGAGTTTCAATTAAAATATTAAGGGTAAAATTGGAAAAATTTATGATAAGCTATAAGCTATAAGCTAAAACGCTATCTGAAATAGCGTTTGAAAAATAAGCTAAAAGTTAGTAAAATAAGCTATAAGCTATAAGCTAAAAGACGTTACCAAACAGAGCTTTTTATGTCAGACGAGCTTATAAGCTATAAGCTATAAGCTATAAGCTCAAAAAAGAGGCATACCAAACAGACCCTATGTGAAATTTTTTCTTTAAACAACTTATGCATAAATACTAGTTTAAGTTGTTTTTTAAATCTGATTTTGGGTTTGATGAATCAAGCATGGCTTGAAGAAAATCTACCAAATTAGAGAGGCAAGGATTTATAGTTAGAAATGAAATATAAAAAATGTCTGAAAGATTATGAAGGGCAATTGTGGGGTGTTACTAGGAAGAAAAACAATCCACAAAAAATGCTCTAAAAATTATGGAGAAAGATTTGCGTTGAAAAACATTTGGATTTTTTTTTGGGTAAAAAAGTCAAACATTTGAAAAATTAATTGAACATGAATGGCAACTCAGAAGTATCGTCATTAATTAATGCAAGTGATTTACATTTATTTTGCAAGGCATATACGAAGCTCAAATAAATTCAATACTAAGTCTTTTTTTGACGAAAATACTAAGTTGTTAATTTCATTTTGTAGTATTTTTGGATAATATAAAGATCAACCGTGAATGTGATACAAAGGATATCTGTGTCTAAAAGAAGAGACTTAACCAGCACAATGCGGCAAAGCACAGACAAAGAGATCTGTAGTGACCGACATATTTCAAATATGACAACCTCCCGTTAAGGTGCTCAAATTTAGTGACACTTAAAAAATTGATAAGCAACAAAAGAAAAATATTCCAACAATTCTATTTAACTGGCTTTGAGATTTAAAAGTTCAACTATCTTTGATGAATAATACAACATATAAGGCTCAGCTGTGAATAAAATTAAAGAAAAGAATACAAAAATTGCGGAGTAAATACCACAGCTGCTATAAACTTGTAACCTTGGATTGCAGTAAATATAAATAAACAGTGAATTTCCTACCAATATTTTGATACTAATTCTAAATTATAGGAACGGAAACAGCCGATCATATAAAGCATTCAAATTACTCTCATTTGGTGGTTGACTCACAAAACTCCTCCCTTTCTATTTTACTTGTTTGGCCACGGGATACCCATGAACTTAATGTCATCAGCTATGCAGCTTCTCTAAGTACTCCTGTGAAATATGACATGGGTCTTAGCCTGCAAAGATCCAGGGAAATTCAAGGTGAGAAGCTACAATATTATATTTTGGAAAATTCAACAGTTACTAGCCACATCATATCTAAAGATAGGATAGGATGAGTTGTACTCTGATAACCAACAAGGATAGAATCTATATCCAGTCACAACCGGTCTAAACAACATTTTTTCCATCAGGATCACTTAGGAAGTAATTGAGACTGCAATATGTCTATCTAATGTTTTATATCTTGTTGGATTTGATGGGAAATATGAATGAAAAAATAAAATAAAAACTCGACTCAAAGTCTCAAACTACCTAGCAAAAATGATCCACCCCTTTGTTTTAAAAGGCAACACAAAAGCCAAGTTTACACAAAAGAGTAACTGCATTTAAGAAATCAGAGTACAACAGCCATTCTAATAGCAGATGTTTTATTTTCTAATGTGGTCGATAACAAAAACAATAAACACACGTCATAAATTCAACAGAAGTGAGGTTAATGTATTGTTTCTCATGTTCAATGAGAAAGTGTATATAGAGAAATTACCGTCAACTTGGCCAGAAACTGCATTATCTGACTTCTTTTCCGACCTTGCCTTTTTCTCAGACTTTTTCACTTCCTCCGCTGTAACCATAAATGTTTATTTATTAATAATGGAAAGTGAATGACAAGATCATGCATCGGTGGCACGAAGAAAATGCTGGGTAGCTTTTCTCATATAATTATCATAAATACGCTATGCGACTAACTTTGCATGAAGACATGCATTGAAGACCATAATCAATATTAAGTTCCTTTGGGAAGACATTGGGCAGATACTTCCCTTGTCTAACCAATCATACCTTTGAATTTTCTTTTCTTATTAGCTCTCCTCCTTTTCCTTTCCGCCTGTGTAAGTTCTGCTTCTTCCTTAACATCACCCTTACCATCAAAGACCTCCTCAGGAGCCAGCATGGCAGCATCTGACACAGCCACAGGAGCAATCTACCCAAGGAAAGTATAATATTGTAAGTAACTAAATAAGAAGGAGAAACAGAACTTTGACAAAAGAATAGCTTTTTACTTCTTCCATTGCCAGAGCAGGTACATTAGTTTGGAAGGACATGTCCTCTATAACCTGTCAAATTCAATTGAAGGCAAATAAGAAGACAGGAAAATTTAAATGTTGATCATATTGTCTATTAAGGGAAAACAGGAATGTTGATGTCATACAGGTTTTGGAGCAAAGCTAAAATGAGAAAGGGCATCCAGCTTCAGACAGAGTCTTTTAAACAAATTGCTTGCCTGATCACAAGTAAAAGGCACAAGATTTAATGAGTGTATAACAAAATTTAAAAAAGATAACTACACAGCCGGATTGAGAGCCACTACACCGGTACCGCATGTACATGAGAAATGAAACACACCCAAAAGATAAAGAAATTAAATAGGTAATAGAAGTATAAATAAAGTAGGGCAGTCAAGTGTTGCACCTCCTTTTTTAGTTCATCTTTGAATGACAATGGAGCAGAAGTGGGGTCAATCTTCTGAACATATTCTTGCTGTAAAAAATAAAATAAAAACATCTTTGAGTAAAATCACAAAAAAAATAACAAAATGTATCATGTATGACAAAAAGGAACTGGAGGTCCAATACAATATCCAATGTTGAAATAATGTTGAGAAATACGAACCTCATACATTTCTGCAAGACCCTGCTTGCTTTTATTATCATTCTGCATTACATGACAACGATTTGTACAAGTTAGTTACATAAAATATATTTGGGAAGTTGAACTTCAAAGTCTATTTACTTCGGTTAAACAAGGCTTACCAATTCTTTAACTTCCCGAGGCGCTTTTGATGGCAATTTAGGAGCCCTTTGAACATCGTTAAAAAGGCCCTGAAAGAAACATGTGTAAATAAGAAACAACAAATAGTGTGTTCTTTGTTTGTGCATGAGTCTCTTGCATTACTTGATATTAACTCCATATTAATATTAACAGAATGATAGGTCTGTTGTTGTTAGATAATAAGTCAGCTGATTAATTGGGTTGGGTTAGTTAGAATAAATAAATAAATAAGACATGTTGACTACGAACAGAAAAGAGGGATTGGCGAATGAACAACTTGCTAATTGAGTGATTTAAGGCCTTTTGGTTTTGGGATGTAGGCAGATCCTCGAAGAGCTGTCATTATTCTGTTTCCACTTGTCCGGCAATACGATACTGCATGCTATCATTGGTATCAGAGCTCTCATGAATATAGAAACTGTTTAAAACCCAACGAGAGGGAGGTATCCACTTCTTATTCTTGATGAAAAAGATTTGAGGTTGAAGGAGATGGTGCTTGTGGGTAGCTGATCAAGGTTGATGAATCATAGGAGGTATGTGTGAAGGGTTGGATTTTGCTCAGACCCTTAAAGAGTTGTCATTGTTTTGGTAAGCAAAGGGAATCCCCGCCCCACCCCCAATTTTCCAGTAATAAGATACAGATTCTACTATCACACCCATTTTATTACAGAAATTTTACATGATGGCATTCATGTATAGTTTCCACCCTGTGTGTAAAATTGTAAATAATAACACAGTGCATTATGGTAGAAGCTGAACCATGTCAGTACAGGATAATATTTTACCTCAATAATCCTTTTCTGGATCATTTCCTCAATTGAAGCTGTAACCTCCTCAGTGATTACAGGAATAGGTCTCACATTATGGTCAAACTCAATATCCACATCAATTGCACTATCAACAGGTCTCTTTTTAGCAGTTACCTGTTATAAAATCATTAATAAAAAATCTAATAACTGAATAAACAGAAAGGTCCTGCAGATGCAACCAATAAAAAAGACAGGTACAAAAATGGGGGAATGTGATATTACCTCACCCTGCATAGTCCATTTTTTTGGATCTAAATTAGATTTTTCCATCGACTTTATCTCTGCTCGAGTTTTTTCCAGCTGCTTTTCATAGGTAGAAGCAGTCCTTTTCTTCTACATAAATGAGTAAAAAATATGATATGAAAATTTAGTTTTTAAAATAAATATCTTCACAATCTCACACACACACACACATATATATATATATATATAAACGCAGAGACACAGAGAGAGAGAGATAGATACATGTTTGTCGGATTCCATGTCATCTTCATCACCAGAATCTCCAGATTCCTCAAGCAATTTATCTTTTCTTTTTGAGCCCTTTTCTTTTTTACCTCCAAAGAAATCTTCATACCTGAAAGCAGCAATTGGAAAAATGAACCCCACTTACAGATACAAAGAAAAATATCTAAACTAGTAAGAATTTTCAAGAAGAATATAATTAAGCAGTGACACCCAGCCAATTTTATAACATACGGTTGGAGTCCACATTTAATACCACAATAGTAGTAAAATAAATATCGTTACGCTTAAAGAAAGAGGAAAGACCACTCAGTTAAACATAGTACACAATGTGTAATCTAGAAAAAGAATCCAAAACTAGAGGAAAAATAATAACAACAAAACAAATAATAATAATAATATGTACTAATAGTCTATTACAATTACAAGCTCTTTTGCTTCTAGAAAGCTTAAACATTAAAAGCAAAATGGCATACTTCAACTATTAGTTTTCCCAAGTTTCTTCAAGGTGCAATTGAGATTAATTAAAATAATAACGACACAATTCTTTCACCAAAGTGTGGTACCAGCTATGTCAATCAAACGGACGATATTTGAGTTCTCTAAAACACCTGGTCTTCAGTGAGATCATTTATATCCCAGTCCTATTTAACAATTTTGTCAGCTTTTCTTGGTATTCATCTACGTTTGTCAGTTACAAATTTACACCATCCTTTAGTTTAGTTTATCAACAGTATATAATTGGACTTCTATTAACCTTCCTCTCTAAATTACAAAATTTGGCATGAATCTATTTCTACCACTTTTTCCAGAATAAGTGGTTTGTCATTATTTTTCTTTGTTATACCAGTAACACTATTGCATAACATATTGCCATAGCAAGCGTTAAACATTAAAGTAATAATTTCATATGTATTACCATTTCCATAAACCTCCTGTTTCATGAATCAAATTCCCAGATTCATATATATTACCACATGCATGAACATGAAAAGCTTTGATATCCTTGTTTACACATTACCACAATAATGCTATTCGAGAATAAGACATTAGCATGTGCATTGACTCGCAAGTGAAACTATAGATTTAGCTATATAAGCAAGCAATGATTTAAGTTACAACTTGCAAGCTTGAAATTAACAAAGATTCAAATATATATATTTTTCAGTTCTTTTGTGGGAAGAGATAAATCAATACCTTATATTTCCCATGTCCTCTTCCTCTTCTTCTTCATCTTCATCTTCTTCATCATCCTCATCGTCCTCCTCATTCATCTCAAACTCACCAGCCTAGATAAATATAACGAAAGTGGGTCAGAAACCAATTAACTAACGAGCAATATTGAAAAAACAAGCATTGAACCTATAATCAAAAAGGAAAAAAGAAAAACAAACATTGCCCAATAAAAACCAAACCAAAGAAAGAGCAACTAATATTTCACCTCTTCGAGTTCATCATCTTCTTCACTGTCTTGATCGCCATCATCTCCGGCCTTCTCATAATTATCTTCTTCTTTCTCTAAATACTTATTCAATTCATCTATTTTCAAAAATTTATCTTCAATGCCACTACTTTTACCTTTCTCTTTTTCACCTTCCTCGTCTCCGTCTTCATCCTCGCTCCCTTCTTCTTCTTCCTCATCATCATCATCACCCTCTTCTTCTTCACTTCCTCCTTTTCCCTCTTCCATTTCCACTCCTTCAAAACCATCTTCATCTTCATCACCTTCATCAGAATCCTCATCAAAATCATCTTTTTCTTCTTCCCACTCCTCTTGATTCTTCTTTACCACCTCCTTCTTTGCAACAACATCCAAAGGAACCTTCAGCTGCACAATCTCTTCAGGGTTTTTGACAAGCTGATTCACCCGGCGGCGAAGAGTGGACAAAAGTGGCTGTGATTGGAGGTCAATTTGATGCCAAATCTGCTCAGCATCATAACCGTCGACAAGGAGTTGGTCTAATGGAGATTTTTGGGAGAAAGGTCTGAGAGAAGAGAATAGGTACTGTGATGCAGCACGAGCAGTTTCCGATAGCGATGGGTTGGGTGCGAGCAATGACGGTGGATCGATTTCTTTGAGACGGCGCAGGGCTTCAACGCCGGCGTTGTTTGCGGTCGCCATGAATGAATGGTGCTCACAGTGTTTCTCTTTCTTCCTTTCAGTGATGAATGGGTTTAGGGTTTTAGTTTCGCGATTATTTGCAAGGATTAAACTGTGCGTTTTGACAAAAAAATAAAAATGGAAACTAGATTTTGTTTAATTTTTATTTTACTTTTTATAAAATTTAATTTATTCATTGTCAAAAAAATTACAAGAGAGATTTCTATAGTATGGTTGTACTAAACAAGATTGTGAGAAAATATATAAATGAAAAAAAAAATTATCCTTACAAGAAAGTCATATTTAATTAAAAAAAATTAAATTACTAGTCCTATTTTTGTAATTTACAATAATAATTGTATTTATAAATATTCTAATTTCAATAAAAAAATTATTATTTAGTATAAAAAACAATTTATTTTTATTTTAAATATGAAATTTTTTTGTTTATATTTTTATAACTATATTTTATTAGATTTCAATTTTTATATTTTAAGTTACATTTAATAGGTTAAATAAGTAATTTAGTGTCTTATTGTTCTTGTGTGAATCATTTTAGTCCGATCTAATATATTTTTTTATTTTTGATGAAGAGTAAGTCTATCGTTTATAGTCTACCATATCTTTATTGGAGGACGTGATTATGAGTTTGTAAACTCCTCTTTTATTAGTCTATGTTCATCTTGAGTAGAGACCTGATTCTATTAATAATATATTTATCGTTCAAAAAAAAAGTGGAGAGGGAGATAATGAAAGAGTGTGTCGAGCAAGCAAACTGAGTTAGTGAGTTGAGACATATTTATTTAAATGGTATACAGTCTCTCAACTACGAAGGCTGAAATATTAGTTGTCCACTATGTGACACTTAAATACATGTTGTTCTATGACAATGTAATACCTCTTAAATTGTACTCTTACTAATTTATTAAGTTTTTTTGGGGTAATATTTTGAATTTTTTATTTTATTTTATTTTTTTCTTAGTCATTATTAGTTTATAAATTTTATAGTAATTTTATAAAAAAAGTTTGACATATTTTATGTTTAAGGTTTAGGGTTTAGGTTTGGGGTTTGGTTTGATTTTTGAAACAAAAAAGAAAAAAAAGAGTGCATTTCGCCACCTACCATGGCTCAATGGTGGGTCCCACTGCCCGTCAAAATATTATCATTTTGCCAGCCTTAATGGCTCAATGGGCCTTAACTTCAAATGTAGGACTTACACAGGTGAAATAGATTAATATTTTTTATTCAAAACAGAAAAAAAAAACCTCAAATTCACTCGTGCATATTAGTCAAAACCATGTATAATATGTATCTCATAATATATAATAAGTGTCTCATATATATTTTCTCTATGCTTAATTGATTCTTATATGAAATTGATGATGTTTTGCTTTGTGAATAATATTATGTCTTGTAACAGTTTTACCAATCTTCTTTGTTTGGGGACGAGTCAAATAAGTTACTCATACATACATGAGATGCACACAAGAAATGACAATAGAGTATCATAGTGACTAAATTTACATAGCTTTTATATAGAATAAACAAATATTGTGATATACTACACTTTGTCATATATTTATCTATAAAATAAAAAAATACTTGCGATAAAATATCCAATAAATAAATACAAACTTCTAGCTTAACTAAACTTTTAAGTTTCATTATGAGTTTGAACATGCAGCAGCGTTAAAACTTTTAGAGAGAGTATGCCGCCCATTTGAATTTTGTGAGACATGAAGGTTTGATCTCTACAATTGCAGCTCATTTTACACACAAAAATTACAATCCCTTCTTTTCCTTTTTCTACTTGACACATTTAAGAAAATAGAAACCAGCCTAATCCTAAGGCCAAGTCATCTGTCACATTGGTATGAGTCTGGAAACCGTGTTGACAACACATTGTGCTTCAACTTCATTATTAAAATGAAGATACCATAGCAAGGAATATGCAGCAATGCCATTGAAAAGTAACTGAAAATCAATCACAAAGCCAGAGAAAAAAGGGTAAGCAAAGATATAATATCAATTGTTTATCAGAATTCAGAATCAATCAAAGAGAAGAGAAAAATCATACCAAAATGGAGCATAGTGTGATGACAAGTCAAGAAATGTATATGGCCACCTGAGAGCAAGAGACTTATATATGTTAGACAATATTGCATAATATCTAAGATATTTGGATAAAAATTAGAGTTATTATTATTATTACCACTTACCAGAGTTTTACTATAGCATGAACAATCCATTGAAAAATGACATATGTAACTGTCCACAAACAAAAGTATCCTATTCGAAACCAAGGGAACCGCTGAAGAGACAAAAAATCAACAAGGGTAAGAATTCACATAAGCTGGAAGTGTACAATTAAACGCGCGTATGTTTGCATTCGCAGTGAAACTCTAAAAGGTAGTTTTGCTGAAATTGTGGCAGCTTAATGTGGTACTGCCACTCTCCTGCGAACTCAAACGTGCAATAATCAAGTATAGAAACTTACTAGGCAATTTAAAGCTGTATCTCCTAGCAAGAAAACAGCATTGATAGTATGCATACTTATTGTCAACTGCCACATATAACAACTTATTAATATAAGTTATGTGTAAAAAAAGGTTTTAAATTATGCATGAGACAATAAATTATTTAGCACTTACAAAATTTATGTTGTAATCTTTGATGATTAGAAAAGGAACAATTACAAACCAAAATGCACAATCTGTGAGCATTACTGCACCTGCATTAATCTATTCACAAGAAACAAAAATCAGCAATTTTTTAAGCTGAAACTATATATAATCACTTTCAATTTCTCAAATTATTATTGATGTTACGTCTCAGTGTCGTGTGTTCAACATCCGTGTCTGTATCGGTACTTAATAGAAGTTTGTATATAAAAATAGTAAAACTAATTTTAATTTGTACTTCAAAAACATAGAATCGCAACCAGTGATCTGTGCAAAGTTTACCTGGAACAATATTTGAAACACGTAACCCCAAATTCCTGCATATTTGCGAACAATATGTTCTTGTGAAGCTTTATCATGACTAGATGGATTTGAACTTTGGGGCAATGTAGAAGCATCATAAATTCCTTGCTCAGAATCTACATCCACATTGTTTACCTTATCGCCGCTCGCTTTCTTATGATACTGGTAACATCCATGCATAGAGAGCAAACATCCCAGCTACAATATCAATTTGGTATAGCAGAAATTAAACACTACATTATATACATAAGTAACATTAACTAATAAAAGAACTACTTAAGCCAGTTATGAGTTAACCATATATTACCCCAAAATAGATGGTGACAGAAGTAAAAGTCCATCTGTTTCACATAAAACCAAAACAAATGATTAAAAAAATCAATAATCAATGAGATGCTTTAATTTCAATAATCTATGTTCAAAG
This sequence comes from Trifolium dubium, assembly GCA_951804385.1. Taxonomy (NCBI): domain Eukaryota; kingdom Viridiplantae; phylum Streptophyta; class Magnoliopsida; order Fabales; family Fabaceae; genus Trifolium; species Trifolium dubium. The sequence continues at coordinate 29,014,913 of OX638073.1, forward strand.
TTTATTAAGCATCCTTGGGAGGGGATTGAAACCACTTGATGCCATAACTCACCCCAAACCAGATTAACCGCATATTGGTGGTGAAAACCAAAGAAAATTTATTGTGCATCAAAATTTAAATTCGAAGGTAATGAAAATTGAAAACTTACTGAGTGTAATAATAGAAAATGCTTCCTCCATCTGTGGTAACAGTGAGTATGAGAAGCACCAAAAGCACAATGAATGCAAAAACTCTAAAAGCCAATAACCATGCAGGGTGAATTCCTTTAAGACAAGGCTTCCAAGTTTCATCCTCATATAAATACAAACTTGATGATGATGATGTTTCTTTTTGGATTTCCTTGTCATCATTTCTTGTTGGCTTCCATGACGAAAGTAAAACCTCGTACTTCGATATAAGCAATGATGAAAAGATGGTTGAAAGCATGATTAATATGACACAAATCAAAACCTTCCAATTCAGCCAGTAACTTTGTATAGTTGTATCAGAAGACATGATGGGATGCCATGTACCCTTGGAAGAGGATGTTTCAAATTTCATTGTGTTACTTATTTCTGGATATATTTCAGAATTTCAGATTATTGAAGAAAAATGGACAAATCCAATGTTTAAGAACCAAGGACTAATGAAAGAAAGCACAATGCAAGAACAAGACTATAAAGTAACTTCTAAACCTTAGGACCATTCTATGCAATCAAAAGTGAGTCTTATTGGGAAAGTTTACATGGTTTTTTTTTCAAAAACAGGATCAGGTGCAAATAATTTTGGGCCAGTAAGAGCTTAAAAGTTGAACTCTTAACCATTTTGACCACATTAATTAATTAACTAATTAATGGTTTAGTTATCAGATAATGTAGAGATTTTGTTGTAGCTCTGGTTAGATTTTATAACAGAAAGACACAACCGACAATGTTTATAGTTTGTTAATGTGTCTATAAAGAAGGAAAAGATGCAACTAAGTACAGTAAGCAAAGAAAAAGTTGATACTTGCAAAAGGATAAAGCAACATAGATAGTGGAGGTGAGAGAGAAGAGAAGAAATGCTTTTGCTTATTTGCTTTGTATAGTAGAAAACAAATATTAAAATTTTAAAAGGTTGTGCCTTGTAGGAAAGAAAAAGTTGGTGTGCTTGGAGCATAAGCTTCTTGTTTTTGCTTTTCTTGTTATCCAACCAAGATCTTATTATGGTCTTACATTTAAGCTCTAAATCCCATGCAAATATTAAATTAGTCACAACTCCCCAACATAAAAGACATGCATGTTTTTGTCAACTTTTCTTGAATTAACAATATTAATGTATTTTAAGAAAAATGACAGAGAGAAAGACAGATGAAAAGGACTGGATAGGGAACAATTGTGTTTTTGGATTTTGGAGTGAAGATGCTTCATGTATTCCAAGAAGTTTTAGCCCTTGCATTGAGTCATGACTTGCTGATAAAGAAAATAAAGTGTTAACTAGCAGAGAAAGGGATGACAGGACCAAAAGAAAAGGAGAGAATATAATAAAATGGATCATCTTGATTTCTTCGAGCTCTTTTTTCTCATTTAATCTTTCTATGAATGTTTGAATAATAAATTAAAATATCAAGTTTATATATTTGAATTTGAATATATATTAAGATAATTACACATGAAAAAAATATAGTCGGACAACAAGCTACACAACCTTTTTGTATAGCAAAATCCAACCTTCGAAAAACTACATCCCTAAACCTAGGTCAAGGTCACACAATTGAACTTGTTTCAAAAATTCAATTCTACAGCCTCTGGTGTTGGGAAACCAAAAGTGTCAAATGATTTCTCCATACACCATAATATCTGTGGGGAAACTACTTTCTCCCTTGTGGTCATGTCAAACATTAAAATGGTTGAAGACTGGAACAATGGTTGAATTGAGAATTTCTAGTGTTTTGTTTAAGTTTTGCTTTCCGGTGAGTGACACAAATTAATTTTAAGTGTACAAATTATTTAGAGTTGATTTTGATTAAAAGTGACATGAACTAACGGGAGCAATTGCCGATTATAGTTACACCACAAAAATAATGATTATACTTAATAATACTGCTAATGTTCAAATGCTATGTGCTTACAGTTTGGCAAACACTTAGAATCATTAAAAACTACTGCAACTGTGAACCCAAACAACGCAGCATCTACTTTCTGCTCATGATTGCTTCAAGTTATAATCACCATCTATTGATCCATTTGTCTTTTTATCCCTCTTTTGGGTATGTAGGGGTTGGATACAGAACAAAATTTCAACTATCTATAATCTATACTATGTATAAATATTGATTTCTTTCTTGAGTTTTTCACACTTCAATTCAACATAACACATGTATCTGGAAAATTTACTCAGAATGGTGGTGAGAACAATAATCCTCCCTTTTCCATACCCCAGATGCTAATAAATGGACGTGATCTCTGAAGGTGATGCTGCAGTTCGGTCTCAAATAGTATTGCAGTCATCATCTCCTAGCAGAGCGAGAGAAAACGGGGCAATGGTAGCATTAAATGAACGCGAACCTACTTTATCAACATGGATCATCTCAAATTCACCTTCCTGCAGTATGATACAAATTCCTGCTTTAATGTCGGATGTGATGGATAAACAACTAGAAATCCTTCAAACCAATCTTGAATAAAACAATCCAAATGCAACTGTTGGACATCTTAATTACTACATTTTTTTGCATCAAAAACAAAATTACTAGTTATTTAACACCAGTTTCTACTCACAAAGCAATAGGAAACATTGTTGCAAGGTTAAATTATATCACTATTTGCTGCATTATGTCCATGCCATCCTAATCTCTTATTCATCTATGTGATAGAAAGGTAATTTTATTAGTAATAGCCAAATACAACCAACAATATGTTAGACTATTTATTATTATTATTATTATTATTATTATTATTATTAAATATTATATTTTATAAGCAGTTATTATCTTATAAGGGTGCCACCTTAAATCTAGAAACTCAAAACAACTGTTATTGGTATTTCACGTGAAAATCGTAACTAAAAAGAAAAAAATAACAAAAGCAAAAGAAAAAAATAACAAAAGCAGAAGAAAACTTTCTTACCATTCTACCATTTGGTGTGCTTAATGGGCATGCCGAAGAGTACTCAAAACTAGTCCTGGGAAGAAGTACTGGCTGTTCACCAACAACCCCAATTCCCCTGTCATATAGAAAATTGAGTACACAAGTTATGATGAACATTAATTTGCAAATGTTTAAAACAGGTTTTTATTTACTAAATTGGATCGGGCCGAGAAATCAAAGCTATTGTGTTTGACATTAACTAAGTGCTCCACGGATTTAAAAGGGAAAAGAAAAACACCTTGATAGCATAACACAATAAAACAGTAGCAAAGAATGACTAACTCACCATACATTTTCTGATCTCCCATTAGCATCGGTTATAATCCAATGCCTTCTAAGAAGTTGAACGGTGTCATCTGAGTTATTGGTAATTCTTATTCTATATGCAAAAAAGTAGAGTCCCTTTGAAGGCTGACTTCTGCCCTCTATATATACACTCCTGACTTGAACCCTGACTCCCTGAATCAATAAGATGAAATTAAATGTCAATATTTTTTTCCATGTGCAAGTTTGTGGTGGTGAAGGAGTTCCTTTTAGTTTTATTTTTAAGACTTTAACAGGAAGAAAATCCATTTTCATTACAGATCCCTATAAAACCAAATTAGACGATGAACTGGATCACATACAACCGAGCACAGTGTAGCGGTCCTTTCTCACGGTTTCTACCAGAGAAGAAAAGAAAATTGAACAATTTTGTGATATGGTATTCTGAAACCTAGGGAGTTTATATATCAGATAAATGCACAACCTACACAGTAACAATATTCAACATTCCATTTCTTCGAAAAAAGTGACCATAGCTTAAAAGAATTCACTTTCTAGGTTAATTGTGTTTCTTGTGATATAGCTTAAATAAAAGAAAGAACTATCTATAAGACACTAATAAGTGAAAGAAGCGATCATACCAGTGTTGTAGCATCACTTGAACACTTTAAAAGAGAGTGTGGAGCAATTCTTTTTAGCTCATCACGATAACTAGCTGCATCCTAGGAGAAACAAAAGGAAAGAAAGAGTTGTCATCAACATGTAAAACTCATGAGGTGATCATATGTCAATCAAAATACAACAACGAGAATATCTCTACAGTTGCGCGTAGAGAATATCTGGTTCACACCAAAAAATACTCCAACAAAAATTTGAAATCAAATCAGTGTAAATCTGTAATCTTTCTTCCCTATCTAACTTACTTATAAGAATGAGTAAGCACTATTGATTAATGTTATGAGATAATCCAACTACTATTAAATAATGCCATGTGTATAGACTTTATGTTATGACAGTTAATGACAATTGCAATGTGTGACTACAACACAAGGAACACACTACATTCTCTTTGTAACACACTCTCTAAGCTATTGTTAGGTAAGTTTCTAACTCACATGCTAGACACACTAAAGTTCACTTAAAAAAGAATCATATATTTTGTTTTGGTTTCACCACCAGTTTAATCTGATATGGGGCGAGTTCTTACATCATGTGGTTCTAGTGTCCTCCCAAGCTGAAAAAGAATCATATTTTGAAAGGAAAATAAAAATGTATTACTAGCATTGTTCTTTAGTTACCTACTAATAAAAAAACACTTAAATTACACAACACAAGAAAACAAACAAAGATAATTGGCACCTGAAACCTCTCATCAGCAACTGCTTCTTTGATTAACCTCCTTAAACGCAAAACAGGCTCTTCTTCTTCAAATAACTTAAGCGAGTCGCGAATTCTAGCGGCTTCTATGTAATCCTAAACAATACAAAAAGTATTCAGTTTTTTCTTCCAACTAAACTAATAATGAAATTAGAAGAGTAATTAGTAGTACTAATTACCTACCTCAGATTTAGCAGCAACTTCCATTTGTTGTTTCAAAAGAGCGTAAGTTTGAGTACGAGAGAGAAATGAGGTTGAACTTGGAGTTTCATTACCCGAATTACTACTACCACATGCCACCACCACGATGCTACTCTTTCTCTTCAGCCTCGCTTCTTGACCTACCAATCGTAAAGCCGCCAAACTCTTGCTGCTACTTAACGATAACGATTGCATTTTTTTTCTTCCGATTATGATTTCAGTTTCCGATGACGGAACAGAGCAATGGTTAGTTATCGTCGATAGATACTGAATTTCGCTCGCGGTTGTGAGTGAGTGATCTGGTTTGGGTGGTTATTATCATCAAGTCCAAGTTACTAAATTGGCCTTTTGGATTATGTTTTTGTTTTGAGAGTATTAATTGAGGGAGCTACATACAAAAAATTTAATGTACCGGTATATTAGATTTTTAAATCAATAAATTAAATATTATTTTTATAAATTAATAAATTATTTATTATTATTATTTTTTGGTTAAGACTGGAGTATTTACCGCCAAACGCAGTGACTAATTCCTTTATATTTTAAAAAATATATTTCATAAAAAAAATCACAATTTATTTATTTTCAATGTTTTACTAATATTTTTATTATACTATAGAATTGGTCTCACTTTAATACAATTGCATTTTTGTAGTTGTGGTATGATAATTAGTTGTGGATTACATGTGAACCTTACATTGGCTTTCTATGGAAATTATAACATAAACGTGTCACGTGCAACAACATAGGATAAGATACTTTATACCCTTTGTGGAATTTTAGTTGACAAACATACCGTATATGGAATGGAAACCACAATTATTGTGTTGCACATCAACATTCATATAGTCCCTTCGTCCCATTTTAAGAGTCGTAATTAACTAAATCACACACTTAAAGAAAAATATGTAAAAGAAAGAGAGAGAATATGTCTTTTACTCAAATACCCTCTATTTTTATTGGTAGTAGACATTGAAATACTAAAAAGTAGATTTTTTAGTGTACTTTTTCTCTTACCTAATAATTGTTTTAAAGGATAAAATAGTAAAAACTAATGTTATAAATAGTATATGACAGTTATTTTTTGACAAACAATTTTAGCGAGTATGACACTTAATTTAGGACGGAAGGAGTATTATTAAGAAAATTCATGATGGATCATATTTGGTATTTTGAGGTAGTGGGACTTATGCTTTGTTTGGAATGGATGTTATAAGAGAGGGAAAACTAAAAAAGAAATATATTGAAGATATTAATGTGAGTAGAAAGTAATTAAAAATTAAGATGATTTGGTAATTGTTTTTATTTTATGGCTAAGAAGAAAAGTAGAAAAAAAAAACAAAACAAAAAATTATTCACGAAGAAATAGAGTTTTCATTACATCAATTTTAAGAGATTATGTACATCTTCTGATAGAAAATTATAAGTCAAAAAATCAACATTCGATACTTTAAATCCAACAAAATAATATACACATAGCAATGATGCTATTAAGAGCTTATGTAAGCAATGACAAAAAATGAAATAACAACTATTACTAGCTTTCTCTCTACTAGTTGAAGGAATGTTGTCTCATGGATCTCACGTCTAAACTATTCTCCTACTTTTTCAGTGCATATTCTAAAGGATGAAAAAGTTTTTTGAGACATGTGTTTTTCTTTCTTCAATTATACTACTCTCTTCTAAAACAAACAATGTGTTAAATGGAGTTTATTTTGGGTAAAAAATAAATAAAGTTGGAGTTTATTTTATAAAATGGAAAACGAAAAAAGCTTCAATAAATACTAATAAATTGACATACCAAAAGTTATTACAATGTATGTAGATGCAAAGGAAGCTCAGGTACATAGTTGAACACTGATGGATGGAGCAGAGCGAAAGGTACAGACGGATTGACAGGTTGCGGTGGACTAGTGCGTGATGAGAATGGTCGTTGGATATGTGGCTTTTCAAGGAACATTGGTATGGCATCTGCTTATATGGCAGAATTATGGGGTCTTCATGAAGGTTTATATCTAGCTAGAGAGTACGGTGTGCGATACTTGGAGGTTCAATTGGATTCTAAAGTAGTGGTTAACAGTTTACAAGAAGGAAAATTAGGTAGTGTGGCTGGTTGGAGCTTAATTAAGAAGATCAAAGCATTGTTGAGCCATTCGTGGAATGTCAAGATTATTCATGTCTACCGAGAAGCAAATCGGTGTGCGGATATATTAGCAAATATAGGTTGCATGTCCTCTTTGGACAATACTATAGTCTATGAGCATCCCCCGTTGGATTTAGTTCAGGTTCTTGCTGATGATTATAGGGGTGTTTCTTTCCCCCGTTTAATCATTTTGTAATTTTTTTAGTTGGGCTTAGGCCCCTTTTATCCCAAAAAAAAAAAAAAATATTCACTCCGTTTTAAAATAAGTGTCACGACTAATTTACATATGACAATGACATTTTTTATCACAAATATTTTTAATTGTGTTATAAAAAATTCAATAAAAAAATATTTTTTGAAAATATTCATCGAGACAAATTGAACAACATCATATATGTACATATAAAAAAAAGAACAACATCACATATGTTAATATTTATTTTTATATATTAATAAAAATATATGATCAAAGTATGTTATATTTTTTTTATAAGCATCAAAATATGTTATATAAATAGTGCGCACGTAATTTAAACAATACTTATTTTGAACATGATGGAATACCTTCTTTCTTTTTCTCTGTTTTTTTTATGAGAAAAAATCCTCAATTAAAAAATACCTTCTTTCTTTTTTTGGAACGCATGGCTGAGATTTTCGTATTGATTTATGTTTAAGAATTTGTACCCAAAACAAAAATGAATGATTAAAGAATGAAATGGATAGCAAAAAAGTGGTACAATAGTGGACCATTTCTTTTTCTGAACGATAATAGTGGTCCTCTTAAATTTATATGGAGTGCTCCTATGTAATTAACTTAAATAACAAAAAGTATAAAATCATAAAATGAAAAACATAATGCTTAATGCTTGGTAAAAATTTGTTTGCAAGTACTTTTTTTGTGTGCAATATTTTTTTTTAATTAGCTTAATTGCTAGAATTTTATTCTTAAAGATGGATAAGTAGAAAGTCTAAAATTTGAATCCGGTTCATACATATAAAATGTGATGTTCCTACTAATTGAAGTAACTTCACGGAAATTTTGTGTGTAATTTTTAAAGTGTAGAAAATAGATAAATGTTACATACCATGTCAATATTATTTGATATTTATAAATAACATAATTGTAAAAGTATACCACTAATTAAAATGCACACAAAAAATGACCAAAGAAATTTTTGATATATACTATCTCCATTCACTAATATAAGATATAGTTTTTTTTATATATTAAATAACTAATGTGTTAGGTCTATATTATAGGTCAATTCCATTAGTTACTCAATGTATTAAAAAATAAAATTTGTTATATAAAATATCCGCGGGTGTATTAGAGTTGAATAAATAATCTCAATCAACATAGATTAATTGATAAAAATATCATATTTTATATACAATGACAAATTTAGATGAATTTCTTCACTTTTTTTTTAACAAGCAAAAATGATATATATTAAAAATGTCACCCTGACACAAGATGTACTGAAATAAACAATAGAGTTACAATAAAATTACAAAGAACAACACAAAGGAAAACATAATCAAACAATGCTCAAACAAGTAAACCGGCTCGATCACCACCAATAGTAATTTATAACCAGGTTCATGTTCCTTTCTTTTAACTACTAATATGTGTAAAATTTGACCTTGTTCCAAATCATCCAAACACACGAGAGCCACACTAGTTGCAGAAAAGAACGCCACACTCGCATGTCACTTAAAGAATAAGTAAACTTTACAAAATGATCGGAAAGTTGTTGAGAATCCACCAATGACTTGCCAATCCACGATCGAACTAGCGCGCCCATATAAAACCGAATAGGCTACATGAGAGAAACAAGTGTTGGGTTGTCTCTATGCCCACGCATCCGGAGACACATAAATGAGCATTTTATTGAATAATGCCACGGTCGAGCTACCAAATTTGCCTTGGTTGGCAACCGGTCGAACTGTCACTCATCTGGAACCTGAGCCTGCAACAAGAGATAATGTAATAAAACATGACACTTTCTCAATATCTCCTCCTCCATACCAGCAACTGTCCCCTCTACGTCCACACCTTCCCTCCTGCCCTCCATCCTAATCATGACACTACGACTGTACTCAACTTATTTTCCGCCAAATTATAAAGACAACAAAACCTCTCACCCAAAGGAATCCCGCCAAATTAATTTGCTCTTTTAGTTTTTTAAAATTAACTTTTTAGATTCCTTAGATAACTAATGTACTCGATCTATAATTAAAGATGAATATATTAGATATTTGATAAACTTAAAAAAGCGAAAGTTGTTTATAATTAAAGTAAAAAACAATATATATATATATATATATATATATATGTCCGGTTATTCAATTTCAATCGCTTATAAAATAATTTGATGTTGATAATAGTGACGGGAGGTGCAGTGAGGAATAAAATAAGGAAAATCAAAACAAAATTGGTCTTGTAAAAGTGGATGAATTTTGACCCGTTTGTGATAGTAGTAAAAGACAAAGACAGATCCTCTTTTTAAAAAACAAAATCACACATACATGGCTGCTACTACCAATGGAAATTTAGAATATCCGACAAATCACAGTCTAGATTCATGCTCTTTTGTTTTTTCTTATTCAAATTCCTTTATTTAGAATCAAACCTCCCACTTTCATCGTCACTATTTGTAACCAACAAAAAACAGAGACAGACCATTCTCATTAATACCTCCGAAAACTGTTCCATTTCTTCCGATCTCCAAAATGCAGGCCACACTTTTACCTCTCTCCCCTTCCATCTCTCTCTACAAATCTCGCACCTCTCTCTCTTCATCTTCATCTTCTTCTTCTTCCATTCTCAATCTTTCTTTCTCTTCCTTCCAATCATCATGGAAACCTCTTGTTTTTTCATCTTCTTCTTCTTCAAAACTAATATCTTCCATACCCCTTCATTCCTCCAACACTTTCCAAACCAAAGCAACCACCACCGTCACTGCCGCAGACTCCTCTGACAACAGCCCTCTATTCAAAGCTCTAGAGCTTGGAGTTCTTTTTTGTCTCTGGTTCATGTTTAACATATATTTCAATATATACAATAAACAGGTTTTGAAAGTTTACCATTTACCTGTAACACTCACTGCTGTTCAGTTTGCTGTTGGGACACTTCTTGTAGCATTCATGTGGGGACTTAATCTTTATAAAAGACCAAAACTCACTTCTGCACAGGTTTTTATTTGTTTTTGTCTGTCTAGTGTTATGTTATGTTATGTTACTGTTTTTGGCATAAATCAGGTATCATCTGTGCGCAACTGCAGACTAAATGGGCGGCAAAGTCTCGTAAAAGTTTTACTGCATGCCCAAACCACTAACCAGGGATCAAACCGAGACTTTGGTTAAGTTAGAAGAGACTTCTATAATCTCATCTAACTATCTAAGCGTTCATGGGTTATGTTATGTTACTGTTTTATTTGTTCTGTTTTGTGAAATTATTAATGGTTCTGTTTTTTGTTTGCTTTTGCAGCTTTTAGCAATATTTCCATTGGCTTTGGTACATACATTAGGGAACCTTTTCACTAACATGAGTCTTGGAAAGGTTGCTGTCTCTTTTACTCATACTGTCAAATCAATGGAGCCTTTCTTTTCTGTCCTTCTTTCTTCTATGTTCCTTGGAGAGGTAACACCAAATTCATTACTACTTGTTTGTTAAATCAACTCGGTGTGTGTTTGGTATCACAGTGAATATGTCAGAATCCGTGATTCAGACATATTCAAGTGTATGTTTGTTATATTTAACTTGCGTGGATGTATGCATAATATGATATTCAATTTTAAAACGAACTAATTGTAAATCGTAACTAACATATATTATTTCGACGATTTTCTCCCTTGTGTTGCATGGGTTCTATAAATGATGTTTTGGTCTATACTAAAAGTGGAACACAGAATTGAAATACAATGATTTATTTTAGCACCATTAGAAAGGTGGGAAGGAAATGTATAAAACAAAATTGTCTCATTTCATTCTTTATATAGTAGGACCTACTTTTGTCCTTGTTACTAGTCACAATCTGAGTAACAGTCAAATGTTTGTATATGAGTATGTTTCTCACTTAATAGTTAGTTCTACATGGTTTGTTACGTATGTGTCCATGAAGTGTTAGCTCAATGATAAGAGTTTGAACTTTTGACCTCAAACGACAAAGTTCAAGTCTCCTCCGGGACATTTGTAAAATAGTCGTTAGTTCTACTTTAATTATTAATAATACATATTATGTATTACTGAGCTTGTACTTGAAGGAAAAAGAATCATGATTTCTGCTTCATCATTCAATACATTATGAATTGATATTTACAATTTTAATCCCTTACTTAATTCTCTTGCAGATGCCTACAGCATGGGTGGTTGGTTCTCTTGTGCCTATTGCTGGTGGTGTGGCGCTGGCGTCTGCTACGGAGGCCTCTTTCAATTGGTAAGTGTTACTCCTTCTAGGGGAAGATAAAAGTGGAAATGAAGCTATATGAAAAATTAACTATTTGATCATTTTGATTCTAACATGTTTTCCTGCAATATTGAATAGGGTTGGGTTTTTGAGTGCAATGGCTTCCAATTTGACGAATCAATCTCGTAATGTTCTTAGCAAAAAGCTCATGGTTAACAAGGAGGTAACAATGTCCATAAAATTGCCTCAATGTTTTGCATTTCTTTTGTTGTTAATAGTAATATTTTTGCATAAAAGTAAGAATAACACTTTATTAGTTATGTCACGCCTAAGATTTAAACCACAGTCGAACAGCAATATTTGATGTTATGAAAAATTATGATTAATATGGCCGTTTATTGCTGTTGCAATATCGTAGCAGCATACCATATGTTTAGAACCATTCTCTTATCTTTCATTTCATTTTCTTATATACAAGTTTTAAATAACAATGATTTTGTTCTTCTCAGGAATCCGTGGACAACATAACACTCTTCTCAATAATAACAGTCATGTCATTTTTCCTATCATTACCTCTAGCCATCTTCATGGAGGGTGTCAAATTTACCCCAACTTACCTGCAATCCGCGGTGAGTAACTTCATCGTTGAAAATGATAGTAATTTTTATCAGCATTCTCAAATCAAAATGCATGACTCCCTCCGTAACAAAATATAAACAAAAGAGTACATACTACTTTTGTGTTTATATATTGATACGGAGTGAGCACTCGGCTACTAAGTTGTCATTGATATATAACTTTTCTTCACAGGGATTAGATGTTCAACAAGTGTACATAAGATCTCTTCTTGCTGCACTTTGTTTTCACGCGTATCAGCAAGTGAGTTTTTGTCTTCTATGCACAAATCTTTCGCCTATTATTCAACAATATGTTACAATTTCCACTTCGGCAAGTGGAAATTGTTTCATTCTAAAACCATTTCTACTCACTAAAAACAAAAATCAAACTATTTTGCAGGTTTCTTATATGATACTGGAGAGGGTATCACCTGTTACTCATTCAGTAGCTAACTGTGTGAAGCGTGTGATAGTTATTGTGAGCTCTGTCATTTTTTTCCAAACACCTGTCTCACCAATTAACGCGTTAGGTAATAAAATCGCTTCTTTCTTTTAAATCATATCGCTGCATAAGATCACCTCTGTTCGTGTTTATGAAACAGTTCACTTTTTAAATCCATTAAATAACTGATGTATCTTATCTATAATATAGACTAGATACACTAGTAATCAATGACTAGATACACTGGTATAGATCAGAAACACTCGATGAATCTAAAATTTGAATTGTCTATTATAAAAAGGATCAATGTAGTATTATTAAGTCCTACTGAGACTGAAAATTCTGTGCATATTATCTATCCTCTGCAGGAACTGGTATAGCTCTTTCTGGTGTTTTCCTATATTCGAGGGTGAAACGAATTAAGGCAAAGACAGACTAATTTTCAGAAGTACAATTTTGGTAGCAGCAGGATAACAAACACACCAACATGTTACAAAATTATATCTTTAATTGGTGCCTAATGGTTCCTCTCAATGAATAATTTATCATCATTTTTTTATTACATGTCACTCCCAGTTTTTTTTTTGTTAACAAATGTACAAAACAGTACGTAGTTGATATATGTTGGGAAAGTTTTACTACTACTTGAAATGGCTTCCAAGTTGAGAATTTCTCACTAACATTAGTGATTTAATGTAATATAATATAATTTTTTTAGAAATTAAAATGCATTCAATCTAGTGAGGAATTAGTCACTGTGTTCAATGGTGGAGGAATTAGTCATTATATTTAGTCATTGTGTTCAATGGTAGATACCTCAGTCTCGATAAAAACTACATATTCTTTTAGATTGAAATAGTTTTCAAATCTCATATTGGAAACCAATACAATACAGTACACAGATCCAAATAAATCTTATAGATCATTTTCTAAACTTTTTATCTAACTTTAATCCTAACTTTTTTGGTTTATTATACTTTAATTTTTGATTAAATGCTTTCACAATGGGTTTCCACCATTGCTGCCATGTTCTAATGACATGTCCAACCGATATCCACATCATCAGCACTTGCTTAATGATGTGACATCCACGTAGTGGTTGAGTGATTTTTGTTTTTTTGGAATTATTAAACCAGTTTTAATTAACTTTATAAAATTTAAAATACCCTGTGTTAACATCAATTAAGACCAACTTTGTGATTATTTTGTGATAGTGTTTTCTATTTTCATTTTTTAAAATTTATGTTAATCTTATTTATTACTACTAATAACAAGATAATAAATTCTTAAAGTGAACAATTGAATGTATTTTTATTAAAAATAATGTAAATGTTAAAGCAATTTTTTTCATTATTTTTCAAAGTGCATCGTCTCTGAATAATATTTTGTCTTATTTTCATTTCACGAGTTTTATATCTTTTTATTAATAAGTTAAAATAAACATATTTTAAAAAATAAAAATAGAAATTATTTGTCTAAAAAAAAATAGAAATTATTTTCACAAAATAAATATATCTCTTATATGAATTTTCGTACTTCACTAATACTTATATGAATGGGGACTAAAAACATATGAAAAATAAAGTGTCTTTGAAATCATGTGTGGCTCTGATCTGAAGTGGCAGCTTCTAAAGCCCACTCAATCCTCCTATCATCTACATGAAGCAAGAATTTAATTTCCTCCTTCAATTCTTTGACATCATTACTACTAGTCTACTAACTCCGTTCCAAAATATATGTCGTTTTGACTATATCACATAAATTAAAAAATGTAATCATTATTGTATGGAAAAGATAAATTATGGGTTAGTTTTACAAAATTATTCTTCACTAATGGTATGTGAAAGATAAATTATAGAATTGAAAGAAGAAAGAGAAATAATTAATTAAGGATATAAGAGAAAAAAGAGCATTAAATATTTTATTGATAATATATTGTAGTAGAAATTTTTGTCTCAAAATGACATATATTTTAATACGGAGGAAGTAATTCTTTTGTCACAAAATGGAACAACCTGAGCTCCTCTGCATAAACACCCCATTCCTTATTCAATTCATCATTATTTCCTTTAAACTAACGTTGGTGATACGTGTTTGGTTGCTTTAGTTTCTAGATTGGTTAATTTACAATTTGTGTTTTAACTACACTCTCATTATATATCAAAATGTATCTTATTAAACAATATTTTCTATTATAGTTCAATACTTAATTAGACCAATTAAAGTAATGTAACAAGCACAATGGAAGTTTTTATTCCCCTGTTGTTCCACCATTTAGCTAGCTCTTATTCTTGCTAGGGATGTCAATTTGTATTTGTTAATGGATTATCTGTAGGAATTACCCGTACGGAGATTCGAAGTGACAGATTTTTTCCCCGTGGAGACGGGGATGGAGGGAAAAATCCCCCCGTAGATAATTTGGGGCGGGGAACGGAGAATGTACCTCCGCCATCGCGGATTCCCCAACCCCGATTATATTATTCAAATTATATATATAACTTATAATTATATAATTTTATGTGTATTTTTTTTATAAAAAAATAATAATTAATACGTCATAAAGATTATGATTATGCATGGTAACAATAAATGCAATTAGATATTTATTTTTTTGACAAAAATAAATATTAGAAAGAGCTTTTGCATTTTTTTGTTATTGATGCAAAATGTACTTTTATTTTTTAAAAATGAAAGATACAAAATATTTAGTTTTTTTTAGAAAAAAGGAAGAAAAAAATGACATTAGTATCGTATTTTTGATAAAAATGTATAACAATTTTGTTTAATTTTTATATCCGCAGAGCTCCAAGGATACTGGAGAGATCCGTAGGGATGGGGATGGAGGGAAATTTCCCCTGCGGCAGGGATCAGGGACGAGGAAAAGTTTTGTGGGCAGGGCGGGGAACGGGGAAATAGCATCCACTCATTCCCCGCCCCGTTGACATCCCTAATTCCTGCAAATATAATCCAAAGACCACTTCCTTAAACCTTCAAAAATGTCATAGCACATTGGCTCCAATATATATGAGAAGTTGATATTTGTATTTTGAATATTTAATTTTTAGCTATGGGATAAGTAACAACTGTAATAATAATTAAAGGTTTAATTGCAATTAGATTAAAACAAAATGAGTCGTTAAATAAGTGAATATTAATACTAAGTGAGATCATACTTCCACTATTAACCACATGAATCAAAACAACTATCTTATTTTTCTCTGTCCGTGACAACGACAAGAATTTTAATTTTGATTTATTTGTTGTTGTCATGTAATAAAAAAAATTACATAGTTGTTTTGATTCATGTGATTTATAATGAAATTGTGGTCCCACTTAATACTAATATTCACTTACTTAACAATTTATTTTGTGTTAATCCAATTGTAATTATACTTTTAATTATTATTACTATTAAAGTGAATTGTTACATAAATCATCTTAAAATTTTCACTTTTATCTCTATGATCATACTATATTCATATGTGTGGACAGTGGAAGTTCAATGCTATGTCAAATAACATATTTTGACTCTTTCACCTTAAAAACAAACACAATGAGTGAAACGAAAATTACTCGCTCCACAACGCGTGGGTCACAATCCTCTTCCTTACAATTTATTCCGTCACACATATGTAAGCACAAATTGAATTACATATTCAAAATATCAATTTATTGTCAAAATAAAGTTAGAATGTCATACCAACCAACAATAAGTTAATCCAAGCAGTAAGAGTTTTAGGTTCCTTAAGTATGTAGTTGAGATTCAATTGTTCATGCATATGGAAAATTTTTAGTTGGAATGGAGAACTCTTACAAATTTATCAACGAAAATTAATCATCGTAAACGGTGGTGGAAATATCGTAGCAATATCATAGTAACAAAAAAATGTTTATAGTATGTCAAACAAAATCAATGAGGGGCAAGTTGCTACCCAATTTGCTAGCCATCAAATTTAGCCTAATTAATCTACACTCTTAAGTGTAGGTTACATATTGAACGAAATAATTGATATTTTACGTTAATAGTTATTAACTCTCAACGTTTTGCAACTTCATTTTTACTATAATATAGATTGCAACTTTGCTGTGTGCAAGTGACACTGATTTCATTCACTACTAATATACAGAAAGATATAAAACAAAGCTAATTAAGTCATAATTTTAAAATATATTCATGGGCTCATGGCATTTATGCACTACTGCATGCATTTGTATACCATTACATAAAATCTATTAACAAATTTTTTGACCACAACTATAGTTAATTACATAACGTCAATGCTATACTTAATTAACTTAAGTTTGTAACTATTAATCAATTAATTTCAATAACAGTTACAAACATAGCAATTAAACACAATCTTACTAGAATATAAACCTTATATATGATCAAGTTTCTTGAAAGGAAACAGTCTTAGGCATTTGATGCTTCATTTCAACTGTTCTGCGATTAATGCAACAAATTAGTGCTAGCGCTGGTAACACAAATGTTTCCTTCGATTCCTATTACGCCTAATTCTCTCATGGTTCTCGAGACGAACCTTAGAGAAAACTATGCCTCGCAATCGCAACCAATGCATTTGCAAGAAAACTACTTAAAACCGAGGATGAAAGATGAGTTAATTTCTTTTGATGCTCATTCCTCGCATGGTAATTTCTTGCAAGATTTTCACCATATTGATCAATTTCACGCGCATGGCTCCTCGTCCTCCAATCAAGTTTTTGGGGTCCAAACTCAAAATTTTGATCCATTTAGTAATGCAGAATGTGCAAATACAGGTTTTGATGTTTATGGTGGAAAGTCTTTTGCTCAGAATAATAACGGTAGTGAGCATACTCACATTATTGACAATTTTCAATATGATGGTTATAGTTTGAATATCCCTAGAAGGAATCATCTTGATCTTATGGTTGAGAACCATAGTTATTTTCCCTTTAATAATCCTTCAGAAACCAAGCCATTGAATTATGTTGTACCAGATGATGAAGTCTCAAGCATAGCACCAACAAATTATTACCAAAGATCTAGTTTGAATAGAAACAACAGGTTATTATCTCCTACCACAAGAAGAGCATTTAAAGCAAGGAAAAAATCAAACATAGTAAAGGGACAATGGACAGTGGATGAAGATAGGTATATCATTTTCTTTAAAACTTTTTGTTTACATAACTATATAATTAAGCTTGTTACATAGTTTTCTTCATCACATTTTGAAGTTTTTGCATATTTTGGTGTATGTGCTTTGATTTGAATATGCTTCTACAAACAGATTGTTGATTCAAATGGTGGAACAACATGGAATGAGGAAGTGGTCTCATATTGCTCAGAAGTTGCCTGGAAGAATAGGGAAACAGTGCAGAGAAAGATGGCATAACCATTTAAGGCCTGACATTAAGGTTGCATTTTATTTGTTACACACACATATAGAAAATATTAATAGAGATACACACTTTAAACAACTGAATCTATACTTACAATGTCATCAAATAAAAAAAATACATGATCTAGTATTTGAATTTGTTCCTCCTAGTCTCAGATAATATAAGGCAATATCTTTACTTTATATGCATATGCTATTATTGTTTTACAATTAAATAGTAACTAGTAACAAAAATGAACATTCGTGCGGGACACTTTTGTTTTCACACATATTTGAAATGAAATAAACCTATTCATAATCAGTTGAGTCAATCCTCCAAAAATGCAGAAACAGTTCGCAGATTGCATAATACAAATTTGTGCATACAATTTTACTTCTAATAAACATTAAATTGTGCCTTTTTGCAGAAGGATATATGGACTGATGATGAGGATAAAATATTGATCCAAGCTCATTCAGAGATAGGAAATAAATGGGCAGAGATAGCGAAAAGACTGCCAGGAAGAACTGAGAATTCAATAAAAAATCATTGGAATGCAACAAAGAGAAGACAATATTCGAAAAGAAAATGTCGGTCAAAGTATCCTAGAGGCACTCTTCTGCAGGAATATATCAAGAGCTTGAACTTAGACCAAAACCCACCAAGAGACTTTCGAAAAAGATCTTCTGCTAATGCAAAGAAAACTATGACTTGTAGCACAAGCAAAGCAACACAACAAATTCCTCAGCCAGAAATTGCAAATTCATTTATTCCAAATGAAAGATCAGTGCCAAACTATGAGTTTAATGATTTTTGCTTGGATGATAATTTGTTTGAAGAAGGGTGTGGTATTGATTCTCTGCTAGATGATATGTCAAGTGTTCCTGCTATGGATGAGAAAGATATTGATGAAAAACAATGTGATAAGGAAAGCATGCAAGTTGTTAATCTTGATGAGCAGCAATTTGAGAGAGAGATTGAAGTTAAGAAGGAGTTGGATTTGGTGGAGATGATCTCTCAAGTTAATCAAAGTATTAATTGATATGTAAACCCTTGTCCTTGGATTGGAGGCCATTACATTTATGGATTTAGCTCTGATTTTTTTTACAAGGTTGATATGGTACTTGGACTTAGTTTCTCATTTTGTCACTATTTATTATATACTTATATACAGTAATATTTTATGATAATTAAAGATAACAACAAAATCTCAGTACATGTTTGTTTAATTGAAGACATATACTTCAATTCAAGTTTTCAACCAACATATATAGTCATAGACAATAATGAATAAAGAGGACATTTTGTCTTGTTTTGTTCTAAGATTCTGTCAAAATTATATAAAGTGAGACATTGGGTTTCAGGTCTTTTACAAGACATTGTAAACCTGTGTGTGTGTCCCTTATCCAGAAACACAAGTCAATGACAATATTGATTTTATTTTTTAGGAAACCAACTTAGTTAATTAATATATTTGACATCCCAGCTGCTCTATCTAATCTAATATCTTAACAATTTTCAGTCACTTAGATTAATTTATAGTCAACTTAAGTGTCCGAAAGCTGTAAGTATTTCAAACATCTACTACTTATGTCTAACCAAAAGTAGTAATAATAAAATAAAGAGGTACTAACAAGTATCAGTTTTAGTAAAAAAGAATAGTATCAGTTACACTTTTTTGGGGACAAATAACAAGTCTTATTGTCTCAGTTACACATGTTTTATTTAATTAATTAATTAATAGATTAATAAATATTGGTGTCTTTGGGAGTAAATGGTATGTGTAACTGCATGAGGGAACAGTTCGTATTCAGATGGCTTTAATTAATATTAAGTAGTACAACTAAATTTTTTATTGTGTTGTAAAAATTATAATTAATTAATGAACAACCATAATACAATAAATACCTCTATTGTATGGTGAAAAGTAAAACTAAATATGGTAGGGAGGACACAGTTTGACCCCGCAAGGCCGCTGCTGCGCTTGAAAAGGGACTGGAATCACTTGATGCCATAACTCTCCCCGAACTGGATTAGTCAGCCCAATGGGTCGGATACTAGTGGTTGACTAAATATGAAATTTAATCCGAGAATATACTTTTGTTAATGCTTAAAATTCAAATGAATTAGTAATCTGAGAAAAATTAAAACCAAATGAATTACCAATAAGGTGCGGTCTAAGTGTACTAGTAACTTGAGCTCTTTTAAAGATCTTATGGGAGACTGAGAATAACTAGAGGGGGAAGATAGATTTGAATAATTAAGTTTTGTGACAGGAAAATTATCTAGTGTGAAAGGAGAGCGTGCTCCTTCAGGGTAACCTTGTGTGCAAGGTAATCTATCATCTCCTTTGTATACCTTTTGTATCTTCTTTTTCAATCTCTCTACACCAATAAGTAATCCTTCATTTTTTTTTGCAATCTTTATTTATTTGAATATTTTTTATACCACTATTCTAGGAATTCTTTCTTGTTCGAACAAACTATCCTAACAATTCTCTTAGAACATAACTAGTATTTTCCTTTTTATCTTCAAAAGAACTTAGCATTTGCCTTATTACATATAGGTTGCCATGGTTAACTTTACTATTAGTCGACAAATAAGCAGGCATAACATTTATCTAAATGCAGGGTCTAGGGTATAAGGCAATGCAAATTAACCCTAAACCCGCCACTCTTTTAACATATCAGGTTGGTCAAGGTAGGTAGGGATTAGGACACCCCTTATGAAATCAAAAGATAAATTGTCATGTTACATTGTATAAGCAACAACAGCAGTAAACAACACTGTTTTATTAATAAAAATTATTAAAAACTCGTATATAGTTCAGAAAAATAACTTGTCAAAAATGTTCAGCAAAAAGATAGCAGGTCAGGAAATAGAACAGAGTATATAAAACTGAAAGACTAAACCAGAACCCGACTATAATGAGGCATCACAAACATTCTGCTGGAAAGAGCTCTCGGGATTTTTGGCATCAACTTTTGAGTGGTGAGGGAAATCATATGGAAGTTTATCAGCAGAAATTCCTGCATCATTGAACACCTTGATCACTTCTTGGTAGACTACTTCATTTCCATCGGGTGTCAGGTGCAACCCATCCCTGTAACAGCAAACCAGTAATGTGAACGACCCCTAGTAGGAGGAACCCATAAGTTTTGCAAAAGACAATACTATTGATTTTACAACAGATAATAACTGATGCATATATCAAATAGCTCCGAGATGGTCACACAAAATAAATTCCATATTTAAAAGCTAACCATAAATCTCCTGTAACTATAAATCTTCATATACAGTTAGAAGAAAGCAGTTTATTGCATCATAACCATTAATTAGACTATTAAGAAGCTAAACCAATGCCCTTAACTATGAACAGGATCACATTATAACCATATTTAGTCAAAGATAATCCATGATGCCTTTTTGGCTTTACTGAAACAAGAAAAGGTGGTCAAATTTTTGTCATAGTCTATATTTCTCGAGTAGAGGTTGTAACAAACCGCAAGAATTTCTTTTGCCAGCCATCTGTTTCTTGCATTTTGGACCATAGATTGATATACGCCACACCCATTTCCTTAGCTATCTCAACACATGCTTTTGCATATTGTCCAGTAACTTCATTTGTTCTTTCGGGCAATTCTCTAGCATTCTGACCATATAAGGATCTGCAAGACACAAGCAAAACTACTCAAACATAAAACTAATATAAAATGGCGAGTATATAAAAAAAAAATATTCTCTCTTTCACAGACGGCCAAGTCTTATACCACAAAAATAACCAGCAAATACATACGCAATGCGTGAAACAGATACATGATGCAAAGTTTAAAGATGGGAGTAAGCAATTTTTTTTACTTAGAAGCCGATAGTAATAAAACAACAGCACACTGTGAGGGCTTTAGGTACAACAAAAGAGGCCATGTCACATGTGTGAGGGAGCAAGGTATAACAAAAGAGGCAATGTCACCAAGAACAGTTTTATTTGATCATATCAATAAGATGTCATAAATAGCCAAGTAAACAATGTTACGGCAAGACAATGATCATAAACAAATGCAGAATATGAATACAGAATTTAACAAGAGAGGATGAATTTATCATACATTGCATATGCTCGGCGCCCTTCCTCGCAAACTGGAGGTGGAGTAATAAGCACAATAAGCATAGTTGGTGAGAACGACTGAAACCAAAATTTCATTTGTGATCAATAACTGATAATATAATTGACCAACAATGCTACATTACCAAAAAATAACTTAATTTTTCTAAAATGTTTCAATATATAAAATAGAAAATACTCTAAGACTCCAAAAAATACAGATCATTAAAGAATCAGATTCAAATATTAAACATAGAAACGACGAAATAGAACCTTTAAGTGAAGCACAATTTTTTGGAGGTTAAGTTTGAATTCTGGAATAGGTACATGCTGTCTTTCACTGGTTCTTCCAGATAAAGCCGCATCATTAGCACCAAAGAAAATTGTGGTAGCAATAGGTGGTTTACTTGACTCCTGAAAATGAAAATGAAATCAATAATCTTGCCTTACAATACGAACAAGAACTATACGAATTTAATTAGTATACTCTGTCAGTGTATTATTATTTTACGTATGTCGTCATATTCATTAATTGACGTGACAACATATTATTAGATATATTATTAGATGCATGTGTAAAATAATTGTGATTTACCAGAGGGAAAAGATGATGGAGCAAGAACAAAGCCCATTTAGTGTTGTAACCACCATAGCCACGAACAAGTACATCAGCCTTGCGAGAATAGGTATTGGCGAGTGAAGAACCCCAACCATTTACTTGGAAAGATTGCTCTGTTATTGAATCTCCGAATAATACTATATTTTCTCTCATCCTCGATGATCGCGCCAATGCGATGATGCGATTCTGTTATTTCCACTCACAGATCATTAACCAGATACATCAACGCACCAAAACTCTTTCAGTCATTTTCTTTGTGAAATGATTTTGTCATGTCGTAATTACCTCTTTGGTATATGTTTCATACGAGGCTAATAAAATTGACTTTGAATTAATTAATTATGTAAATTTAGTTTTTTTTTTTTTGACAAAATTATGTAGATTTTGTATGATTAAAATTAAGCTGAAAATTGTACCCAAAAAAATTATGCTGAAAATGTAATTATAGTTCAACCCTCAAACAATATCGAAATTGTTAGGTTGAAGTTGGAATTCGGTCTTTTATTTTGTATGTGTGAGTATTTAGTGGTTCGTCAATTTATCGAATAAAAAAAATTGAGTTGAAAGTAATCAAGACATTGACTACAAGTGGTTAATAAGTTGACTTAAATAATCATTTGATCCATGTTAAAATCAAACATATTAAAATCAATTTTTTACATATTTACCATCAATTTTACACCTCTTAAATTGAAACTTATTAATCCCCCATCAAGGAACTTTGTATGGTGCCAACTTGTGACCTCTACAAGATTTGACGGTATATGCCCCCAATCAATACGTAAAGTTTCAAATGATATAATTTTTTTAATAAAATACATCGTTGGATTGAAAGTTTGTAACATATATCATGTGTGTAAAATTTCAGACAAATCTAAAATCATTTGATATGTTATTGAAACACATAAAGATTAACGATGTTTAAGAAATCACAGAAACTGTTAATTTTGATGCGTCTCAATAACATATCAAATGATTTTAGATTTGTCTAAAATTTTTCACACATGATCTACATAATACAAACTTTTAATCCAACGGTCTATTTTATAAAAATTTATATCGGTTAATTTTTTTTAAGTGGTTGGGAGTAAATACCCCCAAATCTTATGGGGGTAGACAAGAAAAAACCACTTTGTATAGTAGTAGTAGATTGTGATTTATCTTTATCCGAAATTTACCACTTCGGTTATTTGGTTTTGGCATTAACATTATTTATTTTGATAGATCCATATGAGTTTAGCTCAGTTGGTAGAGATCACATGTACAGGATCGTGATTTGAATCATGACATGTCTACTTATCTATTTTTAAAGGTAAAATTTTAGCTATTAAATTACATGACAAAAAAAAATTATTTTTAAAAAGAGAAAAAATAAAGAACAATAAATGTTAGCCAAGTAATTTGTTGTCTAGACATCAATAACAACTACCCAAACAACTAAACCTCCATCACACCACCCATGTCACACGTTTGCAGCTGAGATACATGGAACTTGCCTCTGAATTCAATTGATAAGAACTTTGGAAGAATCACTTAACAAAAATCTAGCTGTTGTAGTTGGATTTACAACCCACAATGGAATCTCATACTTTTAATGTGAGACTCAAGTCATATATCTGAATCACAACACAAAAGCTAATTATCGTAGATGAAGAATCCAAAACGTTATAACTCCACAATAGAATCTCATACTTCCAATGTAAAGCTCAAGTTTGATACCTTACAATTAGGTCCAAACATGTACCATGCTCCGCAGCTCTGCCCGTACTAAAAGTAAACGCCAACCACCAAACAAACTCCACAACATAGACCTCAGCAAACGCAACCCACAGTAACGCAGTAGAAATTGACCAACCACGCACTAGGATGGCATGCAATTGAGATGGGGAGAGATTCATATATTTAAGGAGTCGGTATTAGTAGCACCAAAAAAGTAAAGGATACAATTCAAAGAAAATAAAGTTGGAAGGGATGAAAGTCATTATGCTGCTATCAGCAATCATATCTAAAACTGCCTAAAAGTCAGATTTTACATAATAATGGACATGTATGTATTGTAATCAAATTATCAGATCAACTGAAAATCTCTCCTTATAGCTAGAAGATCAGTCAATAATTTTGAATAGCGGCCACATGATCTAGAAAAACCTTGAATCCAAATTCTCGTGTCTTCTCAAAAGACCACTAAAATCTGCATTATCAAAATTGCCAAAAGAAGAGTTGTCCACATTAACTTTAATATAAACCTTTAAGGTGGAGAAGCCAACCAATATCACAAATCACATGTTGCTTATTACTGGAACAAAAACATAGACCATATATGTTTGAGGAATGATACGATAATATACTAGTAGTACTATTTGCTTATGCTTTCTTGCTTCATCGAGAATCAATTCTTTACCACACAAAATTGATTTCTCAATGAAAACATGCACAAACAACTTGGTAAGGTACTGTCAAATCACGTTAGAGTAAAGCAACGCCAACGTGCATCTAGGGACTATATGGACACAGAACCAAACAAATGTTAACTCTTGAGAATCTGGCTGCGGTTTGTTGTCTGCTTTATTTGGATTGTTGTATTGTTACTATCCTTAATCATGAGTAGTTTACACGCATTCAATAAAGCATATAGAAAGTTTCACAACTTATGTTTGTATTATCTCTTCTTTTATTTTTTGGGTAATCTATTTGTAATTAAACTTCTTTAACTCTTCTTTTAGTAATGTAAACTTTTGTAGTAACTTATAAACACGAAAGTATGATACATCCTTGATTCAATATTTGTCTCATTTCTTTAGAATAGGAAAATGTTAACGGACACAGGACACATGTTAACACGACCATTTACAACAATACCATATCATTACCATTACCATTAACCTTACACAGCAATGTCATCAATACAACACTTATTTTAGGACTCAGAAAAACAAGACAAAGGAATAACATCATCCTTGTCCGACAAAACTTAACCTAATCACTAATCAGTCTTATTTTGTTGAACAATATCCAACAAAAAACTAGTAAAAAAAGACTCAAAAGATGGCAATTTTGCAAACCCAGGAAAGTAATTAATATCAATCACAAGATACCTTCTTGGATTTTTACCATCTCTAATCACATCAACATTAAAAAGATTAAGTCCTAATTTCTCCCTCAAAGCACTTGCTAACTCAACAACCAAACTCTGAGGTGGCATTTCAGCATTATCAATAACACCACCACCTTCTTCACCATTTTCAACACTCAAATTCGAAACTTGAGAAAACGGAACCGACCCATTAATCGTTTTCATCTTCTCATCAGAAATATCACCCAAAGATTTACGCTTTACGCAAATCGAATGCTGCCCAGCAACGTAAATCTTGAAAACAACTCCACCGTGGTTCACAAACTCCTGCAAAACCATTGGATTATTATTCAACGACTTAACTCCGTCAAAATCGAAAACCAAAAACAGATTATGAGAATCAACAGTGCTGTTAGCTTCCAATGGTTTTGCTATAACAGGAAACTTCAAACCCAGTTCATCAATGGAACCGAAATCGAATAATTTCGGTTCTTTGACAGCAACTTGTTTGGGAGATTCAACAATGAATTTTTCATTTTCAATGGAAAGATGCAACTGGGTAATTGATTCAAGCATGGTGACGCGATTGTGAAGACGAGAGATTAATTCGGGGGGATCTATGATGACTGTGTTTGGGTGTTCGGTTGAGAATTGTTGTAATTGTTTTTTCCAGTTTTGGTTGTTGAGTTTGTGGATGATGCAGTTGAAAGAACCTTGTTGGGACAATGGTGTGTTGGGATCGATTTGTACGAGGTTGATACCATGTTGTTTAGCGTAATGGAGGAGGGAGGGTTGAATGAAGCTTTCGAGTTTTTTGGGTTCAAGAGCATAGCCTACACGAGCTGGTGCCATGTCTGGTTGTTTTGTTCTTGGTTGATGCAATTGAAGTTCTCTTGTGACTGATAAATTATAATCTCAGTTTTCTTAAATAGGATTCTTTATAATTTTAAAAGCTTAAACATTATTTTAATACACAAAATTTCGATTTTAGTCTTTAGAACGAATTTTGTTTTAAATAAGTCTTTTAATCAATTAAACTTTTTAATTTTAGTTCTTAAAATACAAAATCTGCATAAAATCTGCGAATTTTAGTTTTAAGGAACAAAAGCAAAAAAGTTGGTAATTCATATACTTATCTAAAATTTTGCGTACATACAGGAATCAAAATTATGTTTTTTTTTATAGGCAATGTTAGTTGTTAGTAATTAGTATATATTACAATCTCTTTTGCCAGAATTCGAACCTTAGATCTCCTCTGGCTCCTTAACCCTTAACTCAACTGGTCAGCCTAACCAATTAAGCTACCCATATTTTAAAATAAGTGACAACTTGTGTACCCTCAAGAATCGGGGGTATTTACTACAAACCATTATAAAAAGTTTTAACCTATATAATTTTTTATAAAATACATCGATGAATTAAAAGTTTATATCATAGAGATTATTTGTGTAAAATTTCAGACAAATCTAAAATTATTGAATATGTTATTGAGACCCATAAACATTAACGATGCTTAAAAAATCATAAAAACAACTGTTTATTTTGATGCGTCTCAATAACATATCAGATGATTTTAAATTTGTTTGAAACTTAAAACAAATGATTTACATTATATAAATTTTTACTCCAACAATATATTTTATAAAAATTTATTTTAAGTAATTGAGAGTAAATACTCCCAAATTTTAAAATGACAGACAAGACAAAACCTTTAAAATAATAACTAAAAAATAGAATTTTTCTACCTAGGTTGCTTAACATATGTGTAAAGTTGCACGAATTTGAGGTCGGCACAAAAGTCCACACATATACGGTTTGGGGTTTTTTCACTATAGTCTTGTCAGATTTTTTTTTAATCATGTCTTGTCAAATGTATACTCCCTCCTGTGTAAATTTATAAAAATAAAAAAAAATATTTTTAAAATACTTAAATACATTTAAGTCAAACAAATTTTTTAATTTTACCCCTATTTTTTATCTTGAAAATTGTTACAAACATGAGAATATGAAAAAAAATAGATGTATATTTAGAAAAATGACATTAACCGTAATAACTATATATTACTTTTACTTGTATTTAAGATTTTCAATTTTTTTTTCTTTGCTCATACCCCCTCCATTTAAAAATAAGTGTCGTTTGAGTTATGTGCGTATTATTCATATAATATGTTTTGACTATATATTTTGATTAATATATAAAAATAAATATTACTACTAGCATATATGATGTTGTTCAATTTTTAAAATATTAA
This sequence comes from Trifolium dubium, assembly GCA_951804385.1. NCBI lineage: Eukaryota > Viridiplantae > Streptophyta > Magnoliopsida > Fabales > Fabaceae > Trifolium > Trifolium dubium. The sequence goes on from OX638073.1 coordinate 29,042,881, forward strand.
AAATTTCATAATACATAATTCAAGATTTTTGTGATCAAAAATGTGTATTGACATATGTAAACTGATCAATTGTGACATTTATTTTGAAACTGATGAAGTATAAGATATGAGAGGGAGTACCTTAAAGTCACATGTTAAAAAATTAAAAAATAAATTAATTGCATTGAAAACATAATATTTTTATATTAAATAAAAAGAAATTATAAAATTTTGAATTTTATAAAGTTGAATGTATAACTTTTAAAAGGAATATTTTTGTATAGTTATCATATGTCCTTTTTTACTTTACCAAATGTTTAACACTTTTTTTTTTACATCATGATTATCACATGTTCTAAATACACATGCTAGCTTTTGAGTTTTTAATAGAAAATAAGTAAACTAGTATAGTCTGTCTTGTCTCTGTAAATTAGTTACAAATAAAACTATAACTCTACTACTACTTCCGTATCAAAATATAAGTCATTTTGAGAAAAAAAATTGTACCAAAATATAAGTCATTTTACATTACCAATGAAATATTTAATGATGTTTTTCTTTTTATACCCTTAATTATTTATTACTCTTTCTTCTTTTACTTCTTCAATTTATCTTTTCCATACCATTAATGAAGGACAATTTTGTAAACTAACACATAATTTATCTTTTCCATACAACAATGATTACATTTCTTAATTTGTGTAATATGGTCAAAACGACGTATATTTTGGTACGGAGGGAGTAATATTTTAAATTAGTCATGTCTTTGTCAATTGTTTTTTAATTCGACATGAATATAAACATATTAAAAAAAATTACTAATTTACCGTAAAAAAAAATTACTAATTTAAGATATTAATAAAGTCATAAATCTATTTGTGAAAAATTATAAACACAGACTAATTTAATAGTTTACTCATAAAAAATATTAACAAATGTTTGAAAATAATGATTATAAAAGTTAAAAGTCATGTTAACAAACTAAATATTAGTTGGTCAAATGATGATTGACATTTGATTTAGTTGAGAGAATCACAGTTTGATTCTCGCAACTGTATTTAAAAGAAGATTTGAACCACTTGATGCTAAAATTCACCCCGAACTATAGACTACTAGAGCTTCTTTGGCTTTCCTCTAAAAACTAGAGGATGAAAGTAAAAAAAGAAATCATGCTAACAAATATTCTTAAAACATATACTATTAAAAATGCAAATCGAATATAATAGAAATGACTTGCATGGAGTCGGAATAAATTCGAATATTCCGCTTCAAAGAAAAACACGCATAAATCAAATACTTGTCAAAGTCATACGTGCAAAATTTATCTTTTTTTATTCATAAACAATGTCCTAAGGACATTTGTTAGTATTTTTATTGGAACTTTTCTTCTCACATCAGAGTCACATATTCATACTGAATGTATTTTATATAATGTCGACATTGTTATGTTAGATTAACACATCTGGTGAAATTTATGATACATATCATTTAGAAGAAAAATATTTACACTCTTGAAATAATTTTCTGCAGTTTCTTGCAACAAAAAAAGAAATAATATTCTGCAGTTTTCATACCACAATAATTTTCTTTAAAATAACACGTCTGGTAATTGTCTGAATGTATTTCTGCAGTCTTTCTATCACAATAAATTTCTTTAAATAGACAGCTGAAGAAAAGTTTCCATACCACACATTGGTGGCAGGCTTGGAAAGTAGTATACATTAAAAAAAAATTAAATACTGTGGCTAGACTTAAATACTGATACAATACAGTGGCTAAACTTACATCTCAATTAACATCAAAATTGTGGCCTAGCTATTCTTAAAAGACAGCAACATTCATTCAAAAATTTGAAGGAATTAAGAGTTCTTCCATAAGTCAATCAACATATGTATACACGAGACCTATGCTTGTAATTGTATAGATTCCACTTTGTTGTAAGCAACATCCTTGACTTTCTTGTGTGAACCATGTTTTGATTTCCTTTTCTTTGAAGTAGTATCATTTTCAAGAGTCTGATCCTTCTCCTCAATCCCATTTTCTGGTCTAGATTTGTTTGATTTCCTTTTCTTTGAAGCAGTTTTATTTTCAATAGTGTGATCTTTTTCCTCAATCCCATTTTCTTGCTCTGGAGCATCAATTTCAGGCCGCAATGGAAAACCGTCCTTTAATTCCGTCTGTTGGGTATCTGGTTCGATAACTGACATTCCTGATAGAATGAAATCTAACAAAAATGTGCTTCTTACAAGTCTGTCTATCCTGCCGAAGTGTCTCTGACTATATGGTATGAGACCTTCAAGGAGTTCGCCGACCCCTTTAATCTGAAATGTCCCATAAAAAATGTCGGTCAAACATGTTTTTTTGTTTTCTCAAAACCTTGCAATAGGTACTATAAGATACAACGAAAAACATCCTAAGAAATTGAATTAAGATACACATGCCTAAATCCCTCACATAAACCAATAATATGAAACTGTTTTACCAAAAACAGCAATTGGATTAAAAGTTGCATTATGTAGAATTCAACATATATTGACATATCATATAAACACATATTTTATCCTAGTGCCGTAATGCAACTTCTATCAGATATAGATAATTTGAAACCAAATATCATATTTCTAAATGATTCTCTCATTTGCATTACAGCAGAGAATACAATCTAGTGATCTACAACTAAATACAATTTTCTTTAAGGATCAGAATCATGTAAAGCATCTTAAAGAAGGGCTAAAAAATACCTTAACAATATCTGTTGGAGGAAAGATGTTGAAAACTCTAAAAAGCACAAACTGTGAGACATAACAGAGCTTTGGTTTTGTATTCCATTCTCGAATGTAGTTAAATAATAAATGAAGCTCTTCATTGCTGAAGGCCTTAAGTGCTCTGTCAACATGAACTTCACCCCCACTCTTCCTACACAAGAAGATTCAGGTGTGCTCGTTATGCATATGCCAATAAGATTCAGGTCACAAAATAGATAAAAGCAAACCTGCAAAGTTCTGCAAATAACTCCAAAAGTTTATGAGGTCTGCGCAATTCAAATGCAATTTGGACTGCCTTGGTATAGTCAGCATCTGATAGAGCATTCTCTAGCTCTTGACCTTTCAAAACTGACTCTTCCTGCATCAACAATAGAAATCATATTACTTTAGAAATCATATTACTCTGTGTAAACCTGGGATCTTATTCCAAGAAATTGGGATAAACTCCCCTATTACAAAGATGTTGCAGGACTTCAAGGACATGCTTCTCCCCCCTAAATGCCTTGATTCTAATAAAATGACATAATAACTCTCAATATGAACCTCTCCTCTTATTAATAGGTAACATGCCTTATTATCTCAACCAAATTTACTTATAGCTTCCTCCCACAATAATAGTCACTAACAGAGACCTAACACTTTTCTAACGCACAAGGCACGCGTGATTTTGAAGAGCATTTCACTCTGAAGATTGTATTTCTACTTTTAAGTTTTAACTGTTTGTTTAACCATTCATCAAACATAATTACTGCATTGTGTGGTTGGGAATAATTGTGGAATGAAACTTAGCAATCATTACATCACGAACAATCACAAGACATGAACTTTGATTCAACCTCAATGCTATTTGGGAAACAATCAGTTTAACTAACCTCTTTACGAAAAGCTTCTTCTTTATCAGCTGCTGTGGAATCTAGCCAAAGATTGACAACAGCATCACTGCCACCAGTTGCAAGCATTTCTGTTTTCCTGCCTACGGCCAAGGCCCAAACCTGCAAGACCAACATTTTCAGCAAAAGATGATAAGGGCGAAAAAAATTGAATTCCATTTATCACTGAGAAAAAAGTGTGGAAAAAAGAACAGGAAGGAATGTCTCATGAAAATTTAAAACCTAATGGTTACAGCTGAATTTTGAGAAAAATTCATGAATGAAACAAAACATCTTGATAAATACAGAGTATTTTTGCATACACACTCTAACCAACTAGTTTTTATATTCAAATCATATGAAATCTACAATGATATTAACAGTCAACCAAGAACTCAAATAAGCTATGACTTGTGATAATGATCATTTATATTGTTCACACTATTAAACATAACAAGAAATTGAGAGATATGCGACTGCCAAGATATAATCTACAATTCTACACACTTAAAGTTAAAAATCAAACACATGACTAAAAAAATGGATTAATTTTTTTTTTCTAATTTTGGAAATAATAAATGCTCAAGAAAAGCTTAATTTTAATGTTCAGTAGAGCATATAATTTGGTAGCATTTATACAATTTTCTGACTGAGAGGTGAATAGGTCAAATCTTAAATCTCTCAATGATAATAACAATAATAATAATAATATTTAAAATTTTCTCCTTCTGAGAATCTTTAAGCATGCAACACATTTGAATGACATTTTTCCAGAGATGTAAAGATATCAACAGAAAAATAGTAAGGGTTCTTAAAACTTTAGGGGTCTTTTTGGTTACAAACAAAGGGAGGAATTTTAATGGAGAGAAGGAAAGGGGGAGCATGGGGAGGGATGTTATTTTATGGAGAGGCCCCTCCAAATCCCTCCTGATATTGGAGGGGAGCCAAAATAGACTTAGGAGGGATTTTGCTCCATTCTCTCTCCACACAACAAAAAAAATCGAAGCAAAGACAAAGGTTTAATCCCTCAGCCAATCAGACCCTGAAGAAAAACCACAAAAAATAGGAATATAACAAAGGACCAAGCAGAACCTTGTCTTCATGATGGTCGTATGTGGCAACACATTCATTTGATTTTACAGTCCATAGTTTTACTAAACCATCAGCACCTGAAACATTAATAGAAGTTATCTTTTATATGCAATCAAAATGTAGGAAAATAACAAAATTCAGCCACAGATATTGATAGCCCCATACCACAAGAAACAATTTGTGTTCCACGAGTAACAAACAGTGCTCTTAACACACTTGAAGTGTGTCCTTCAAATGTCTTCAAACACGAGCCATCAGATATAGCCCATATCCTTATTGTTTTGTCACCAGATGCTGTTACTACACATTGATCAACAGGGGAAAATTCTACAGACCAAATTCCTCTTTTATGCCCTTTCAATACAACTACTGATACTAGATCTGGAAGCCTCCAAACACAAGCAGTGCGATCCTGATAGGAGACATGAAAATGTAATTGATGGTAACAACAACAGTGGAAACAATAAATTTTCAAACAACAGGAAAAGTAAAGTAAGCCAGTATAAGCAGTCTTCACTAGGAACAAAATGATAACAAGAATTTAGAATACTATAGTCAACAATGGGACAGACCATTTTAATAAGATTAGTTAATATAAAGACCAAAGAATTTTGCAATTCAGATATAATACCAACCTGAGAACCACTACATACTAAACTATCATTTGGAGCAACAGCTACACAATTGATATCTTTATCATGAGCTGCAACAACAGCTTTTGCTTTTAAATTAATTGGAGCTGCCACATTGTCTGAGAGACCATCCATACTCCACACTTTGAGAGTATGATCACTGAAAAACAATCAAACATTCATAAAAAATAGATATAAACAGTATAGTGGTATCCGAAAGCTTGAACATTTAAAACCAAAGGATTCAACAATAAGCTCGGTCACGTATTGGAACAGTAAGTACAGCATAAAAAAGAGGAAAGTCAAATTTGATGTTTGGATAAAATGATCTGTTGGTAGCAGACTGACTATCTTGAAAGAGATAAATAATGTGGCTGTGTTCTTTAAAAAAATGGCAACATAGCATAGGTCAGCCATTACATTTATTAACATGTAACATCAAATTGTAACTGTAGCAAAACAGAGCTACAGACAGCATTCAAACTTAACAGCAGAAGGTTTTGAAAATATTGTTTTCTAACAAGTCCAAGTAAATATTTCCTATTGGTGCTAAAAAGTATTCTTATCACTCTTCTTTGTGTATAACATTGTCATTTCAGAAAGATTAAAAAACCAAGGCACAACACAATTCTGAAAATTTTCATGGGCTTATTCATTATGCAGTAATTAGTTTCTCTATTAAAACACTATGGCGCCGTTTGATTCATGTAGCCGACCCCACTTAGCAGGATAAGGCTTGGTTGTTGTTGTTAGTTTTGCTATTAAAAGAGTTATCATAAGAAAAACCATATAAAGTGATTCCAAAAGGCAGAAACTTATGGAGAGTGAAAAATAAATAATTGCTTGCTGTTATGACTAAAAATACAAATAAATGTATCAACACCCACCTGCTGCCACTAACAAAGAAGTCACGCTTTCTTTTTGAAAATGCAACGGCTCCAACAGCACCCATGTGACCTATACCAACTCCAATGCAGCTTGTACTTTCTGATTCCCACAGCCTAACCTATAAAGCAAATAGACATTGTTATAAGTTATATAATTTTAGATGACCTCAGTGCAGTGCACTACAAGCATATTAGTATTATCAACTTATTAGAACACCGGTTTTTAACATTATATTAGAACTGTTCCTATAGAAGAAAGTTCAAAGTCTTAGTCGAGACCAAAGAGGAAAAACTTACAGTGTTATCTTTACTTCCAGTGACAATTAGATTTCTCCCGAAACTTGATACACAGGTGTCAAGGCATAAGACGATTTCAGTATGACCGGATAAGACATAAGAACATGACATAGATGCTAGGTCATAAACCCGAACCTGCAAAGTTCCAATAGGGTAGTGCATTAAAGGCCACAACCTTAATCATCACACTTGCTATACTGAATGGAGAATCAATACATAACAAATTGAAGGATGGTAAGCAAATGCTGAACTTCTTACATTGATCAATCATTCAAATCCCAACAAACAGGGTGTCAATGTCATCTTTATCCTTCTATGAAACTAACTATATGATTTTTACAAAATTATAATTGTGCATTTAAAAAACGAGAACATATAGTTTTCTGTCTTGATTTAAAACCAGTCTTTGCAGGAAGTGTTTCACTAGCATTTTATTTATTTTTCTAGTTCGTGTAGTTTTTTCTCATTTTTAATTACTTACTAGATTACTTAGATTACATTTGCTGAGATGAGAACCATGACCATACAATATTTGGATTTGTTACTTCCCAAATGTTCTATTCAAAAACATTTGATGTGCTTTGTATTCTCAGTCTTGATTCTCGAATGCATATTTTTATCCTAATAATAAATAGAAGCATGGATCATGTTCATTACTTAGTGAATTCATTTCAATTCAAAAACACATTACATCAAATTTTTTATGTGATGACGATAACAAACACTACAAAAAATAAAAAATGAAAAATAAAAACAATACCCTGAACCCAAAGGAAACTTATACTTTTTTTCAGCATTGATATGTTTCAAATTGAAAGAGTTGTTAAAAAACCTAAACATTACTTGCACCACAACAGTTTACTGATTTCTAGATGCAAATGAACATTTCAATACCTGTTCAAGATTTGTAGCAAGAGCAAGGAATTTTTCATCATCCCCAACAAACTTCATATCTACAACCTCTTCATTGTAACCCACTAGTCTTTTGGTAAGGCTTAATTGCAACAACTCTTCAGTCCAGTTCAGAGAGTAAAACAGAAACTGCTGATCTGCAGTCACACAAAGCAAACCTTGATTTGAGCCGAGCATAACAGCAGAAGTGAAACCCCTTCGCGAACCATCCTCATCTGTGCTATTTGTAACATCTGAAGCTTGTTGCTCGAACAAGCAAACTGCACTGTTGATATTGAAAAAATTGAGTGCACAACTTCCATCATGATCAAGACAAATTTGAAATTTAAAGAGAGTTCACCTTTTCTTGGTAAAAATATTACATCACAAATTTAAGTGTGCCAAATTACTTACAGGCAGCCTTCATCAGAATAAATCTTCAGTAACAAACAGAAATTTAATTACCAAGTTTTTAATCCAGATTCTTGCATACCTCCAATATTTAATTTCAGTCCACCATTAACTAAGTTTAACTCATACAAATATGGAACGATAAATATTTTAGCCAATGGAAAACATCAATATATTACCCTTCAGAACTCCATATGCGCACAATGCCCCGTTCACCAACTGTAACAAAATACAATGCTTGGGAACCATCATGTTTTTTTGAATTTTGCCGATGAGAATCTAAAGAAGAAGCAAAAGGACTCCCAGCACCAATTGCACAAACAGATTCAACAGCCTCATTTGTGATGACAGTCTTCTTGCTGCTATAATCATGAAGATCCCACAATGTTACAACCTGCCAATAAAAAACCACGGACCAGTTAGTCAAATTAATAGATTAAGTTCATTACAGACTTGGTCCACTAGTAAAAGTATAATCCAGAAAAATTATGCAATGTTTAAAATGAAAGATATGTCTCACTCAAAATTCCAAGAAAAAATATAAATACTTAAAGCAATTAATATACAGGATTTAAAATAATAAAAAATTACTGGGAATCTACTACTTCTAGTTCTAGTCCCAAACAAAAAATGAAGACACGGTCTTAAAAACCCTAAAATGAATGAGTAAAAGAAAGAATAAAATGAAGAAATAAAAGAAAAAGCTTCAGATGTCATAACAAAAAGTAACGTGGGGTCTTATAAATCATGCCTTATCTCTTCCAGCACTGAGCAATGTCCATCCATCTTCAGATACTGCAATGGAGGTCACTGCAGAGCGATGATTATCTAGTGTTGCAATGCAGGTCTTTCGCTTGGTCTTAGAAATATCCCAAACCCTTACAGTTGCGTTGTCACCTCCATCATCACTACCAGAAAAAAGCTGCACGCCAAATCCATCATGATAAGTTAAATATATGAAGGTGGATTCAACACTTGGGCATGGTTGGAAACTAGTAATAGGACAGATCAATAAATTTCACATTTGCATTAAAAGTATTAGAACAAGCTATCGTATCAATTCTGTTCCTTTAGAGCCCTTCTCAAAAATCACAAATGTAAACCAAAATGGAAAGCATATAAAAAGAGACAATCACATTATGTCACCATCAATTAAAACTTACACCCATGTCCCTGCCACTAGTCATCATTAATCACTCTATACAATATAATGGTTTGAAAACGTGCAAAAAATCAAGCAGTTACCAAATGTCTTTATTAAAAAATGTATATGATTTGAGTTATTTTCTGTTATGTAAATATTTCTGTAGATTAGGTTTGTTGGTTCTTATCACTATAATCAAGGGATCTGATTGTAACTGCTTGGTTATAAATAACATGGTTGAAGTCTCTCTCAAGAAATTCAATTCATCTCATTCAATTGTATAGTTGCTTTAGACTTTCCCATGGGGAAAGAGGGTAATTTTCTTGTTTTCGATTTTAATGTGTAGCTCACATAACAGTAGTCAGTGATTATGAATCAATTCATCTTTGAATGTGTCAATTGGTTTGGAGAATAGCATAGCATTCAATTAATCAATAATCGCTAATAGCGAAATGCATACAGGCAGAAACACAATGCAATAAAATAAAAAACAGTAAGTTAGAGACTCACAAGTTGTTTCTGAGGATCAGGATGAAACATAACACAAGAAACAACTCCACCGTGACCTTTAAAGAAATGTGTACAGTAGCCACCATCAACATCCCAAACAAGGACCCTCCTGTCAGCTCCACCAGTAGCAAGCAACCCTCCAGAAGGATCAACTGCCATACACATAACAGGACCCTCATGACCCTAAAACAACATCAACATTAATCACATAACCGGCATAAGCACTTGTCAAACTGTTTGAAATCACTTATGACAAGTTCATAACCTCTTTTCAGCTCATTTTCATAAGTTCTCCAAAATAGACTATGAAAATAGCTTATATGAAAACAATTAAACTATATTTTTTCTTATGTAACAGAAATAGCATATTCACAATTCATAAGTACTTATATGCTATAAGCTACAAATTAAGCTGTTGATTCAAACATGGTTACTAAACCTAATCTGATTATACCTTCCAAGAGCGCACGCATTTGAGCGTGGCTAAGTCCCAGACTCTAATTTGACGGCTGTGACTGGAAGAGAAGAGAAGTTTATCGTCGGGGCCAAGAGCCAAAGCAGTGACTTGTTCGGAGTCTCCTTCGAGGGTGGACTTGATGGATGCGGTGGCGGAATCGACGATTTTGATTGAATCGGCGCATGCACAAACAAAGAAGGAACCGTCCGATGAGACGGCGTAGGGGCCGCCGGTGTAGAACTGTTGCAGAGCCGGAACACAGCGGTAGTTGGTTTTCAGGCGAAGGGATTCCATTGATGTTTGGCTTAATGCAACTGTCTGTGTCTGCGAATCGAAATTAGTTTGGCGGCAGTAGGGTTTTAGTAGCAGGGTTTTGGTTTGGGAATTTTGTTTTATTTTTTTTTTTTTTTTTACAACATTATTTTATTTTTGCACATGTAAAAATGTAACTCATCTTTGGGTGAAGTTTTAATCATTAAACTACTTATTTAAAAAGTATATTCGTATGATAAGTTGAGTGGTAAGAGTTGAAGGATTATTTTTTCGATGTAGCAAAAAAAAGACTTGAAAAATAATAATTTATTAGTGTAATGTATGACCCGAGCGTTTGCATAGATGTAATGTTATTTACTACCTAAAAAGTACTAGTAGTATTTTTTTTCAAAAGGTACTAAATTTATTTTTGGCTTAAACGTCATTTTAGTCTCTGTTTGAACGCGAAATTTTGATTTTAGTCTATGTATGTGATTTTACTCCAAAACAGTCCCTGTATCGACCAAATTTTTTTGTTTCTGATCCCCAAATCAAAAATATGCAGGAAAGTTGAGAATTTTCCTGCAGATTTTTGCTTTCGGGACCCGAAGCAAAAAATTTGGTCGATACAAGGACTGTTTTGGAGTAAAATCACATACAGGGACTAAAAACAAAATTTGGTATACATACAAGGACCAAAAGTATGTTTAAGCCTTTATTTTTCTCAAATCATAATAAAGTAAGGTGCTAAATGTTCACAAGTCCTTTAGTCAAAAAACATGTTCAAAAGTCCTTGTTAAATTGAGAGAAAATATCAAAATTGTTAAGTTGAAAGCTCATAATCAAGGTTCAAATTTCGGTCCCTCTATTTTGTTTGTGTGGGTTTTCAATGACTTGTCAATTCATCTACATACCAAAGCAACGACGAACCTGCAAGCAGCTCCACACTCGTCTATTTATCTCCTTCCAACATATGATCAACACCTATTGTATACCCTTTACGCCTCATAATCTCACATCAATTCAACACAACACATCCATCATCTTCATCATACTCAGTATGCTCCTATACAATAATCTGCATATCAGTCGATTATGTAGGATAGGGTCTTCCCCTCGTTCTTTCTCAAACTTTGATGGGTAAGTATATAATAATATGATTATCTTTTGCATATGCCCTAAGACACATTTATAGAGAAAGTGGATAGGGGACCTACGTACCCTTTCACTAAAGGGTAGAACGGTTCGCCCAATTCTCTTACGATGAATAAGCACAACATAACGAACTATACCCTTCCATGAAGAGTTGAATGATTCCATCCATTATGGATTCATTCAACTATAAGCTACACTATTCATTAAGTACGTGATATTTAATATTCATTGATCACAAGATAAATATTTCAAGAAATATATATATATATATATATATATATATATATATATATATATCATATTCAACCAATTAACATTAAATAAATTAATGGAAGACCAAAAAAAATATAGAAATAAAATTTCTAACAATTTCATTATATTGTCCACAAAAAATACGCAAAGAATCACAACTAATTATTTTTATTGATATTTTTCCATGTATAATCCTCCAAATAAAATGAAAGTAATTATTTTCAATTCAAACATATTTATTTCGTAAATATTTTTTTGATGTAATATGTGAAAAAATTATTTATCTATACATATAATAAAGGGAAAACATTGTGTTTTGGTGTAACCTTTTTTAGTAATACCTAAAACGCCCTTAACGGCTATTTTTTTAAACTTTAACTTCTATGATTTTTTTAATATTATTATTAACTTTTATAATTTCAATCTTCTTAACTTCTATTTTAATAATTTTTATACACTTTAATTTTCATCAAACAATTAATATTTTTAAAAACGTTTTTTTTTATCAAATCGTTCCACACAAACGGACACGCCCGCTAGTTATAATTAAATTAAATTAAATTCGTAAACATATACTAGCTAGTTCTACAAAGTTTGTTAAAATTTGACTATAGTCTGCCTACACACACCAAGCGTTGATGAGTAGATTTTCCTTGGGAGATAAGTAAGTATCATATCTACTTACACTATTTTTCCGGAAGTCTAAATTACATGAAATAATTTCAACACAATCTAAAAACAGGCATGCCAATAATTAAATACTGTAAAGTTTAAACGATACCTTGCGTTCATATCATACATTAATTAATTCAATTAAAAACAATAAAAAAAAAACCAGCACCAGTGCTCCACAAGTAACAAACCCGTTGCAATATTTGACCTTAACTTAATCCCCAAGAATACAACACACGCAACGCTAACAAATTTGTAAAGCACATACAATAACGTGGTCCTCTTATTCAAAATTCCGTCACTAATTACAATACCAATTATTCCACCGCCTATTACAAAGTCGTTTTTTTCTTTTCTTATGGCGGTTTCCGTTTCCCTTATATACAAATCACCACCTTCTCTAACCACCCTTTTCAACTTCGTTTTTTCTCACGAACAATACTTGTATCTAGTACTTTCTTTTTCTAGTCTTTCTTAGTTTTTTCCCTCCTTTTAGTTTTTCGCATACGAATAAATGAATACTCCGGTCTCGACCAAAAATCAATAAACTCATATCAATTCTCTCTTCATATTTTCTAAATTCTTTAATTCTTCGATCACATAATTCATACATATATATAATTTTTTTTTTCTTTTTTTAATGTTGAATCTATTAATGGATCGACCAGTTCAAACCTTACCGGAGAGATTGCCAACACCGTATGATTCCGCCGGCGACGAAGAATCGGTGGTTTCCGATTGCGAGAGCGTTGCTTCAGGCGGTCACGATCACGATTCGAAAAGATTTGTTCGGAAAACGGATGGTGCTGATTTGAACTTTATTCGTAGTAGATTCGTTTGCGGATTGAGTACGCAAGGATTGAAAGGTGAAGAAATATCGATTCGGAGGAATCCTTGTTCAACGGTAATGGCACAAGCGAGGATTCAATCGTTTCAGATCTTCGCACGTGCGGTGGCTAAATTGCGCCATGGGAATGCTAATGTGAAACACGCTTGGTATGGTGCTTCTAGTAAAGAAGAAATTGATGATATCATTCAACACGGTTTTGGTCATGATCATGTTCATGGTTTACGTCTTTCTCCGAATGATTCTCCTCTCGAAAGGCACGCGCCAATTTTATTATTTTATTTAATCAATTACTAATTAGTTTGATTTGCTAGTTATTTAATTAATTGTGGTAGATTTGTGATTTTGACTTGCGTTGAATTTGAATGTGAATTTCTGTTGACTTTTCTTTTATTGTGTTTATACAGTGTGAAAAGTTCAGTTGTTGATAAAGATGGTTTTAGGCATTTGTTGTTGTGTCGTGTGATCATGGGGAAGATGGAGGTTGTGCCTACTGGTTCTGATCAACGCCGTTCGAGTTCGGAAGAGTATGATTCTGGGGTGGATAGTTTTGCATCTCCCAAAGAGTATATTGTTTGGAGTAATAAGATCAATACACATGTGTTGCCTGAATATGTTTTGAGTTTCAAACTTGCTTCCAACAAAGGTATTGTGCGTGTGTGTGTGTGTGCGCGCCGTTTACTCGTGTATTCTAGTTATTGGTTTTGTGATTAGGGATGATGTTTGAGATTCTTTTTTGTTTGATTTTGTAGGACGTGAGAAGGTTGGAGTTGGAGGGCAACTTGTGAGACCGTCTTCACCTTGGATGCCATTCCCGGCTCTAATTTCCGTGCTTTCGAAGATTTTGCCTCCGTCTGATATTGTTTTCATTGCCAAGTTTCACAAAGAGTATAGGGTGAGTGCTTAAATGCTTCTGGAGTTTTTGATAGTGTTCTAGTTTATCTTTTTGCTGAAATTTTGTGTTTCGGATTCCCTTTGTTTTTACAGGAAAAGAAGATTTCGCGACAGGAATTGATACAAAAAGTTAGACAAGTTGCGGGAGACAAATTACTGGTTTCTGTTATCAAAACTTTCAGAGCAAAGGTACTTCTAATATATTTTTGGTGATTCTGAATTATAAGTTTGAATGAGTTCGTGACTCTTTTTATGAAGTTTAAAAACTTCAGATTACAATACACTACAACAATCATCACAGTCCTTTCCTACCAGGTCAGAAAATTTCACCTTCCAATGTCGATGAAAAATTAGAAAATATGAATCTATGTTCATGGAAATATGAATTTTGACTCAGATTGAAGTGGGAGGTGAATGTCGCTCTCCATGTTCTATTGTTCTTCCTATGTCTTGATTACTATGGAAACGCAGGAAAGGAAGGTGAATTTAGGTATTAGGTTCCTAGAGCAACTTAGTTCTTGTTAGAATACATTTAACATTATAATCAGTTGGGTGTAAGAATAGGATTTGACTTCGCATTGCGGGATGTTTTTAGTGGCATTGCTAGTTAGAATTTAATGTAATGGAAATCATATACCATTGGTACCAAACGAGTTGCAATACTTAAACCCCCCTACTACATAGAAAATAAAGTTGATTCAAAATATGAAACCATAGCAGGTTTATATCTGGGCTATTTGATTCTGGTGTCCCGTTCACGCGTTTGAACAACCATATTGAAGTGTGTTATAGTTAACTTAAGAGAGAGCTAGCACATGTCTTTTGATTCTGGAGTAATATATTATCTACCATCTTTGGTAGGAAATATGTGTATGCCTAAACAAAATATTGGATTTGCCTCTTGACAGAATCAGCCATATTTTTCATATGTTACTTATCTACATGTTCTGTTTCATTTGGGCACTATTATGCTTTCTAACTTGGTAAATTTGTCTGTCTTCCAGAAATTGCCTGCAAGCTTTAAGCAAACCGGAGTACCAGCAATGTGGATATAATGATTGTCCTTACAATAGATACTAAAGAAATTGAATAGAATACTGGAGCTGACACAATACACATACTAACCAAAACTTACATTGAGGATGAAAACACAAGCACGACAAACCGCGTGACATTTGATTGTTTTTGTTTGGGTGGTATAATTTGTTTTGATGTTAATTGTGATATAGTAGAAGGAGTTGCCTTCTCTTTCTAGTTAGTTACAATTACTGGATGGAATAATGTACTCGCAAATATGCTTTTGGCATGGACATATAGAGCAATTCCAAGTTGTATTCTTTAAACATTAAAATGTAATTTCTGCTCCATTTACTTTCTTTATACTTGTTTGATTTCTGTTATTTTCAGTTTTTATTCTCGTACAAAACTGTGTTGGTAGACCATAATAAAGGTGCACTAGAAGGAACAAACATTTTACTATAGGTAGGAAAGGATTGGAGCTTTGGACCAACACATACTACAATTTGCTACTTATCTCTTATTTGAGTTGATGACTTGTAGTTAAGGGCCCTGACTTCGTATTCAAGTCATCTAATAAAAGTTGATTCCATGCCAGTTTTAGTTTGTCTCTCGGTTGACTATTATTTGGTTGACACAGAAAAATCATGAAAAAATGATTCGACATAATGAAAATATAAAATTGAGGAAAGGTAAAATTAATAAAAAGAAATATAAAATGCAATGAATTATCAATGATGGAAGGTTGTTTTGATTTTCCATGTTACTTATTTTGGATGTTACTGGTTTGGTTTGCATGTGCTTGGGGTTTATGAAAAATTAAGGGCACACAATGATCTTCTATTTGAACAAATGGAATGTATTTTATCACAGTATGTAGTTCAAACTGAAATTACTTGGTGGATCTCAATGAAGACAAAGTTAAAGGCTTTAATTGTTCGTACCAACAATTGTGTACATGCCCAATAACAGCGTACCTAGGATGAGAATTAAGTCGTAGGGAGTAAATTGTGGTTTGCTTGTTGTCTGTCTAATTTTTCTGTTATACCAAGGCTACCAAATCGAAGTATTGAAGAGCGCTGTTTGTAACGGCCCTTCTTTTACTTTTCAATTGCTCCGTGGACTCTATAAGTATGACATTTCATGGCAAATGAAGGTAAATTTTCTTTCCTTCTAAAATGTACCATCCCCCAACTTTCATCTCGACGGAGTTCTACTCCATTTCGACCAATTGCTTCCATCGTTCATACATTTATCTCCCAAAATGACATTTTTCCACATAGTACATACATTATAGCTTTAATAGGCCCCTCCTTATTATCAATCATGCTTTTGAAATCTATTGATCATGAATCGTGATCAATTACTTGTATGAGAAGTTGCCTTATTCTTATGGCATACTAAGGAAAATTGATTACATACACAAGTTACTTCCTTGTTATTATATAGGAGTAGTACCCATACTGACATTGTTTTGGGCGGCCGACCGGCTATGGGGTGATGTTTGATTGATTTTCATAAAATCAACATTAGTTTAGTGATGTCAACATTTCATTTTTAAATGCTTATAATATATTATTGTATCTATTATAGTTTTAAATATAAACAAAAAAATATGCAATTTTCCACATTTCACATACTACTAATTATACAACTGTAATTTACAACCCAATACTAGTAGTAGAATTTCACATATCATCCTCGTATATATTGAAGAAAACTCAGGTATTATCGGACAGTTGAAACTCATTTTCTCTTAATGAAAGATTGAGGGGTTTGATCCTCACTTATGAAGCTGTTCTAAATTGTTGGGCCAATTATCTCAAAAAAATAAAAAGATGCCTCCAATCTAGCGACTCAATCAAAAAATATATCGGAAAAAGCAAATCTTAATACTACAAACAAACAACGCCTCCACCACTTCCTCCCTATAAATATCACATCCTAGAATCTTCCTTCACTCTATAAAGTCACTCACTCCCCTTCAAAATGATGTCACCCTAAACTCTCATCTATCTTCTTCTTCGATTAATCGATGACGATGCAAACAGAGCCATTTTCATCTCCGAGTTTCAGCAGTTACTCTTCCAACAATTTAGCTCAAATAGCAACCAAAGTCATCCACAACAACAACAACACCACCACCGTCAACGATGATTTCCAATTCGATTTCACTTTCCTTTCCACAGAACCCGTTTCCGCCGCCGACATTTTCCATAACGGCCAGATCACACCCACTTACCCACTCTTCAACCAAACTCTGCTCAACACCGTCGTTTCACCTTCTCCTGTTCTTCCCGCCAACGCCGAAACCACTCCGCGCCGTCGTCGCTTACCTTTGAAGAAGCTCATGGAAATCGAAGAGTTTGACGGTGTTGCTCCGGATACATACTGTGTGTGGACTCCACCTTGCAAAAAGAGTAGCTCTACTGGGTCGTCGTCGGAGTCTAAAAGGTGGAGGTTTCGGGACTTGCTGCTCAGGAGCCATAGTGATGGGAAGAAGGAGTCGCTTTTGTTTTTTAATCCCGGTGGCAAGCATACCTCCGTCGTTAATGGTGGCGCCGGTGCCGGCGCGGCAAAGGATGAGTATAGATCGAAGAGGAAGTTAGGAATTAGTTGGGTTATTCAGTAATGGGCTTTATCCGGAAATTAAGTACAGTTTTGGTGAATGCACTAATTATGATCTTCAATTGAATTATGGTGTAATTAAAGTTCCATTGGAGTAAAAAAAAAAAGTTGTTGACAAAACTGCATTACATTTAGGGCATGTTTGGATTGATCATGAGTTTGACATAATCAATTAATCAGTATGAGCCATCGTACAAAATTCAGCAAATTTACCAATATGCAAATATGGTGTAGAAATTGTCTTTAATTGTTATTTTAAGAGTTAATTTTCTGATTATCTTTTTTTTTTTTTTTGCCCTCTTGTCTATAGGAGAAGAGTGCCTAAGTAGTCTAGAGTTGGGGACAAATTCTGATATCAAATAGTTCCAATTTCATTTTAAACACATGTGATGATCAAACTGTTATTCTCTCAAACAATTTATCTTTAGGAGAGATTATTAACTACTTGGTTTACTCTTTCTTAATTAATTTGTTAATGATAGAATGATAAAATTGTTGTTGTATATTGAGTAGGGTTAGTTCAGATTTTGTATATTTTTTTGTTTAGAGCTAAAGTGTAGTTATATTATATGGGTGACGCGGGCGTTGTTGCGCCTGCATGGTATGGTAACAGTGACGCACGCTAAGTTGCATTTTAGTGTAGAAAAAAAAATGTTGTGTTGTGGGTCTCACACGGCATAGACTTGGTTGACCCTTGTTGAGACGGTGATGATGTTTATGTCAAAAATTAAGATTAAGTAATGGTTAATAATTAATACTGTATTAGTAAATGGAAAGTGAGCAAGTCTTTGTAGACTGGCGGAGTTGTTATAGACTTGGAGAATACATTAAATTAAATGGGAGTACAACTACAAGGCTAAGTTAAGAATTTGGTGTTATTTGCCTTCTCTTTAACTTGAAAGTTTTAGTTAAAGATAGCACAACTTTATAAAAGTTAATTCGATCCATTCTATCATTTGTCAATTTGTCAAAATAGTGTTGTGCCAGCTGCCAAGAGTGGGTTTTGGATGAATGAAGTAGGCATAGGTTATTTTGGAGAGAGTTTTCAATTAATCTCAATGGCTGGCAGACAATATTGCTTGCTGGCCTTATATATAGCCTCCATGGCATAGCGGCTTTTCAGCATCCATACATATATGAGGTTTCGTATATATATATCTTCATGATGTTGGCCAGCTTGAATGAGTAAAATAAGTGTAGCCCAACTTTAGGGACTCATAAAAATTGTAGTACTTTCCTTTTCATTGACAAATAGAGAACAAACTATCGACCAATCACGATCCATTCTTTGTATGACTCTAAGTAAGATATGACTAGGGTTGGGAATAGACCAGGTCAGACTTTGGCAGGTCTGAGTCTGACCTACGAAACTTTTTTAGGCATGAGCCTGGCTTACACCCTATTAAAAGTTAATTTTTTTAGCCTGGCCTGACCTATTTAAAGTCTGGTCTGGCCTTATAACCTACATAAAAGCCTACATTATATAAAAAATTTAATTTTTTTTAAAACATATAAAAACTTCGATCTAATCTATATTATCTAATTTTTTTTAAATAGACAATATAGCCTATTTAAAGCTTACATTACATAATTTAAATGAAGTAATGTTGTATCTATTGGTTTAACTTGAATCAACAACTTGGTATACAAATATGTAGTATACAACTATTTATAACTAAATAGCCAATGTGAGACTTCTAGTTGCTATTATCTCTATTATTTTTAATAGAAGTTATTATTTCTTATTTTCTCCATTTAATCTATAAATTATATTATAGAATATAAAAGTAAGTTTTAATAATTATGTATATTTTTATATGAAAAAAAAAACAATTATATGTATATAGACTGACCTGTTAGGCTGTGTAGGCTTTTTCTAAAGCCTAAGCCTGACCTATTTAAATAAAGATGCTATTTTAAAAGTCTAAGCCTGACCTTTTTAATAAATAGGCTGGTATGGCCTGAGCCTATGTAAGCTAGTCTATAGGCCCCTGTGAATCGGCCTGGCCTATTCCCAACCCAATGTATGATGAAAGTTAGGAGTAATTTTTTTCCATTGATCGAGCAATTATGGCACCGTAGAATCTGCCTTATGAGTTATGATCATGGCGGTGTAAATAAAATGTAGAGTTGTTTAGATGTACATGTACCAACATTCAACAATATTGGTTTAAGAAATACATTGGGTTAAGTGAAAACATGTCTTGTTGTGATACAAAATTGCAACAAATGTAAATATAAATATCTAAATTTGATTTTCAAAATAGTAATATATTTTATGGCGAGTTTAATAAAATATTAGTGGTGATTGGCGCTAGATTTGATAGTGAAGACCATAGTTTGATTTTCTGTAACTGTGTTTAGAAGACGATTGAAATCACTTAATGTCTGAACTCATTCAAACTCTAAACTCTTAGAGCTCCTTTTCCATAGGAATTAGAGGGTGAAAGCCATTTTTTTTTTTATAATATGAGGAATATGACCTCTGTTGGTCCACCTTTTAACTTCATTTTAAAGTAAGATCAACGAGTTGATAGTGTTTACTTTAATGTCATATTCACTAATCTATTTATTATATTATTAAATTAAAGCTTCAAATCATTTTATCGACATGTAATCAAATTTTTGCCATGTGATACAATTTGCGCCACAACATTTAAATTTATGTGTCACTTTTTACATTATATTACTACTACTATACATATAATCTCATTCTTATTCTAGCATTTTCTTATCCTTCTTCTACGGTTACATTACTCATTCAATTCAATTTCATTCATTTTATATTATTCGTTCATTTCATTCAAAAGATAGTCCCTTCATCCCAAAATGTAAGGGAACAAAACTCAATTTTTTTATCCCAAAATGTAAGAGAAAAAGTTCAAACATTTATCTTTTCAAAAAAAGTTTACTCTCTCTCTTACTTTTTCTATAACCAACAACCAATAAAAATTGTTTTTACAACTTTCCATACAACTTTTTTCAAAAAAACATAATCTCAATCATTATATTTTACTTTTTCTTAATAAGTGTGATTTTTGTTTTTTCTCTTACATTTCGGGACGGATGGAGTATATCGTAACATATATTGTATTTAATAAAAAAAAGTATATAGTAACATATATTTGCCTCTTAATTTGGACCCTATTTATTCAATCTTTCTATTCAATCTCTCTGTTTATACCGGTCAAAAATATATATTTCTATTGCCTAAATATTTTTGTACAACCTTTATTTCTCTAATCACATAGTTTTATCATATGCTTGAGATAAATATGAGTGATGAATGACTCCCTTTTCAAATCTGCACAATACCACTCCTCTAATATGTCGTCAGTAATAGTTAGACAAAAATACACTATTGGTCTTTTATCTTATTTATTTGTAACATTTTAGCTCTTTATTTTTTGTTTGTAATAAATTGATCCTTTATCTATCAAAATGTGCACATGATTAGTCTTTTATCTTTTATTTGTAACAAATTGATCATTTATCTATCAAAATGTAGACATATTGGTCCCTTTATCCAATTTTTTATTAAAAAAAACACTTCCATAATACTTTTATTAATAAATTTAATTTTTAAAATATCTTTTAATTAAAAAACTAATAATTCATTCATCACCTTCATACAAACCCAGAATATTTCATGTTCATGAAAACCCATCACAAAAAAATCATCAAAATAAACCTTAATTGATCCTTGTAAGAAGAAAACGGTTCCTGGACAACTTCCTTTCCTTTGGGGACAACTTCTTTTCCTTTGGTGCAATATCCTTAACAATCTCTTGATATGATTTCATCACTACTAACATTTTTAAAACTGCTTTCAATTCTTCACTATTCACACTAAATGAGTCAACATAAAAGTTAGTTTCAGAACCACACAAACAAATCTAGAATTAAGGATATCTTTATATTACTAATAACAGGAGCAGAAAAACCCAAATAGAAGAATTATTTTTTGAAGGTAACATACATAATCAAGCATATCTTTTCAACATCGAATCAAAACAAAAAATGGAATCTGTTTTGGATATTACTAATAACAAGAGATTCGATTGAGATGAAAAAGATGATGGATTGGGTTTGATTTTTTCAGTTTTCCTTTTCCACCACTTTTTAGTTTTATTTTGTCGGTGATGATCCTTGACTTTTGTAACCCATGGCCAGATCTACAAGTGGAACAAGGTTTTCAGAATTTTATTTTTGAGTTTATTTTGATGTGTTTATGAAGATGAATTTCTGAGTTTCTATGAAGCTCATGAATGAATTTCTTAATTTATAATTAAAAATTAAATTTATTAATAAAAGTATTATTCAAGTGTTTTTTTTAATAAAAAAAATGGAAAAAGGGACCAATATGTGCACATTTTGATAGATAAATGACCAATTTGTTACAAACAAAAGATAAATGACTAATCTTGTGCACATTTGATAGATAAATGACCAATTTGTTACAAATAAAAGATAAAGAACCAAAATGTTACAAATAAATAAGATAAAGTACTAAGGGTGTATTTTTGCCTAATAGTTACCTCTCTCATTTTTTTTGATTCATTTATCTCCGGCTTAATATACATTGTGTTGTACAATATGTTTTACCACAATGGATAAGATTTCTTTCATATGATTATATTTCATGTTTGATTTGTCATGTCAAACTCATGCCGACACTTTAACAATGAAATATGTTCAACTACCGATACGAAAGCAAGTAAGGCATGAAAAACAAATAAAAATCCATCATCTTAATTTATATACTTGATTTTCTTTCGCTCTATCCTTCATAGAGACTTGACTTTTCATAGTAATGAATTCAAGTATATAATAACATATATATAATAACATTTTGAATGGGTAGTGTAAAAATTATTTTTATTATAAGTTTCAAAAACAATTATTTTATGTGAAAAAAAAACAATTATTTTATATAAAATTAAGACTTTATGGTGCTCATAAATATATTTTTAATTATATGATATCACTTTCATACAAATAGTAAATGATAATGGTCATTTCTTTTTATCTTATAGCAAACCACTTTTAAAACTTGATTTTTGCCACAAAATATATTTTAGTTTATTTCGTAGGAGTCTAAATATATTCACATAACTTATACATAATACATACATACCTATGTTTTAAACAGGGTTGGTCTGCCTTTAATATGGGCAACTTCTGAAATTGAATACAAATTCTTTTTTTAGGGGAGAGACTTTCATCAACTCTCCTAACACTATGTTGATAATCATTTTTTTTACTCACACAAAATATTTTAATTTAAGCATAAATTATTTCAATTTTACTTTACAACCGCGTAGTGCGCGAGTATACATCTAGTTTTAATGAGTTTTGCTTCTCGGTTGTACACCAATATCCAACCAAATTTTTAAGTATTTACAAATTTTTCTTAATTAAAACAACAAAAAATGAATATATAACTCATATTAAATCAACATCAATCAAATAACCATCTTATTCCTATATATGAGAAATGTCACAAATATTCAATTTTGAATAATATCGTCAATCATCATAGAAATTTTTGATAATTTTGGGTAACGATTTACAATCAACTTATCATATTCCATTTTATCAACGAAAAATAATTGTCATATTTCAATTTTAATTTGCCTCTTTTATTTTTCTACCATCTTTATTTTGTTTTTCAATTTTATACTTTCTCATTTTTACAATCATACGCTCATAAAAAAAAAACACTTATAATTCAATTTCCAGATTTGAATTACATTTATACAAATAAAATACACTTACTTTAACTTTACATTTACATATTTCTTTTCTAATTACAAATGCTAATATATTGCAAGCAAAAACCATTCATCTTCCAATTCCAATCTTGAACCCGATGTTGCAAATCACCTTCTTGCATTTTCTCAGTTGAAGAATGGTCCTGCAGAGTATCATGATAGATATAGTAGATTAAGAACATGGACTTATTCTTCACTAAATTTATATAGGCATGAGTTCCTTAGTTACTCTGTGT
Source organism: Trifolium dubium (assembly GCA_951804385.1). NCBI lineage: Eukaryota > Viridiplantae > Streptophyta > Magnoliopsida > Fabales > Fabaceae > Trifolium > Trifolium dubium. Next base: position 29,066,542 of record OX638073.1, read on the forward strand.
TTATCCATCGTTTCATGGACTTGTTGCAAAAGGCTAGACATGTTATAAGCGGACTTTTTCGCTACATTTTGGAAATACTATTATGCTAATTAACCAAAACTAACTCCAAACCTCCAAAACTAACTCAAAGCCTAAACAAAACTAACCACTAAACATCCCTGACCTCTATAAAACCTCACATCCACTCATTGCCAAAATCTAATAATTATCCTTCACAATTATCAAGTTCTCACAATCACTCCTCACAAAACTCACACCTCACAAAACTCATAGAGAAAGTGTAAGATATTGTTTCATTCAATCCAATTGAAAATAAGTAATTTACTAAACTCGTGTGTCTTGCTTCTCAATTTAATAAGGGATGGGCAGCATGATTTTAAAAAAGGAGATAATTTATGAGAATTTAATAAATTAGTTAGATTAAAAGTATAATTAAACTGATTTTTTAAAATTTTTAGGGGCACTATGACTTCAGTTGGTCCCCTTCTGATTTCATCCCTAAGTGTTAAGATAAACAACTCAACTGAGGTGTTCAATGGAGATAAATTTCTATAAATATATATTTGGAAGATTATAATCGTTAAATAAATTGTGACAATGTACATGTTTGTAAGAGTCCTAGCGGCATACTCTATAAGTGTGAGTGAGAGGAGAGAAAAGATGGGGAAAATGAATAAGTAATTAGGATTCAGGAGAGACTGATAGAAATAAAATGACTTAGAACGATTAAGAATTTTTTTGTGGAAGAGGATCCAAATTCTTGCAAAACTACAAAATAAATAACACCAACATAGTGTGGCACAAGTGCCCGGCTGGTGCGTATGGAGAAGCATTTGTTGGGAGAGCTCAACCCCTTAAATGAATCTCAGTTACCTCGAGGGGATTAGTCTCTGCAGTTTGCGCGCGGAGGATACCTTTGGTTTACCAAAAAAAATAAAAAAATAACAAGTAGGAATAGGCCACTGTCTATTATCAAACCATTAGCTTGTGTTAGAGAATAATGAAATTTTTTAAGTGAATCGTCCCCATTTCTCTTTTCAATTATGAAAATTTTGGAGTGACTTGAGGTGTTTAGAGAATAATGGAGTACTATTTAATCTACATTTGTTGTCACACTCATGTTTATGTTATCAACACTATAGTAATGAAAGAAATTGTCAGGATGAAAAATGAAGATTATCCATTCCCTAAATATGATACTAAGAGTAAGGTATTAAACATTAATGGCCAAAATTCCTAGAATGCTGTTGAAGGTGCTACTAGACAGATGAATTATTTTCAATGAAATTATGACAAAACTATAAGATCAATTAAATTGTATTGTAAGATAAGCATTCCATTAATTATAACCTTTTTCTCTTTCAAAATCTGAGGAATGCATCATGCTACATTGTATACAATTGTTCAGTGCCGAAATAAATTACAGAGAAATATGCTAACACTAGCTGCTGGTAGGAATCGGGCCACGACACAGCCACCAATTCTTAAACCTGTCTCATGCTAGAACAGGAGTGAAGCTTGAAGAGCTTTGCAAACTAGCAGCATATTTTCGTGCCCACAAGTCATAGTGAATAATTTCTTCAAGGGAAGGCGAGGTCAACAATTCATCTTGATGTTTCTGACACGTTAACTCCACCACCTTGAAAATATCCAAATAGCTAATCCTGGAAATAGAAAAATAGTCAATTAAATGATAATTCAGTGATTTACATCGACATGAAGACAAATATGGTAGCCTAAATGATATGAAGCATGGACACTTTCAAAAAGGAGCTGTGGACCGAACGCTTTAGACAAAATTAGAACATGAAACAATTCCTAATGTTCATATTTTGCTTGAAATCTTCTAAAGATTGTAAGTGGTAATAAGTACTGATAACAAAATTATAATCTTACTTTTCATCGATAAACATTTCTACAGCTTTCTCATTTGCTGCACTAAGGACTCCTGTCATGGTGCCTCCAGAGCGTCCAGCAGCATAGGCAAGATTCATTGATGGATACTTAATGTTGTCAGGAGCTTTAAAAGTAAGTGAACCAAGCCTACATAATCACATTTCAAATATGGTTCTGTCAAACAATAAAATTTTTAACTTTTAAAACTGTGACTAGGTGGATCCGTATATTTTCTTCAGTATGAACTAAGAAAATGAAATTATAGAAAAAATAATCGTACTTGCAAAGATCAAGCCGAGGCCAAGTGATTTCAGAACAATAAACTCTGTCAGGCCATGATAACGTATAAAGGATTGGCAAACGCATATCAGGCCACCCCAATTGCGCAAGAACAGATGAATCCTACAAAGAAAAATAATTTAGTATTGGATAAATATTTAACAACATTTAATAATTATCCAAAGGTGGCAGCAAACAAAACATAGTATGAGGTATAAACCTGTGTTTCAATCATTGAATGTACGATTGATTGTGGATGAATGACAATATCAATATCATCATAATCAGCTCCGAATAAGTAATGTGCTTCAATCACTTCTAAACCCTACAAAGAAGTAGAACAAATTTACTTTATAGTCAGTAAATTTATACGACATAACCATACAGATATCATAAGAAACAAACAAACAAACAAACCTTGTTAAAAAGTGTAGCAGAGTCGACAGTTATCTTTTTCCCCATACTCCAGTTGGGATGTTTTAATGCATCGGCAACTTTAACATCTTTCAGTTTCTCAACAGGCCAGTCCCTATTAATCATGAAGTGAATGATACTTATCGTCATTTTGATCATGTAAGGTCTAGAAACAGAACTAAGAAAGGGAAATTCAAGGTTTTCCGATATCAATGGGTCTTTATCATGGTATGGCAAGTTGGAAGCAAGCAAAATTCAGACATAAGTAAGAAAGTTTAGAGAAAATTAAAACATACATAGGAAAGTTTAGAGTGTCATACATTCCCATTAGGTTTCCTTTCATTTCATAAAAGATAAATGTGTCTAACATAAAACGAAAAAATTGTTCATGCGAAACAAGCACAGTCATTCAAGTTTATTTACGTACCTAAAAGAACCTCCCGATGCAGTTAGAATAACTCTCCTAAGTGCACCCTCTGGCAACCCCTGGATACACTGAAATGAAGAATATTTTATGTTTTAGCGTAATAAGTGAGTACATGATAAAATAATTGCTTGAGTTCATTAAAAAAGAATATGGGAAATCAATAAACTTGTATATCTACAGTTTATTACTCCCGTTGCACAACCAACTTTTTTAATACAGTATGTGCTTTTGTACCTGAAAAATGGCAGAATGTTCGGAATCAGCAGGAAGTATTTTCACGTTATGCTTCCGAGCAAGAGGAAGGACAAAAGGACCTCCAGCAATCAGTGTTTCTTTATTGGCCAAAGCTATGTCTTTTCCAGCTTCTATGGCCGCAACTGTTGGCTAATGAAGCAAAGAGAGAAATTTCAGCAATCTAATGTCTATTGTGTGATAATGGTAATACACTAATACCATCTTAGTTGTGTCTTTTCTCACTGATTAATTTTGGTATGGTTTTTGTCACTAATAAATAAATAAATAATAAAAAAAATCCTTCAAAGATATCCTATCAGTCATAATAGTACCCAAACATAAAGACGAAATCATGAAAGTTGCATCCTTGATCCTAAAAATTTAACTGTCAAATTAGTCCTCAGATGTGTATTTTACTGAAAAAAGGCACATTCAAGGGTCTTGGATGTAATTTCATCATTCAATGACCAATGGTGTATATTTCAACTATTAATTTGATTATTTTCGACTGTTGATTTACTCAGGGATCATTCTACTTTCAAACAATCAACGCCCTTACATAAAAATAACACCTCGTAATTTTACACGTAGGAAGATAAGACTTGGTTGTTAGCGTTGGTATTTCACTATAAACTAATGATATTCTTCTTTCTATATCTTTTATTTTATCCTCCTTCCCTTGTCTAAATAACATTTGTTTTACAAGCAAGTAATATAATAGCAACAAGAACAACAATGTCCTTAAAGTTCAATTGTCGGATGTGATTAATGAAGTTAATTTTAAAAAGTGTATAGATGCACACACACGAAAGAACTTTTTCGTATCATAGCAAATAGAAAAGTTGCAAACAAGAGCCGAAAAAAGGGAAAAGAGGTTACCTTTAGTCCTGCACAGCCTACTATTCCCGTGACTACAGTGACTGCATCTGGGTGACGTGCAACCTGAGAATGTATAAGCAATCGCTTATGAAAAACAGTGTTCGTATTCTAAACCAAATTGTATCATATTAACAAAACAGATGTCCACCTCAATGATTCCTTGCTCTCCAGGAATGATCTCGGGTTTTTGTTCAACGTCTTTCAAAGCCTCTTCAAGTTCAGCTATTAGAGACTCGTTTCTAACAGCAACAAGTTGTGGCTTAAATCTTTTAACCTGTGCAGCATAAATACCAAGAGATTAATATTTTTACCCCCATAATTGACAGTATATTGAAAGTATGAGATACATTGACTGAACCTAAAACCATACTAATTAATTTAGATCTAAAACTTGTTTAGCCTCTTAAGATTTCTCAACAAAAGTTTTACAAGAACTTTTTTTATGAAACCAATCATAAAAGCTCAAGAATGAACCCGAGTTTTTAGAAAACCGAAGATGATTTTCATTACAACTAATGAAACAAACAAATCCAAAGCTTCAACAGATGGTTGAAGTGAAGTATTTACCTGATCTACAAGAAGAGTAATATTTGAACCAGCTGCAAGAGCGACAACTCTAAACTTATCTGGATTCTCCGCAACAATATCTAGTGTCTACAAAAACATACAAGGGAAAAATCAAAATGATACACTAAATCAAAAAAACATCAAATTATAATAGACAACCGAAATTCAAATCAAGCAATCCAAGCTTAAACAATCAACATTCAACACCTTTCTAGTCACATCTATTCAATCACCACATCAAAAAATAATAATTCATAAATCAATTTGAAACATTCATATAATAGAGTAATGAAGTACTAAAAACACAAACTGTTAGAAATAAATATAAAACCATTGATATGACATTTCCTAACAGCTTAAGCTTTTAGGATAATCGGTAGAACCAATTGAACCAGTACCTGAGTTCCAATAGAACCAGTTGAACCCACAATGGAAATGGGTTTTGGACCATCCCAAGTCTTGTTAGCTATTTCTGGAATTGCTCGTCCCGGCCAAGCTGGTGGTGGTGCTGATGATTGCACTGAGCAATAAACTCTTCTTCTATATGCTGTTCCATTTTCTTTCCTTTTCAAAGCAACACCACCTAAGAATCAACACAACATAATCAATAAATAAAAATAAAAAATCATAATTTTTTGTTTTTCTTTCACAAAACAAAACATGATACTATGATAGTACATAAAACAGTAGCATCATCATCAATATAGTACACAAGAAGAGAAGAAAAAAACCTACCTGGGAATTTAGGTGTGAGACGGTTAGACTTGAGAGAATCAGTGAAAAATACGGACTTGATGTCAGCTGGAGAAGACAAATTGAAAGCCATGGCAATTCTTGACAAGAACAAAAACAACAAGATTAATGTTGTTGTAGCTAAGAAGAAGAAAACAGAAAGAGATTTGAGTGAGTTATGTAACAAAGAAGAATGGTTTAGTTTAGTTTAATAGTATTATCATAAGAAAGAGAGACATGTGACAAGAATAGAGTGGAGGGTGTATGTGGTTTCAGACAGCATCTTTGGTACGGTGATTCATTACAGAGTATTATTATTATTATTGTTAATAACAATTACTGTAATTGAGTTTTATATATACTCTGTATTATCTGAAAGAAAGGGAAATGGAAAGTGGGTAATAAATAAATATTGAAATTGGAAAAGAATGAAGACGACGAAATAGAGATGGGACGAGTGTTCAACTTGTGGAATCATATTTGGCTCTCATCTCCTATATTCTCTTTTTTTAGTTTCAACTTTATCAAACTAAATACTTTGTTTTTTTACTTTAGTCATACATACACTTTGATGTGAGACTCAAATTGAGATATTTTTTCTTCTCGCACTCTCAGATGAAATGACAAAATCTTCACATACTCCTAAAAATGAAGTTGAGGAATTCAAGATTTAAATATTTAAAATTTAACAATTTCAACATTTTTTTTTTGACAAAATAATTTCAGCATTTTATATCCTTTAAATTACGATTTTTAGACGACTTAAATTAAGAATTTTCACTTAATAAATAGTTTTTTTTTGTAATAAAAAAATGACTATGTTTATATTTCTATTCAACAAATAGCCATTTTGTTTTTTAGAAGAAGCTTATATGGAAAAGTGTATTGAAATTGTAAATACATTTTTATTTTTTTTATTGGTAATTTTTCTCCTGATACTTCCCCGAACTCTCTAACAAGTGGTATCAGAGTCGTGGTTCCTTGTATTGGGGGGGAGAATGTTGGGTTTCAAGTGTGAGTGGTTAAGTCTCACATTAACTATGAATGAGAAGAATATTAAATTTATAAAAGAGATGATCCATTAACTTGATGTCTTAAAGTTTTGGGTGGAGAAGTGGCGTCTCCCTCTCATGTAATTTTGTAGCATTGGCCCGTTGTTTCTTCCAACTCCCCAACACAAGCTTATGCTCATATTGGTTCTTCGCTTATCTTAAATGTTTTTCTTTTTCACACAACATCTTGAATGTTTTTAAAAGAGGCTTAATTCATAAATAATTAACCTCTTTATAATAATTCAAAATCGTTTATCAAAAAATAAAAATTCAAAATCAGTTTGCTCATAGATTATCAAAGAAGTACTTCTATTGAGAGTCAAATTCAAAGAATTAAGACAGGCGGCCAGTCCAAAGTTTGTTTTTTTGACAAACGCTAGTCCAGCATGTTAAATCTCGAATCAGTCATGTGACTGATCTGAATTAATGAATCATTAATAGTATATACTAGTATATGATGTTTAGTTTATACTCAATTTGAATAACTTTGTTAAATTTCAGCTTAAGTCAAAATTTAAGTGTTAAATATAAGTTTGGTATATCAGCTCAAACTTATCTATATTTGTGTAAAAACAATTGAAGTACTTTTCTTATTCTGCAAACACACTTTCTTTTCTAGATTATTATGTTATTGATACAAAATCTTTATGATAACTCATGACCATTTGCTTAACGAAACCAAATCTCTTATTATCTAGATCAATTATTTTTGGTCTATAAACATGTTTTTGTATGATATTTCAATAACTTTATCCATTATTACATCTTGAGCATTTTCTAGTAAAAACAAAAAGTACTACTATTAAATATGTTAATAAGATGCCCGATGTTCCCAATACAGATGTTATAAGATGCCATTCGTTTTCTATAATTTTCTTTGTTTTTGTTTATTTGTGATCTTGATAGAGTATAAGCCTATGTTTTTGAATATGACCATATACTATACAAGTGGAGATAGATAAGATTAATTCTCCATTAAAAAAGAAAAAGATAGAGACCATTAATTCTTAAAAAAAGATAGATACTAGTACAATTTAAGGTTTGATGGCCTAATTGTGATTTACTAATTGTAAACACAAGGAAAAATGGATTTACACTATCTATATAGTAACTTTTGTATCTCTTAGATTGTAAGGTTTAGTAATAAAAGTAAATAACATTAGGTGTTTTTCTGTTTCTAAATTAAACCAGACAATCATGAAACACAATGGAATAGTTTTAGGAACCATTTATGTGTGCCACCACCAAATTATGAGGTACATATGACATGACTGAGTTCACCCACCAAATTTGCAGAGTAGTGTAAATTTTGAAAAATACAACAGTCTAAAACTCCTGTCAAATAGTGCATCATTTTATTGAGTATACTTCAAAATAAGATCCCACTTCGGTTATGGATTTAACAAAATCAAGAAATTCTTGATCCTAGTTCCTGATTTTGATGTGCATAAGATATTCTAAAGATTTTTGAAATATAAGAGTACATGATAATATCATCACATTCCATATAAGTATTTTGCAGCTGCTACTGATAATTGTAAATACATAACATATGAAACCTGTAACAGTGTATACTTCTAGTACCATATTCTTTCATTAAAAAGACACCCGCATTTGCATCTTGTATTGATGTCCAGTTTATAGAACAAAGATTGTGTCCAGTTTATCCAGAATTTAGAACTACTTTTAAAGCTCTATTTCCATCTTCATGTTTTTTATGATAGAATTCACCTTCATTAATTTACTTTTCAGTTTTCAGCTATGGTGTCATGGTCTTCTTGTAAGACTTGTATCTCACCAGAGCTACCATTGCTTCCCTCTACAGCCCCTTCAGATTCCGACGGTATTGGGATCTCATGCGCCCCATTCGAGATGTCTGAAGATTGAGATACTAACTGATTATCTGGCACCTGTTCCTTTTGGGCAGCCTGTTTTGGACGCCTGATTGCTTCTGCAGCCCCCGCCATAGCTATCGGTGGAGGTTGAGGAGGAACCCACATACGTTGTAGCGGCTGCTGAGTGGATGCAGCACCATTAGGTGCTGCATTATACTCAACTTCATCAATCTCCCTGATTCTGACATTTTTCTTCTGCCACCAGGGCATCGGGTCATCCCCATTTGATTGAGTGGTATCTTGGACCTTGACGTATGATTCTTCACCATTTACTTGAGGCTGAAACACTTGGCTAGACGTGTTTTGAACCTGCCCTATCTCCCAAGGCTGTCCAAGAGAAGTTGAAATTAACAATCAGATTCATGTGAAATAATACCACCGATGCACTGAGAAAAGACGATTTATGCATATATTAATGTTTCAAATTTCAATAGATGTGTGTGGCAACACATGTTAGAATAAAAGGCAGCACTTAACTAGTTGCATAGTTATATTTTTCAAAATGGTGGTCAGCGATCAGAACCGTAAACTTCTAGTAACCATTGTAGGAGTTATATTGACAGAAAATCCTCAAAGATGAACCAAAATAAAGTTTTTTTATAAAAAAATCAAAATAAAGTTTCAAAATCATATTTATATTAGTTAAATAAAAACTACATAAATCCAAACTACTTAGGAAAGGCAAAGAACTAATAAACCTTGGATCTAGGCAATATGCGAGGATCTGACGGCTGTTGACTAGGGTTGGGGGGCAAATCATTGATCTCCTGCATTGAAACCCAGTGTTTTATAAAAGTAACATGTCACATAAAATTGGTAAACCAAAAGGAGAACAATTTTATTTGCAAACCATAATCTTTGACTTCTCAGTGACACTTTTCCTCACATATCAAACTTTAACTACTTATTTTTTAATGAATTTTATAATTATAGATTAATGGTGCCCCAGATGAGGTTTATGGTTTTAACATGCAATTAAGTTTATCAAGATTAAAATGTTTACTCTGATATTAGAAGGCTTCTCCCCTCTTTGGACCATGGCCATTATCTGCAAAAAAAAATTGTTAAAGTCAAACTAAATATTAATACGCATTACAGAAGATGAATACACTGTCCATTCCATAAAATATGAAAATAATATACATTCATTAATTACTACAGAATTCATATATGTATATATAGTCCCTCAACTTAGGTAGAGATGGGGATTGGTGAGTTCTGATGAAGCACAGAGAAATCCCCGCCCATTCAAAACGGCTCAAATTCAATTATTGCCTAACTCTTCTCACTAAGGGGTGATACCAAAATCATTCCCTCTTCAATCTCATAACATCAGCTATCCCAAGCGTTAAAACTTTGCTTTGGTTTTTTTTATCTGTAGTAAGGGTAGTGATAGTCCTTCTATGACCTCCAACTTTATCACTTTTTTAAAGCATATGCCACCCGTCTTTTTGTCCATACTGTTTGACTTCATCCCATCTGAATGGGCAAAGCAAAAAAATGCATTCTCTAATTCAGACGACAGGAGAGAATGGATTCAATTATTCAACAGACTTAATTATTCCCACCAGAATCAATGTTTGAAACCATGTCACGGATAATATTTAAGTATGAATGGATATTGTGGTGTTGTTTAATCAATATAATCAACTCCACCTAGTGGAAAAAGGTGTTGAATGTTGTTGTCCCCGCACCACTAGAATAAGTGTATAAATGGCAAAACGAGATCCCATACACCCAAACAGAGATTGGGCAAGCTGGCTGAAAGTTTACTGACAACAAAGGAAATACTAATTTCGAGACTTCACTCAAAACTTGTTTGAGGGAGAAGCAGACCCTTAGATAGTTTGATTGCAACCTAAACGGAATAGCTAATCTTAATCATGTTTATAATTATAAATATAATCTGTCCTTCAAAAAGATTTGGCTAATTGTTTCAAGAATTAGATACAGAAAATAGAACGTACAACTCGGAGGAATATGAAATATCCTAGAAAACAGAACAAAATAAAATCAGACAAAAAATGTTCATTACTATGAAGAGACCATTCTCATGAAAGATCAATTACGTGAAATTATTTCTTAATAAAAATAGACAAAATGGAGAATGTCATTGGTAGCAAATACTCTCCAACACTTATATCAGCTAACAGGTGAAGCAAATAAAGTAATTTGGGCATCAATTATGTAATGTAACTGATACTCATGGTTGTAAAAAAAAGCACAATAGACTTAACTCGCTGTTTCATCTAGTTAAAAATCCCAATTATGCCCTCCCTCCTGACTTGGGTATTTTCAGATGCAAAACTAAGAAATACAATAGCTAAAGCAGAAAGTTATAATCCACAGTCATACCCAAGGTAATTAATGCCAAAATGTTATATTTCGATTATATTAGAATTTAGAAGTGATCTACAAGACATGACGACAACGCTGAAATGGCAAGCATTTAGATATGACCAAAAAGTAAAAGGCAAGGAAAGGGTGAAAACAAATAACTATACAAGCAATTAAATATACTACCTCCATATATGACTTTGGATGAGGAGGACCTGATGGTTCAACAGATGCAGGTGGTGATAACGATCTCACTGCATACAGCATTCTAATTATAGGCAACATAATTCAGAGAATAAGACTAATTTAGCTAAGATCTAATAATCAATATTACAACCTGAACGCATGTCATAGTCCGCCTTCCCATTCGCAATCACTTGCTGCAAATATTTGAAATAAAATATGGCTATCACAAGTTAAAACATAAGACAACTCAAATCAGGATCAGAAAAGGTGTGCAAAAAATTTCATAAAAGAGGATGAGACAGTCCCCTTTGAACTCATTTATATCTGACCTTCGAACTTGTTTGACTGACTCGGAGATCTTCTTGCCCTGAGAAGGAGATATCATAAGGTACATTTTGTTCCATAATTTGGCAGAAACAGATATTCAACAAGAACTTCAAAATTCTAACTAACAAATCTCGAGCATAAGCACACAATTATTTTTGACATGACGGAAGCAAAATTTATCAGGAAGCCTAAAACAGTTGTATGAAATCAAATTGAGGGAATAAACAAGTTTACTTCTAAAGACATGAAGCTAGAAATCCGTTTACAGTATTAAAAACAGACAAAATTTGTCAAAGCTCTTGGTCACCATGTTGTGCAATCTTAAGGGGTTATAAATAACAAGTTCCCCAATTACACAACCAAATGCTTTCCTAAGAAATACACAAGCTCTATGGGCAAGTCATAAATGAAAATCCGAATACAATATTCAAAGCATTGGAAACTTCTCATGTTAGCCAGTTATATTAATTGACAGAGCCTAATTACCTTCTAATCTTCTTATTGCAGTTGTCATTAACCTCATTTCTTGTATTTGCTTATCTAACAGACTCACAACTTCCACAAAGTATTTTCTCTCTGCAAAGTATAAACCAGATGTTGCAATAAGCCAATACTTACAGAGTTACAGTAATTTCTCAGAATAAAATATGTCCAGCAAAAGTAGGGGTATCAAAACAATATAAGAAATTTTATACCATGCAAATTAAATTTCCATTAAACCCACCTTCACCCTTTGAAGCCAGCATTTCTTGGCTTGCTTTTGCCATATCTGCAGCTGCAGCTGCTGCTGATTTTGCAACTTGAGCAGTTTCTTCAGCCAAAGTTGGTTTGTTGTTGGTTTTTTTTAATTGTTCATCGTCTTCGTCTAAAACAACCTTGCGTATCCAAGACTTTATCCGAGGAAGAAGGGATTTCTAAAACATGGAGCATGCTTAATGTTCAGAAGGACAAAAAAATGTGATAAAACTTGTACGTGCAGCAAAATATTAAGTACAAGAAAGGATTAAAATGTCAATAAAAAACTGAAAAAGGCACTCAACCATTATAATACTGATTTAGATGGCATCATGCATAACAGTTGGTGGTAATACCTTAATTATTAAAACTGTTCCAGCACCCGAAGCAGCAAAGAAGCCAACTAGAATAAGGGCATGAGACCAGTGAAATCTGGTTCGTGATAAGATTCCTGATGAAGTATTAACACCCGTAGAAACAGGTAAACTCGGCTGCAAAGTTTGCTGTTGGGGTTGTTGCTGAATATTTGATGATGATTTCAACTGCCCATCTGTTAGCATTATAACAGCCGTGTTTAAAATGCAACTGAAGCAAGAATCCATCCAGTTTTAATGAAACTAATCTAATAGAGATTTCACAAGCAGTTTGACTCAACCAAACCTAAAGGAAAAGTACAATATTAAAAGTTTCACCTTGATTTACACCACCTGTCTGTACAGTTGGAGCTGAATCCTGATATATTTAATCAAAAAAAGATTACAAAAGATTAAGATACACGAAAGTCACTAGAAGATAATTATTTTACAATAAAAAAACCCTGGCTTACAGGCACACGCCGAAAGGCTTCATCAATCTCTTCCTTCGTAAGGCCCTTCTTCTCCAAAAATGACCGCCTGTACATAACGGGTGAACCTTTAACTTTTGGGTGTGATAGAAATTTCATAGCATTCTGAACTTGTTCTTCCCGCAATGGTTCGGAGTTCACAAAATCTGATGTAGTTGAATTGGGTTTAGCAGACTCATCTCTGGCATTTTGCTGATCCGCGTTGGTCGGTTGGATAATTTCAGCACCTAAATTGAAAAAACGAAGAGAATCAGCAAATCAATTTTATCACACCCAAAACAATATAACTTGCAATTTATCTGCAACATTCTGCTGGCAAATCCCACCAATCAATCAAGGAAACATTCAACAACAGTACCGTATAATGATGACAGCAACAGAATCTTCGGTGTAAAAAAGAAAAATAAGGAATCCGTTGAGAAATATAATTTACCATTGCATTTTTGTTGATTAAGTTAGTCAATAGCAGCGGTTTACCCCAGTAAAAGGCATTAGCCTTGTCATGACATTGTTTAAGTAATTAAGTATATAACTAAAGATAAAGCGGTTGAGGTTTGGCACTAAAATCAATCAGAGTCTCATTTGTAAAATATATCTTCTCATTTATCTTCCTGGTCTTTTTTTTTAAGAGCCATCCTCCTGATCATATGGTTTTCTCTTTTCCATATAATTCTTGTATGGGTTAAAAAGGTCGCAATAAAATTCTTCATACATGATACAATAAATTGTAGCTTCCTTGTTAGAATAACATTAAGTATATATAAACCTCTCATAAACACCTAATACTTTGGTCCCATTGCAAGTCTTCTTATAAGTCCACCTTAGATTTTGTGAAGGGCTTGTGAAAATAAAGTATGTGTAAGTAACATTACCGTACAATATTAACCCATTTATCAGCCACAATTGAAAATGATAAACATAATTATTAGCCTAAATTATGGATTATAGAATATCATGAATCAATAATCAGCAACAGTAAATAATGCGATTATGGGAGATCAATTTATAGGAGGCGCATGGAAGTTATCCATTGTAAATGAAACAATATAAAGGATAGAGGTCATGTACATTTCCAATTGAACAGATCAAAATAAACTATGCAATCAATTTTATAGTATTCAATGAAGATCAATGTTGTTGATTAAGCTAAACAAATAAAAATAACATGAAAAACTAAAACAGATTACAAGTAAGATAAACATCACAATCACAATATTGTAAACTAAGGTTAGGGATGGAGTCCAAGAAATTGAAACTGAGAAACTCCAAGAATAGGAGAAATGGAGAAACAATACGAAATTGTGATGATGCTGATGGTTAATAACCATAAAATGATGTAGCTGAATATTTGAGTGTTGTTAAGTTTTTATAGATAGTATGAACTACTAAAAATTAAGCTCGAAAAAAAGAAGAATAAGTTTGGGAAATAATGAATGAATCGAGTGTGAACTAACTAAACAGGGACGATACAAAATTGACTGACGAAAAAGCTAAAAGGGCGGCGATGTAATTGAAGAAGATTCAACGGCGATCGATCGAATGATAATAAGAGTTATTTAGAGAGGTGAAATGAATAATAAAAAAAAAAAAAAAAGGAGATAGAGATTGATTGATAGTACCTTGATTTTCATCGGTGGCGGTGGGAGAGGAAAGAGGTGATTGTGTTGCCATCAAGTTAGTTACTCAGTCACCACACTCCTTAGCGACTGATTATTGTGTGTGTGTGTGTGTGTGTAGAGAGAGAGAGTTTGGGTTTTATTTGCACTTCTCCTTCTCCAAGCATATCATCATCATCTTGGTTGTTTGTTTGTTCTACTTGATCTTTCTCTCTTCCTATTCCACATATTTTTTGTATTTTTAGTTGGGTTAAATATGTTGTCCCTATAAACATCTGATTCTTCTACTTTTATTTGGGTTAAATATGTTGTCCCTACTTTAAAGTCAACTCATGTATACTAATTAAAATTTGGAATTATGTATTGCAGTAATGTTTAGTATATTAAAAATTGGATTGATTTGTAAAATTTAAATTTTTTTAATTAATGATGAATTAAATATGAATTTTTGAAGTGTTTGCACTTAAAAATTCATAGTTAATTCATCATTTATTAAAAAAACTAGTTTGAGACCCGTGCTCGCACGGGAAAAAAATTGCGTAGAAATTTTTTTGTTGATTTTTAATGATGTAAAAGTATGCACACAAATGTGTGCTTTATAAAATATATGAGTAAAAATTACAATAAATTAATATACAAAAAATATAGGTCCTTAGCTTATTAATATTACAATTAGAAAATATATATTTTTTGACAAAATTATAAAATAATTTTAAAATGTTTAAAATTAAATGGTAATCTCCCCTACATTTTGTAAATATTGTCAATTCATTGTCATGACTATAATCGTAAAATCAATTCAAAAAGATAGTGAGAATAAAAATATTATTTCGAAACAATAAAACATGTCTCAAAGAAAGTTATTTCTAAGAAAATTATTTGATTGTTCCTCCGTCAAATATTTTGTCTAAAATATGATGATGGAAATGGATCATGTGTTAAATGAAGTTTATAAAAGAATTTTCTTACAACTACATCAATATAAGTATTTACCCATCATATATATATATATATATATATAATTGACAAAAAAAATAGGTTTCCTTATTAATATATAAGTTGAAATATACCTCGTATAAAGTTACAAAAAAAATATGTCTCGGTATAAATATGTAAAATTAAATATATGTCTCTGTAAAAATTACCAAAAATAAAAAAAAATGTACCTGTAAATTTTTTAAAAAAAATGGATCAAGTTTCGTGAACCACCTACTATGGTTTTACCGCTTCTTCAAGCAGACGCGTCCCGCGTACTGTTTGCTAGGGCCTAGTTTTCCTTTTTCTTTGCTTTGTCTTTTTTGTCTCTCCTTTTTAGCCGTTGTATTACCAAAAAAATAAATAAATAAATTAAATACATGCTGAATTTAAAAAAAATTGGTATCCGTAGTAATTAAAAAAAATTAGGTATCCATAAAAATAAAACTAAAAAAAAGGTACCCGTAGAAATAATAAAAAAAAAAACCTTCTTTTTGACAAAACAAAAAAAAATCTTCTTATTAATGTATAACTAAAACTATAGATACGTTATAATCACAAACAAATATAACTTTATCAACAAAAAAATACAAAAGAATTTGACTCTTGTATTAATATATGAGTAGAAATATATATAAATACTTGTCAAATTAAAAAATAGTCATCGTATATGAATAGAAATATAAATACTCGTGTAAAAAATATATAAATACCCGTATAAATTATCTAATAAAATTAAAATTTCTTATTAATATATTGTTCTCACCGCGTGTTAGCTCATATTTTGGCCAAAAATCAGTGTAAACACCGCGTAATATGTAAATAGACCTAAAGTATTATTATTAAAAGAAATGTAGTTACCTATATAAATGAATAAATAAAAGTAGATTTTTCATAGTAATATATAAGTAGAAATATAACTCCCATAAAAATTATAAAAAAAATAGGTCTTTGTAGAAAATTATAAAATTAAATATATATTTTCGTAAATATTATCAAAAAAATAAGTCTTTGTATTAGTATATGAGTATATGTTGAAATTAAAAATATTAGATACGTAGAAAATTTTAAAAAATTAAGTGCTCGTTGAAATTACCAGAAAATTAAGGCATTAAGGTATTGTTTTAGATATTAGATACCCGTAAAATTAAGGCATTAAAATTTGAAGAAAAACTTCCTCTAACTACCTTATATTCCAATTAAAAAACGGTAACCATTTAAAATTTATTATACTATTATTCATGCTTGTTTGACCCGCTGGTACGAATAGAAATATAAATATTTGTGTAACTAAAAAATATAAGTACCAATAGAAATTGCCTAAAAATTAGACTTTTTTACTAATCTACGGAACGTAACTTGTTAAATCTGGTTCATAATATATTTTTATCGTATCATATGTAAAAAGGTGAAAAGATCTAAAATATAATTATTTAAATTTAGAATATAAAAATAATTAATATATAAATATAGTAGTATAATTTAAAATTAATTAACATAAAAAAACAAAAGACACTAATTAAAAATAAATAAAAACACTGTAAGAATATAATGTATATGTTGTTTTTTTTTTTTACGAAAAATACGTTTGTTTTTTTTTTTGTTAAACCAAAGGTATCCTCCGCGCGCAACTGCAGAGACTAATCCCCTCAAGGTAACTGAGATCCATTTAAGGGGTTGACCTCTTCCAACAAATGCTTCTCCATACGCACCGACCGGGGATCAAACCCAGGACCAAATAGTTAAGGGGCCCAAGCATCTACCACTTGTGCCACACTATATTGGTAAATACGTTTGTTTTTAGTATGTAGCTTTATCACGTTTTTTTAGTATGAAACATTTAATATTGTCATTTTTTTTGGTCTGTAGCTACTACTCCATACCTTCTATCACATTTTTTTTAACAATAGCTTCTATTAACCACCATTTTTTTGTTTTGGTTTTACATATTATGAAGAAAATTATTCTCATGAGATGTTAAAAAAGTTTTCAGAAATTTTTTCGATTTAGAGAAAAATATTCTAAATTTTATTTTTCAATTTTGAGAAAAAAAGTTCTTACAAATTTTGAATAAATTTTTTGAAATTAATCTTACAAATATTATTTAAAATACTATAGATGAAATACTTACAAATTCTCCATTTAATAATATGTTCAATTTAATAATAATAATAATAATAATAATAATAATAATAATAAAAATTGTATATGTTGCATTTAATAAAAATTGTATATATTTTGGTATGGAATAAAAATTGTATTATATAGTATAATAATAATAATAATAATAATAATAAAATGAAAAGATTGGGTGGTGATAGTGTGACACATGACAATGAAGGCATGAGAATGAATTTGTAATTAATAGGGTCATAATTACACCCATTGTAATTGTAAATAGTATAGATATGAATTTTGGTTTGAGTTATTTTTATAATATTATAAACATGATCACAAAAACTCGTTAAAAAATTTGAATCGTACACATAGTTGAGTCATAAGCAGGGACCAAAAATCATGATCAGAAATATTTGGAGGACCAAAAAGTGGGAAAAAATTTTAGAGGGACTAAAAGTAGAAGAGTTAGATGTTTATAGGGACTAAAAACATATTTAACCCTTTTTATTTTTATGTCAAATTAAAATAATCAAACTACTTTTTATTTTTTTTTATATTTTTTTTACTAAACAAGTTTAACGCATTTCATTCATAATAATAAGTTCAATACAAAGTGGACAATGATTAAACACTTGAGGACTAGCTGTAAAGCGAGTTGCTTAAGCTAATCTATGAGCCACTCGATTTGCTTGTCTCCAGATATAACTAACTTTATAGTTCTGTTTTAAAACTAACAACTTTCTACATTCATCTATAATACTGCCGAACTCGGTATCATTTCTTCTTTTGCTAATGAGTTCTTGCACCACTTATAGGCAATCTATTTCAATTTGAGCCACGTGAGTTATGTGTAGCCATCGGAGAATTTCTAATACTCTCATTGCTTCTGCTTGTGCAATGCTTGGTGTGCCCTCAAGTAATATTGAAAATAAAATAAATTTCGAACAATTACTATATTTTTTTAATCTATTTTTTAAAATATTTTACATACTTTTTTTTAATGGATGTAATTCATGACCCACTTAGGTATTTTAATGATATTGGTTGGAGATATGAAAATATGCTTCTTCTTAAGGTTTCCAATTCGATTATCTTTTGTGCTAATTTGATTATCTTTTGTGCTAATTTGAGTGAGCTAATAATTTAGCATTTTCAAAATAAATAGATCTAGTTCATATATAAATTAATGCAAATAGTTTTAACAACGTCTACTAGTCATAACTGTTAAATCAAAAGAAAACTTTATTTTGATTTTTTAACTTATTTTTTTTAGTTTTGTTAAATAACTAAAATAACACTTTTAATAGTTATTGAATTAAAATGAAATAAAAAAAAATAAGTTAAGGGATTAAAAGAATAATTAAGCCAACAATATTCTATCAAATCAATTAGAAAACAGAACTTAATGTTAAACCAAAATCTTGTAAAACAGAACTGTTTTATTATATAATTTAAAATTGTGATTAAAACATATCAAAATCTTGTAATTAATCTCAAAAAGTTACAATGTGTGGTTAATTACATTACATTGTATATACAAATAATATAGCATAATTTAGTACAAATAATTCATTAAGCTCCAATCATTCAATTACCACCTTGACATCATGACCAATTCTTTATCAGTTATGCTTTTTACCTAGCTTTTCTAGAGCTACATTAAAGCACAGAGTGTTTCACTTAGTCTTCATTGGAAAAATCATTAACATCTAGAAGGATTTCAAGTGATTTGGTTTTTCTGTTCCTAACTCTACCTGATTCCTTCAACAACTCATCCAACCTTCTCTTCTCATCAACAACATCAAAGTGTGCTGTTCCAAGTTTTTCCTCCCTCACATTAACAATGTACTCCATAATATCAATTGCATCATTCACCCTGAAAATACAAGATAATTTTCACATGAAGCACATACACAAACATTTAAACATAGACACTGAACACAAACACGTATTCTGACATGCCGACACAATTAAAAATTTGAGAAAATAATATAATTCAATTTAAGTGTAAGTGTCAGTGTTGGACACGACACATGTCTGACATTGGGACACGTCTAATCCAAAGAGTGTCCCTGATTCATACACATAATCATTTCTCACATGAATGCAAATGCTCAAGTGTTGAAATAATAGTATTTGCAAACAAACAAGGGTATATAACATAAGAAAAGAGACTGTTAATGGATACCTGCCAAGTGCATCATATGTGCCAGCCAAATTGCTATATACCCCAATAGTTTCATGGTGATAAGGACCATACTCTTGTTCCAAAACAATCTTGGCTTCTTCAAATAATTTTGCAGCCTCACTTAGTTCACAAAGTTGCACACAACAAAGGCCCATTTGATTAAGAACAATACCAAAGAAGGCCGATTTTTTCTCGCCCGTGGCACGAAGCTTTGAGACAGCATTCTTGAAAGCATTGTAAGATTCAGTTTGGTTTCCTAACACATAGTATATGACCCCCATTTGAGCTTCAATTCCTGCTATTGTGTTCTGCTGACCGGGTGCATCGTTATGTATCTCGAGCGCCTTGTGCAGTAACTTGAGTGCTTGTTCAAGCTCATTCATTGATTCATAAATAGCTGCAACATTCACAAAACCACTAGCGATCTCATCAGAAGACACGCCAGACATGGGATTTTCATATATTTTAAGTGCATTTTCACAATATGATTTTGATTCCTTTATCTTCCATGTCCTAGTATACAACTCAGCCAAGCGTACATAGACCGATCCAACTGCAGGATGATTCTCTCCTTTGTGAGTCTTGAAAACTGCTAACGCCTTTTTATACGCTAAGATGGCTTCATCGTATCGAGCCAATGATAAGAATGTGTCTCCGATGCTACAATCAACAGACGCGACTTCAACCTCTTGGCCATTTGATACCATTGCTAGGCTTGCAAAAACAAGGTGTTCCAATGCAGCTTCATGATTTCCATTAGTTTCGCATATAAGTCCCATTAACCTTCTATCCGCCGCCTCTTCAAGAGTAGAAGGTGAACCATTTTCTCTGTGAATATTAAGAGCTATTTGACACAACCTCTCTGCCTCATCAAATTGCATTGCTTGAAAATTAGCTTCTGCCAAATATCTACAAGTTTCGCCAACTCTTGGGTCCGTTGCGCCCAAAACATTTCGTTGTACTTCCAAACCTTTATTGTAACACATAATTGAGTTCTCAAGCTGGCCTAGCATGGCATAAGTGTCTCCAAGCTGCATATGACTAGCGAATTTAGCAATGGCATGTTGTTGGCCTTCCTCGACAATAGGAATCTCAATCGATTGCTCTAGAAGTGGAATAGCCTCATTGTATTCCCCCAAACCACAATATATTGCTGCAGTAACATGTAAACACATAACCAAATCCAAACTCGGTTTTCCATTCGCATTTTTCTCAAATAATTTCATCGCTTGAAGGGAATATTCGAGCGCTTTCTGTGGATTCTCTCCTAACGAAATCAGGTCCCTCGTTTGTTTTAGTAAAAATGGTCCGAGCTCAGGATTATCAAATGCTGATGATTCTTTGGAATTCTCACCTCGACTTTGTGACCTTGATCTTGCAATAGAACCACTCTTAGGTTTTGTCGCGCGACTAGTAAGTGTTGTATTTTGTTTTTTCAAATGATTGTTGTCATTCTTCTTTTCAATAGGAGGTTTTGCATGAGAACTTTTTCCCTTAGCTCTTGATTTCAATGGTTTTTCACTGCTTGAATCCTTCTCCATCTTTTTCTCCATTTCTTCTTTCACTATCTCCACATTCCTCATGTTTTCTTCACCAAGATAGCTCAATTCTGAATCAGTTACAGACCAATCACTCTCAGATCCAAAGCTTTGACTCGAGCGTGATCGATTATGAAAACTTCGTATATCGCGACTCTCGACGCTTTGTGGACTCAAGGGTATTTTTGGACTCAAGGGTATTTTTGGTGAATTGATTTGATTTATGATGTTCTTAGGTGGAGAAGGGGTCTCAAGCTCATTCATTTGCTTTCCTTCAATTGTAACAATACCTGGCATCTTTGATTTTACAAAAATCAAAGAACCTACAAATATACATTATGGTTAAGAATCTACAAAACATTAAGGAATAATAAAAAGCACATGTCATAAGATAAATTATTGCAAGAGCTTTAAATCATTGATTGATGAATTAATAAACCAAAGTTTCATTTTCCAATAACTTTAGACATTGAGCTATATGAATGTTCCATTTTGTCAAAGAATGTTCCATTTTGACAATGAGCTATAATCAAGGATGTAACAAAAATAAATAAACAAAAAGTAATGAAATAAATGTATATGTATGTTCCATTTTGCAAGATATTGAGATTTGAATGAATGGATTAGAAGACAATATAATGTGGATTGAAACGAGGTGAATAAACGAGAAGAAATACCTTAATAACGATGAACACCAAACCAAGACGGAGATAAAAATTAGAAGAAAATGTAAAATAAGAAGAAGGATTGAAATTGAAACGAAATTATATAAAAAAAAATAAAAGGTTTTTATTTATTTGGTTTTGTAGAGTTGGAATGGAACTTTGTTCCCAAACCAACTCAACTACGCGCAACATGTAACGGTCCCTGCTCCTTTCCTTTTTCATTTCTTCCTCTAACCAACGTCCAATGGCACATGGAATTTCCACCTTTTTTATTTTTTTCTAAATTCTTTCCCATATTTTTTTAGAAAACATGATACGTATATTTTACACTGTCATTTAATAATAATAGTGTCTTCAATGTAACACAAAAAAAAAATAGTGTGTTCTCTCAAATTATTCAATTAAATTCATCTTATAGTGTGTTATCTCATGTAACCCAAAAAATTAAAATAATATGTTATCTCAAATTATTCAACCACATTCATCTTAATGGTACAACATGAAAAAAATAAATTATTCTCAAGGTAATAATACTCCTCCACAACATCTTGCTTTTTTTTTTGATTAAAGGGAAAATAAGAGGAAAAAAAACAAGACAAACTAACGAGGACGCAGTCTTAAGACACTTGAAGCATCCGCAAGTAACACACGCGCTATTTGCGGATGAGGAGAAACCCATAACTTAAAGTTAAAATTTGATTGAGCATCATGTTTAGCCAACCAATCAACACATTCATTTCCTTCTCTAAGAGTATGAGAGAACGTTAAGGACCAATTTCGCGTCTGGAAGATACGAATCTGACCAAAAACAATTGCGTGAGGGTGGAAATTATTGTCGTCTTCAAGAATGAGATCAATAGCTGATTTGAAATCAGATTCTAAGATAACCATACGATAGCCTAAGCTCCAAGCCAATTGAAGCCCTTTGAGAATAGCATAAATCATGCATCCATTCGCCAACATGATTGCGGATAAGACCACCAAATCCAGCACAACCTGAGTTTCCAAAATAGCTACCATCCACATTCAGCTTCAAACACGGAGCTGTTGGTGGATTTCATGCCACTTGCCGAGAGATGTGCGCCTTGTTGGGAGTATTCAAAACCTGTAAAAGAAAATTATGAGAGTTAGATATACAATTTAATATCAACCAAGTAGGCTTCCTATTTGATTGAAAATTTTCTTCATTTCTAGCTTTCCAAATTTCTCATCAAGTTGTGACAAAAAGGGACTCAACCGGTCAAGTTGCATGAAGGCGAAACCAATCACAAACATCACCGACAAGAAAATTAGTTGAATTAGGAAAATGACTAGTTATCCAAACAACCCAAGAAAGGGGGCAATCCCGAAGAGTATGAAGAACAGTTTCCTACAAATAGTTGCACCTAGAACAAGACGAGTCAGAAGATAAATGACGCAATAAACGAACTGAATTAGTGGGAATAAATGATTGTAATTTTATTAATAATAAAGTTGTAAAAGAAAAGTGTAATTCACCAAATAAATGAAAGGAGTAACATTTTATTAAAAAACAAATTAACTACTACTATTATTATTTTTAGTTACAATTGCAATTAACTACTATTATTATTTTTTTTTGGTTACAATTAACTACTAATAATATAATAATACTATTGATAAGTAAATTTTGTTTATTTTAATTTTATTTTTTTTGACAAAATTGTTTCTTTTTATTTTTTGAAACCAATGTTATTTACATATACTGTATTCCATTATAAAAGCTCTAGCTAACATAATCATTTTTATTTTATTTTCAGAAACAAAGTTTGTATAGCAAATCCAAGTATGGAAATGATTCAAGAAAAATCCAAATATTGAAAAAGTTATGCTATGATTCAAGGAAAGGATGATTTTTAAGTTAAAAAAATCAAAAAAATTTGACAGCTGTGGGATTTGAACCCACGCCCTTTCGGACCAGAGCCTAAATCTGGCGCCTTAGACCACTCGGCCAAACCGTCTTTCTGTGTTAATTTGTTAGCTTTGTAAATATATAAACCTCTTCGGTGGCTAAAACTAAACACTACTTCTATTGATTTCCTCAAAACATATCAATGTAGTAGTTTTTTAGTCAAGAAATATAACTTTCTTCTAATTAATAAGGCTCTTTAAGCCATAAGTTAATACAAATAGCACCACACTAGTCCTTCTTAAGATTGATACTATAATACAATTATTGTCATATCATTGAAAACATATTCCTATGCCTTTCAAGAAGTGAACTTATTATCAACATTACATTTTGGTAAGAATTTAACTAGTACATTACTTGAACTTGGTTTGTAGGTAGAGAAAAATTCTGGATCCTGCTCAAGTGAATCAGTATATCTTTCCAAAATTGAAACTATCTCAGTAAAATGTGGCCTTTTATTAGGATTGCTTGACCAACATCTCTTGATCAGATGACTAAATGCCAATGGACAATCAGATGGTAATGGAGGCCTTGCATTCTGCACAATTTTTTTTAAAATTAAGTTCATACAATTGCATAAAATCAATATGTGTACTATATACTATATAGAAATGCACAATTTTCTTAAAAATTTTATTGTCAAGCTTTATGTGTCCAAATAATATAGCTGTTGATTAAATTAGGAGGTACTATACAATAGCAATACCTTGTGAGTTACTGCATATGCTGCCTGTTCTGGTGTCATGTTATCAAATGGTGTGAGTCCTGTTATTAGTTCCCATAGAACTATGGCAAAACTATACACATCTACTTTCTTTGTATGCCGTTTTTCTCTGATCATTTCAGGCGCCATCCAACGGTATGTTCCAGTGAATCCTTTCGCGCTGCCGCATTGAGATTCTAAACATGAGATCCCAAAATCCGCCACTTTTACACACATATCTTCATCCAATAACAGATTTTCTGATTTTAGATCCCTATGAAGTATTCCTTGAGAATGAAGATATTGCATTCCCCTTGCAATATCAAGGGCTAATTCAAGAACCAGTTTGAGAGGAACTGAATGTGGTCCTTGTTGTTGAAGGTATTTTCTCAATGAGCCTCCAGCCATATATTCAGTGATTATACAGAACACCGGAGGTTTCTTGCAAGCTCCAATAAACTACAATGATTACTAAATTGTTAATAACTTCGGAAAAAATGCTTCATTTCTATATTATTTAGCAATTGCAAACTCGTCACATGAAACATTTTGTATATCACTAATGACCATTTTACAACCGTTTCAGAGTGGATTCAAAGTTTGTGCCAAATTCTTATCACTGAACCAACAAAAAGATTTCACTTATAAAGCAAAAACACTTCAAAGGATCAAGCCCAAAACAAAAAGTATATAATAAAAAGACAAAATATATTGAGGATCATAGTTCTAAATTGCAGCCTGTAACCACAATTGCGGCCGTACAGCCACAATTGCTTATGTTTTTGCCATAACATCGAAGTTCGTAAGCGAAAGAAACCACAAGTTAAAACTATGATGAGTACTATATTCCATATAGAAACAGAAATGGTTGAAGAAACAGAACTTACAGTAATGATATTCGGATGGCGCAACCGAAACAACAAAGCAACCTCAGAAGTGAAGTGTCTCTCAAGCAAAGCAGCCAATTCCTCATCCTCCTCAGGTTGACTAACAAGCTTAATAGCAACATCCAAATTCTTATACATACCTCTATAGATTCTGCTATGTCTTCCACAATCAAATTTGGAACCAATGAATAACTGAGACAAATCAGCATTCCAATCATCTTCTTCATTTCCCTTTATGGCTGCACCAGAAGAAACTAAATACTTAGACCATGACACTGCTCTCTTATATTCCCCTAATGAAAGTCTTCTTCCTGTTCTCACATTGTTAGAAATCTCTTTCAACCAATACAAATTCTTCTTCATGCTTCAAATTTAAATATTTTCAAATTTTCAACCAAATTTCCAAAACTAGACTAAAATTTTTAAACAAAAATGCATCATTTGCGTGGTATATAACCAGTTAGAAAATAAAAAGAAACCATTTCATTATATTATTTTGTAAATGTGTAAACAAATAGTAGTAGTTGTTTTCATAATTAGGAAAGCACATAAGTAATGATATATGAGAATGGTCTTGAATGTTGTTGAGAAGTGAAAGAGCAAAATTGCAAAAAGCTGGCTCTTGCCACCTCTTTGTAATAACACTGACAGTACTTCTCTACGTTCCCAACGTGGGAAGATATACTTATGAGGAGACAAACTGGGTCTACTTGATCATGACCCTTATCTTACTTATGAGTTATGAGGAGTAAACTAAAAGTATTTTTTATAGCTTAGTTTCTATAAAATTACGATCTTTCTTTCGAGTTTAATTTTGGTGAAGATTTGTAGTACTTCTTACTAAAAGTATAAATTTTTGTATGTGATAAGAATTAACGATTGATAAAGTTTATCAAGACTTAATTTAAATAAATATATTTTATAGAGACTAAAAATATGTTTCACAAACAAATGATTGAGTAGTAAATAAGATCCGCTCAAAGACGAATCAATTGTTCGAGTGTGATGATTTTCTTTGCCCATTTTTATATGATGATTTGAACTCAAAATATGAGAAGAATTTGCAATGATAGTGTATCGGTGGAAGATTTGTTTTGTGAGTGGATTTGGAAACCAAAATCCAATGCGGAGGTGACGGCAACGGAGGGGAGTATACATGCAAATACTCCAAGGTTCAAGTCAGTATAAACTTAAAGTAAGTAAGATATTAAAAATAAGACGTATTTTATAAGATTGTAGTGTAGTGTCTTATATCTAGAATACAAACTTGAAAAAGAACCAATGAATAAATGGTTATGATAAATTAATATTGACAACATTAATTCTTTAATTTCTTATCATAATACCTTAATCAATGAAGTCTTATACTTTAAAGTGAAGTGGATACATCATACATACTCCTTTATCTTTTTGTGGTGATTGATTGCAGTGATTGAAGAGTAGTGGTGGAATGGTTAAACATTTTTCTAGTGTACTGTATGTACGTGTTAGGACATAGGAGGGCCAGGGGTGTGTGTTGGATGAAACTCAACTTCAACTAATGAAAGAAAGAAAGTATAAAAAAAAATCAAAAAGAGAGAAAAGCTCATAACCATAAACTTTGTCTGAGTTGTCTTCAATTTGACCATCATCAGGTGTGCCCCTAACAAGGAACTTGAATTGAATTGAAGGCCAATATTTATTACTATGTGTGGCTGGCAATCCAATTATTATTTGGATACAATACAATATAATACACTAATTATTGGTTCAAACCATGTAGGGGTACCTTCCGATGTACCCCAAAAAAACCATGTAGGGGTAATTTCGTCACATTACTTTAGGCTTAGCTGTGTTGGTAGTAACTAACAAAACAAACGGTCCTCTTCCGTATACGGTCTGGTCTTTGTCAATTGTCAATTGTCACTCACTTGTCTTCCTTTTATTTCAACTCTCATGTTTCTATCACAAGTCACAACCTTTTATTAATTCTTCACTAACCCTGTTTTTTTCCCCATATCCTAATGTACGGTGTCATTAAATTTGTGGTTAGATTTATTTATTTATAACAAAGTATACTAACTAAAAATGAATTAAGTTCCATGAACATGAGTTTAGTTTAATTAGTTGGACATATTGAACAAAAATGCAGAGGAACGAAGTTTAAATTCGGGTTATTCATCTTTGAGAAAAAGTGAATTTCTAAACTTTATTTATTTATTTGGTTACGAAGTTATATCTTGTTTTACATAGTTTACAGATGACTTATGATATAAGTTTCAAGAATATTATTTTAGAATTAGACTTTATTGCTACTATTGATCATATTTTTCAACATTTTCATCTTATTCTCTTTTGATTAGCTAGATCTCTTAGCTCCGTTGTCGAGTATGGATGATTTCATTTCATCATACTTTTTTTTATTAAGATAGCAATGTGCAGATTAGTTGGCTAATTATAGTCTCTTTGGAGATAGTGCTCTAAGTATTGGATCATTTTCTACTTCCAATTGCATCACAATCACAATCTTACTAGTTGATATTCTTGAAGTTCTTTGTTTGAGATTGTAAGTTTGTTTTCTTTTTGTTCTTTTCATTTTTATAATTTTTTTTATTAGAAAGTTTAGTAATTAAAATTCACCTTTTAAAATGAATAAGTGAAATATCCGAATTCAATCTTCATACCAATATATTGGTACAATATTTCTATCAATAGAGTCATACTCACCAAATTATAACTTATGTCTAATATGTTTTTCCAAAATCAGTTTATAAAGTGAAAGAATATTATTTTTATAAATACGACTAATCCATATATTTTCCACATATTGCGAAATAGAGAGGAAATGCCATAGATATTAGATAGAATCATGTGATCCTTCATGTGTGCATGGCTGGTGAAGGCTACCCCTTGATAGCTGATGCTTCCTCCATAGCCAGCAAGGTTAGCACTTCACACGTCTTAATTAGTTCCTTGAATTCCTATTTATCTCGTTGGTTCACATGCCCTAATGGCTGAAATTAGGCAATTCTCACAAATATCATACATAATAATAACGTGTTGTCGGCAATAACTCTTTACCTAACAATAGTCTATTTTGAGTTATTCAAATGAATACGTGATGGACAAACAAAACAAACTAGTTATTGATGTCGTTGATTTTATTCTAGCTTCTCCATAATCTCAAGCAAATTGCTATATTCGTATCATATCTAAGTTTGGTGACAGCACATATGCTGGAGAAGAAGATACATAGTATATAATATATCTATGTACTATATGCTAATATTATGACAGGCCACGTGACCTAACAACATTAATTGGTGCACAATGCAAAATCAAATAATATGTGGTTTGGTTTGGTGGTATATATCTCTTGCCCGTACTTAATCTTGTTTACAAAGAATTGAAAGTTATTGTAATATGTTCACGTATGTAAACAAGATGATCTCCATATCAGTCCATATTATAAATTATGTTTATAAAATTTGATGTTAATATTATTAAATTAATTCATTTATTATGTCAATAATGTATTTCAAAATTAACGTTTTATGGTCAGTTTTCGGTTGATTGAAAATGATAGCCATTGTCAAATAGTGGAGAGAATCGGAATCGGAGAGGATATAGTGAGGACGAGTAAAAGTGAGACGATAAATTCGAATTTCTCAATAATATGTTCTTCATTGTATACTTCCGAACATGGATGACTTTGTAAAAGATAATACAAATATAAGCCTGGTGGCATGGCGGGGGTGGGGGTGTAGAAGTAGAATATTGAGCTGTGAGAAATTGATATTTCATTCTAAACATGTCAAACAAAGTGAACGAATAGTAATCCCAAGTCTACACCGAAATTGTTTATTTTCCTTTTATATAGCATTTGAAAACATGTTTGATATGAATGATTTCACAGTGACAATTGGGATAATAAAATCACCAAATGAAGATAAGGGGAAAAGTGCCAACCGCATTTTTTGAATCAACTGGGAAAAAAAATGATATGTTTAAAGTGGTTTTGAGTTAGTGTTGGAGAAGATTATAAGTTTCAAAATACTGATCAAACTTTATATACGCTATGACTTACGAGATCAGTCAATTCGAATCATGGAAGGGGGTAAAAATGAGATTGAAATATGAGGATGGTTTGGTCTCACCATGGTTGACATGAAGGTTTAGTGTATCTCTTTTGAAAATTACTCTCCGCCCCCCCTACACTTCTCAAGTATCCCCCTGAAATCCAAAATTGCCCTTGAATTTCAAGTGAAAATCCAGTTCGGATTTTATAATCCGAATTTTGTGGGGGTTTTAACAAGTTCGGATTATAAAATCCGAATTTTGTGGCTAATTGGTAGCTAATTCGTAGCTACTTTTATTTTGCATACCAGAAACTTGTTGTTGTTTTTGCTACGACATATTTTGTAGCCAATTCGTAGCTAATCTATAGTGAAAACAGTTCGGATTCTGCGAGCCAAAATTTGTGAAGCTTTAACAGGATCAGATTATATAATCCGAACTTTATAGGGGTTTATTAGGTTCGGATTATAGAATCCAAATTTTATGGAGATTTTGCAGGTTTGGATAAAATAATCCGAATTTTATGGAGATTTTGTAGGTTCGGATAAAATAATCTGAACTTCATAGCTTTACTGTAGGTAATTCATAGCTAATGCGTAGCTAATTAGTAGCTATAAAGGCGTAGCTAATTTCTAGTAAACAGAAACACAACCAAAACAAATGTAGCTAAATCAGATCTCTCCCTTTTAGCACAAATCAAGCCACGACCATGTGATTAATTTTTTTTTTTGAACTGCAAAACTTATTAGGATAGATTGATGAGTAGAAGTTGTACTTAACAATCCTTTGTGCAAAGCCATTATAATAGGCCAACAACACAGGAAGCAAAAACATGAAGCAAAACCACCACAAAGCCAAAAAATTGCTGGAAGCAAAAACCACCACACCGCAAAGCCAACAAATTATAGGAAGCAAAACCAACAACAAAGGAAGCAAAAACAGGAAGCAAAACCACAACAAAGGCAACCAAGTGCCAACAATATACTGATCTGGAACAATTCTACGAGCACCAGATTTACCAAAAGTTTCTTGATGAATTTTATCAAAAACGTTTTTCTCAACGGAGAGAATGGTTTGGATACGACCGTTGTCGTCGGGACGGAGGAGATCGAGGGCTTTGCCGCTGGTGACGACGAATTCTTAGCCTTTGCCGCCGGAGAAGTTGTCGTTGATGGTAGAGCAGCATGTGTTGGTTAGCGTTTGAGCTAGCATTTCTCCAACCCTTTTCCATGGTTTCGGATTCTAGAATCCGATTTCCTTCATGATAACCTCAAGGACAAAATTGGCAGTTGAGGGGGGAAAAAAGTAGTGAGGGGGGTGCGGAGAGCAATTTTCATCTCTTTTCCGCATGCTATAAGAGCCCAACACTACATTCATATTCAAACATTATTAATTCCACTTCACTTGTTCCTTCATACTTAAGTGTTGCGTCCGTTTGCATAAAGTAGAAAATCATTACAAGTTCAAACCATATCGAGTCACTATTGAATCGGTATGTATTTAAAGGCTTGAGAGGTTTGTTTGGGTGTATATTGTACATGTTCTATTGAGTAAATGGACGTAGGTGTGATTTATTGGGACATCTAAGAATTTCATGGATTTGTTGGAAATGATTGTTGTATTGTATTGGGGCATTAGTGCTATTTGAGCAATCACTCAAAGTTGAAATAAAGGTGAATGTCTAAACTCTAAATGATGCTACCAATTATTGCTTTGGTAAAGCTTGTTTTTTATTCTTACACAGGACAGGACCATCAATAATTGCATTCAAATCGGTTACTCCTAAAACCTAATTCTTAAACCATTTCTTTCTTAGCACCTTTTCACTTAGCAATGCTTTACTTCATGTTCGGTTTAAACTGATTCCTGTTGGAATGGAACAAGAGAGATATGTGGATTTGCAGAACCTATGATGTGTAACAGTGTGAGATGATATATTCATACAGAGTTTAAATAAATAAACAAATAATTGCATTTTAAAGCAAAACAAAATTCTCCATCTTCATCCTTCCAACATCTTGGAAATGTATGTGTACAAAAGTCTGTCTATACTATAGTCTATACTCTATACTCTATACAGTTAAAATTCATGGGACTCAATGTTATTTTGAATGATCTTCCACAGCAGTAAGAAAGAAAGAAAAAAAAATAAGCAGAGAGAACAAGTATAAACAGATATAAATAGCAGTATAAGGTTAAAGTATTGGCTAAGGGTAGCGATTACATAGGTTGTAACCAGAGATAAGTGAGCTAATAGCAAAGGCAATAAAAGCAAGAAAGGCTAATGCAACAGAAGCACTAGCCATTTCTGTGAATTCATCTTTTCCCCAATTTGATTGCCAATCATCAACCCTCGTGGCTGCCGATGATGCTGATGATATCAGAAGATATGCCAGAACCTGCCCATTAATTTATGGCAACAAAATAATGTCAAGAGATGGAAAAGTTGTCGAGACCTATTTGAATTGACTTATTTAAACTTATTCACTGACGTAAACATATTTGAGAATCATTGCAAGAGTTTATGAAAACAATTAATGATGAAGCTTTTTTCAACTTATGACGCAGCTTAGGCCTTCATTTCATAGTGTTTCTATAAGTTCTTTCGGAATAACTTATGAAAACAGCTTAAATAATTTGACTTTAAAAACACTTGCCTGATCCATGAAGAAATCAAAATGAAAACGCAGGTGGTGATTGATTATGTGTTTTCCCGTGATAAGTTGATAAGCCAGTTGACCCGCTTGAAACCCCGCATATACAAAGGCAATAACTGTCATAGACAAACAATACCTACAATCCCATAATAAAAACGCCATTAATCAATTTTAGTACACAACAATAAAAGATCATATTAATCACAATAAAGTCAATTAAACACATTCCCAAAACAGCAACGCCTCAATGAAACTACTATAACAATGATAATGCGCGACTCAAATCACATTAGTCTGTCTAGTGGATCGCATACTGATGGTGAAAACCAAAAAACAAAAAATTATAATATGTACCGACCCAGATAACTTGCACACATATACATATAGTGTCAAAGAAAGCAATTTTTTTTTGTCATAGTCTATTGGCTAGAATTTCACAGTAAACCTATCGGAGTTTGAATGTGTTGAATACAATGTCTCTACCAAATTTAGTACTGTAAGCAGTAATTTGTTTCAAATTTCGATTTTAGAAACAATCATACAATGAAGCATTGAAAAGCAAAATATGGCAAATTAATACTATATGGAAATAAATAGATAAATTTAGAAAGAAAAAAAAAAAAACCTGTATTCTTTGTAGCGATCAAAGGAATCACCGCTCCAACCTTGAGTCTTATCCGCAGCCATAACAGCAAATGAAATCAGACATAAAACCACTTCGCTTAATCGGAACCCTAACGCCACCTTTCCAGTCATCACATCACTTTTCGACCAAGCCGGCGTCGTCACCGTTGACCTCGGTCTTCCCCTACCGCCGCCGTCTTCACGGCCTGCTCCGGTGACCGTAGGTCCCATATTCGTTGTAGTAACCGGAGGATCATTCCTCACGGCTCTGTTAACCACCACCGCCGGTTGCTCATTCACCGGCGGATTCCGGTGCTCAGAATCCGGTACTGAGGCTGATACTTGAGAGTGTTGTAATGAAGGCTCGATGACTACGATGGCTCTGGAGTTATCTCGGCGGTCATTTTCCGGCGAGTTTTCGGTAGAGTGGAAAGGATCGCCGGAGTCGGAGAGTGGAGAGGAACGGAATCGGAGAGGAGAGTGAGGGGAGTCGAAGTGAGACGAGGAATCGGAGTTCCTCGTGGATGAGTTCTTCATTGTTTTTTGAGAGAAAAAAGCGCGTTTTGAAATAAGTTGTTTTGATTTGGATTTTGGGAATTTTAAAGGGAGTGAAAAAAAAGAGGAATAAAGAAGAAGAGTGTTGGGGTGGTGGAAAAGTGGGAAAAAAAAGTGAAAACGAAACTCAAACTATACTTACAGAATAAGGATTTTTAGATTCGTGGGTTTCAGTGTAGGACCATGACTCGTGGGTTTTGTTCTTCTGTTTAAGGTTCTTATTCTTCTGATTTTTTTTAAAGGGATAATCAATTAGATAGTGACACGTGTAACAACAGGAAAGGTTTTGTGTGATGACTTTTTGATCCTTGGAGTGCAAGGAGAAAAAGTGTGACTCTGCTTCACACAGAAATAGAGTTTTTATCATTATCAAAAAAAAAAAGAAAAAGAAATAGAGTTTCTATTTTTCTCTCATGTAAAGTTCAAATATAATTGTTACCAAAAAAAAAAATCAAATATAATAAAATTTAGAAGTTATAGTTTAACAGATAGAAAATGTCGACCATACCAAAAAAAATAATAGAAAATGTCGAAATTGTTAAGTTAGTCATACCAATTGAAAATAAGTTAATGAAATTATCTATAGTCTTTCTCATATGATAATAATACTCTTATAGTCTTATGAATAAAATGATATGGTTATTTGTTGTAAAAAAGCACATATGGTTATTTGTTGTAAAAAAAAATACATATAGTATTCATCCCATAAATAAAAACAAGAAAATGTCGTTTATGGTCCTTCGTATCTTAAGTATAAGAGAAAAATTAACTTTAAAATTTATTAAAAATCTAATATATTTAACCTATAATATTGATCAGGTGATATATTATTAGATTCTTGATGAATATTAAAACTAAAATGTAAATTTTCTTTTATATTTATGATTGGTACTAGAGGTAGTACTATAAGACAACTACATTTTAACTAGTAAAAAATAAATCCCAAAAAGTTAGATATCAAACTAGCCTTTGACCACAGTGATCAAGATTCAAGAGTCAAGACATTAGTGCAACTCATTTAAATATGGTTTCAACTTTCATTTCCTAAGCGTATTACCTTTCTTTTTCCATATTTTCTTCTTGAAAACGATCTTTTAAGTTGTTTAACAATTCTTAATAATGATGGGGAAATGAATAATGACAGCTTTATATTTTGTTTGATATGGACTTCCTCTGTCTTATTTATATGTAAAAATTACTTTTTAGATTTATTGAACAAGTGATGTATCTAACTTAAATACACTCTAGATACATCACTTGTTCAATAAACCTAAAAAGTTACTTTTACTTATAAATAAGGTTGGAAAGAGTAGTTTATACTCTTGCTTACTGTAACAATTTATTAAGTTGAACTCGTGATCCTATCATGATTAAAATATAAGACAAGAGTTCTTAATGATTGAGTTCAAGTGTTAAACAAGCTTCAATTGAAGTTTAATCGGTCAAGAGAATGTATGCTTTTGATTTGTGATTGAAATGATCACTGATCAAACTTTAATTATCCGTCAGTCAAAATACATATTATCACGAGCATTTTTGAAAACTAAGAGTTAAAGGGGGAAAGAACTAAAATAAAAAATATGGTTAGTCTTGAGGAAAGCTCGATGAATCATCTCACTTATATATTGTTCAACATCCATTTTTTATCCGATGCGAGATTTCTAACTCATCTCAATTATTAACAAAAATAATTGCTATCCAAGTGGGTCCAAAAGCTTTTACAATGGAGAAAGTAATCATATTTCTTTCATGTGTAAGCTAACTTTAGTGTAAAAAAATGGAAAAATTCCATCAGACTTCAACCAAAACGTCAATTTCAAAGGTTCCTTCAATGCGTTACAATGACATTTATTAACTCAAATCAACCATGGGAAGCAACCTTCAAAAGGATGATGAAGCTCTCACTTCAGTTCCTACCTCTCACAAGATAAACACCTTTTATGTCCCTCCCCACTTCCAAAAGCAAAGATATGTTTATGCAAGAATCAATCTACAATAACCATGAAAAAGCATCTTTCTCCCAACCTTATATCTTTGAGTACCATAATCATATAAATATTCATTTTTTGTTGGCATTATTAATATAAGTATTCTTTATTCTACTCTTGGAGCATAAGAAGCATAATAACTTTTACTATTATATATTGTTTTTGCAAAGCAAAGAATGTTACACTGTTTTAATAGTTAATGAAGTGAGTATAAAAAAGAATCAAGTATGGACAAAAAGAACATAAGAATTTTGAATTCATGAAAAGGATTGAAAAGTTATGGAGAATAATTACAAGCTCTTGGAAATTGGTAAAAGTAAAATTATCTAACAAAATGTAACAAATGTTTAATTTCCTATATAGAAGAATCCTTGATGTCACATCCTATGTTAAAGAAATACTATATTATACTAAACTATGGCTCATTGTGGTAGTTTCAATCTGTTGAGGTACATAACAAAGCTTCTCCCTGAAAAACCATAACGGAAACCCATGGTTCCATCTTTCACATTTGGTAGATGTCCCTAATTATGATAACAGAAGGAAACATGTCAATAAAATACAAAGGGATTAGTCTCTGAAGTTGCATGCGGAGCATATCTTTGATTTACCAATAGAAAATGCAAAATTAAAATAAAAACCAACTGGTAAGAACCCATAATCATGCATGTATTTTTACATATTCAAAAGAAGCCTTGCAACAAATGTAATTGTGCATTTTACCTTGCCATTAAACATGAGTAATTCTCCATCAATCCATCTTTGATTTTTGCAACCAATTTCAACTACTTTTGCTTGTCCTTTATAAATTTTATCCTATTCAATTAATAGAAGAAGAATGTAATATTTAAGATAACATAAAAGGGAGGGAAAAATGAAGCTAGTAAATAAAAAGAGAAACATTCCCAACGCCGTCATGTTCACATTGTAGATATGAATGCACACACACATAGACATGAATATGCGATGCGCGCACGCGTGCAATATACAGAAAGTAAAGCATTCAAATGTAAAGTGCAATTACCACTCCTAGTACATTGGAAAACTTTATATTGCAAACGGCTTTCCCAATTTTAGCACGGAATACCACCTGAATACAAAATAGCAAGCGTAAGTTTTTCTACGGAAGATAAACTTAATAAAGTTATATGATATGACAAGATTTTAAGAGATTCATAATGCACAAACCTCGCCAGCAGCAACAAGAAAATCATCAGTCAACTTCACGCACTCTACATATTCAAATAGCTCGGTATTTGAAGGACTGTTCTCGTTGTCCACATCACTCCAGCGTCCAAATTTTCGCTTTAATTGAACCAGTTCAGAGTCATAGGCGTCGAATGAACCAACATAGAGTCCTATATTTCAACCAGGAGATTTCATTCTCAGGTTTCTCTTTGCTCAAATTCTAAAGAACATTATTGACACAAGGATGAGCAACCTCACCGTCAAAAGGATCTGAATTGCCACTTGGATTGGTAATCCTGCTAAAAGATGTATACTCTGATAAACTACTTCTTTTCTGTGCTTTATTGATAGCATATATAGCCATTCCACGCGCAAACCTTGAAACCTTAGTCAAGTTAAGCATCGGTGAGTTCATTGTCTACAAAATCATAATAGCTGGGAGAAGCGAACACTTCATATTATATTCACTATATAGACTTATATTATAATTAACTAGTTTTGCAGAAGGTAATTTCTGAAAACTAGAAAAGGGTGTTCATATGAGTTTCATAAACCTGAGGAGACGCTAGTGTAATTTTACTCAAAAATATTTCTAGTTAACGCGAACTGATCACTGATAAAATCATCATAATAGGTACTATTTCCCAATGTTTAACAGAAAAACAGAATAAACACAATCATTTTTCAATGGTGCTTAAACGACTTGTCTCAATCTAACCTTGTAGATTCCCTTAGAACCGAAAAATTCCTTGATATCTTCAGAAGACATAAGATCTGAGAATCCTTGAGCTGCTAGAGCTGCCTCGTAGATTTCATGAAGTTTATGTTTTTTAGTATCGTCATCCACATTTCTCACAGGAATATGTAAAACAAAATTATTTCTTTTTGTATCTTGTATTTCAGCTGGAAGGCGAATAAATCCATCCGTAATAAGAGTCTCATAGTCATTGGAGACAACTCCACCATCAGAAACCTTTTCTTCTGTTGAAGCATCGCTATCTGCTTCTAGAGTTCCCTCACCGTCCAAATTCTTAACTCCCTCTACAGTATTCTCACTGGATGTCGTTATATTACTATCTTCGTGCGGTAGAGTAATAAAATCAACATCCTCTGCCCCTTCCTCTTCAAGGTATGTGTTCATAAATTTGATTTGCGCTTCTGGAGTATTGTCCTTAAGAAAATTTAGTACACTTCGAATGCCTTGTTCAGTTGCTTCATAAATAGAATTGTATAACTCATCATTTTTGTCAACCTTCTCTTCATGCTCCTGAACCTCAACCGAAGAATCATTCTCTACCTCAGGTTTGGTTGGACTCTTTTCCGCCTTAGATTGAGGGCTGCTCGTTGAATTTCTTTTGGCTCGTTGCAAATGCACTACCTGTTAAACTTGATGCCATTAACACAGCACAAATAGTAATAGTAAAGAAATTACACAGAAGCATGTAGTTAAATAAACAACTAAACAAACATCATTTAGTGGGAAAATTATAATATTACCTGCATTTGATATGTATCATCGGCATTTTTTACAATATAAATTTCGAATATCGGAGTACCAGGAGATCCTTTGAGCAACTGTCTGTAACATAACAGAAATTAGCAGTAGTCCTCTATTAGATTACCATAGAACAAAGTTGAAAGATATACCTTGGAGTGTAAATTCTGGCAACAAATCTACCCATGCCAGGACTTATATGTATTATTCTACCTAAAGGGTCATCTGAATCTGAGTAACCAACCCACCAACCCACCTAAGCAATAATCAAAATGGTTAACATCAGTAAGTGTAATTCAAAAAATAAATTAGATGCTACTAGTACTACTAATAGTCCCATAATCAATATTTAAGTGTTAATAGTAATATTAAATATATATTGATGGATATACAGAACAATGAGAATATTAATTTGCTACCTAATTTTTATAATAATGATGATCATGTCAAGTATGACAGTACTAGTACATGCTCATGTCCACTATTAGGTTTTTATATCGGGCCTAACTCATCTTTACCGACTTCTGTTAATTCAAAAGTTCCCTAAGCCTAGGATATTACTATGACATGTATGGAAGCAAAATAGTTATTTTTGGTACAAAGAAAAGAAAAGAAACATACGAGGCCACTTCCGGATTGTGCACATAATCTGGAAGCATCATAGTAGCGCTCATCATCGACGCAACTCTACAAAACAAAGAAGAAACCAAGATATCAATAATTAATCCTTGATGCATACATAGTTATAAGGTTGATTAATGCTAATGTGATGCGACACGGACACCTTCAAGTCGGACATAATTTGAGCAACAGCATCATCAGAGGCTGCTTCATCGACGGCCTTTTTCAACCTTGCAGCTTCTTCGTAATCTTCTTTAGCAATTGCGAGTCGGAGTTGAAACTGAAGAAGAGTGACAGAGCTCTCTATGTTTTGAATTTGAGAGAAGTGGCGGGTCCATTGATTCCAATCCCATAAGTTGTTGAGATTAGAAGAGGGTGTGCAACGACAACAAAGGTTGTTGTTTCTTTTCCTATTTTGCATGAAAGTGAATGTGACAGTGTTGTTTGAGTTTGAGATTGAATGGGACTCAAAACCTACGAGTTTGGGAGCAGTGAAAGATACGCCATGTGCTACCGTTACCATCATATCTTAATAATACCAATATATATATATGCATGTGATTATGAATGTGGTGTTATGCAATTATGAAATTCAAATCAATGAAAAGTGCACCGCAATAGTACATAAGTATTTACTAATTAAGGAGTAATCAAGTAGTAATGATCGAGTAAACTGTTATGAGATGATGACAAACCAAACTGCTTTACTTTCAATCTTGGATAAGCTTGTTATTTAGCAATATTTTATTTTATTTTACATTTTAAAGTTTAAAGTTTAAACTGATACTAGATATTTATTTATTTATTTTTTGGTACAAAATATATCTAGATATTTTTTTTTATAAGAGTTAATCTTCTTCATTTGTCAAAAAAAAAAAAGAGTTAATCTTCTTTGAACAAATATTTTTTATACATGTATCGATCGGTTAGAGTCTGAACTAGTTTGGACCAAACCATTAAGCAGTCAAGTATCTATTACTATTATCACATGTTGTTGGTCAAACTGATTCTAATTTTACATGCTTAGAAAAATTACGACAGACTTATAAGTTTCACTAAAATAAATACACTCGAATGAGAACATAAGCACTTAATGACGAGTGTTCTGTGAATTTAGTTTAATTGTTATGACATCGCATTATATATAGAGAGAGTGAGGGTTTGAACCTCGGTCATTCCACTTATCCACTTTAAAAGTGGAGTTTCTAGCCATTACACTATTAATATTTGTTCGAAGACCATTAACTAATAAAAATAAAAACATCTAGCAATACCTTAAACTTTAAAAAATTGGTAAAATAACAAACTTATTGTCATCATCTCAATAATAACAATTTTCTTGGTCATTAGACTATTATTGACACTGAAAATTTTGTACTAATATCACTCTAATGCAAGAATATTCAACTACATTTTATTCATTAAATATCGTATGAGATAAAAAATTATATTATTCAATAACTTAAAGATTTGTCATGTGTTCCTATGATTCAACGCAGCATTTACCTTTTACAAATCAAATATTCAACGCAGCATTTACCATATATTCACCAATTAAGTCAACTATTAATTGTATCAGATACTTCAAATTTAAATTGTTGACAGTCAATGTCAACATAATAAGTGAAAATAGCAATATGCTCAGATAGTGTAAATCAATTTTTTAAGGTCATCCAATAACAACCATTTATCTTATCTAATCATCTTGTTATACCACACTGAAATTATATGACATGAAAAAATGCTCGAATTATATTGATTGTCAATGTAAAATTAACTTTTTACAAAAGTTGAACACCTTTTCCAATCAATTATTAGTATTATCTTATTTATTTGGTTTTCAAAATTAAATCGTAGAAAAGTCTTTGAAACAGTTTCAAAAGTATATTTTGAAATTCAAAAATAAATTACTAAAAGAACTAAATTTAGGAAATCAATACATTATTTTTATTTTTTGGTAAGAAATCAATACATTAATTGATTAGTACTACTATAATTGTGTCAAAAAAATTGATTAGTATAATAAGATACTTCTAAGTTCTAAATGTTGTGGGGATATTGATATAATGATTTGCAAGGTACTCGGCCTATATCACCCCTTCCAATAAAATAATATTACGCCAAATAAAATGAAACAGGCAAAAGTAAAACATATGATTAGGGTAACAAAAAACATATGACTTGTTGAACTCTTTTTACACTTCATCAAACATAAAAGACAATTACACATCTGCAGTTCTAATCTAGGTTAGTCAAGCAAAAAGGTATACCTTGATTTTCCAAGTCCTACTATACCACTCCATGATGGATGCCCCAGACAAAGAAACTGACCCATTTCTTCATGGATCAATGTAAAAACTTCATGTTAGAATTTGAACCATTTTTATACAGCACAGATGTTGATATGCATTCTTTCACCTCTAGAATGAATTAGAAATGTAACGGACAACTGACAACCTAATCTAACTTAATGGAGATGAACGACTGACAGGCATGCATTCCACAGAAGAGACCTGAACTCTGTTTGGTGCACTATGTGTCACAATAGGTACAACACCGTTCTCAGCATTTTCCAAAGCATTATCTGCGTCACCAACTGGCCCTGCAATTTCAGCGCGCACTGGGCGAAGAAGCCCCTGTAACCTTAACAGGTAACTTTGACTAGAAGGTTGGCCTCTTACATATCTAGTTGCGGTCACAACACTGGCAGAAGATCGTTCAGAATCAGGACGGAGATTGGACAAAGCACTGAGATCAAGATTTGGAAACACCGAGCAACGGCACCGAGGACATTTCACATTCAGTCTAAGCCACTCGTCAATGCATTCAACATGAAAATTGTGCGCACAAGGCAAGCCACGAACCTGCATTACAGTAAGACTTTTAAAATCACTCTAAGACACTCATTGCATCTCAACTTAAAAGTTCTCAAGGTTAGACAGAGAGCAAGTTTTTCATATCAGACAGCAAACGGCACAAAGTATAACCTGCTCTAGACCTTGAATTAGATTTAGAATAACTATACCTCATTCCCAACACGGAACTCTTCTAAGCAGATGGGGCATTCACTGCAGTCAGTAGGAACAGCTTTTAACCTGAACTTAGGGAGTTCCTGAATTAAAGCTTCGACTGCTTCTCTCTGTGTCCAAGTCAGATAAGAAACCTTATTATCAACACTGAAATTCAATATAAATATACAAAAGGAATTTGAATAAGAGAAATATATGGCACAACGATAGCCAACATATAGCCTGAAAACACACAGGAACCATATGAATATTAGCAGAATTCAGGTCAAACATTTCATCAACTGATCGAGGAAGATGACAATACAGTTCACTCTGCTTGACAAAGAATACCACTATCTGCTGCTTTGCATGAGTTCTAATATGAAATCAACAACTCGAAAAATCAACTAAAACTACCTGAGCTGGTGTTAGGTAAAGTCCTGGATGATATGCAGCATCTTGGCCCATGCCCCTTGTTTCTTGACCCGCAGCTTCAAATGCCCAATCAGGCACGCGGATCATATCAAGTAAAATCTAACAAAACGAAAATAGAAACTGTTACCGTCTTATAATTGTAGTGTGGATAATCAAAAAACAGAAATGAATTTAAATTTAGATTGCTAAAAACATGATCACATAATATGCTTCAAAGATTCAGTCAACCCCATATGTACAATCTTTGAAATAAGAGAAAGCAATAGACTGATTGTGTTGCCTCCAGAAAGAATCCAACAGTATGAGGTTCGAAACATAATTTCTCTGTGACTTTCTGGGAATCTGATTCAACAGTGATTTTTTTCAAGAGGCAAAAAATATAGCTTAAGGGAAGGCAAGCAGAAACTTACAACCACAAATGCATACAAGGGACTGTGTCCCAGTAAGAGTGTGCCCTAGAACCTTGTTATACAAGAACTAACAGACGGTGAAAGAAAATAAAAATCAATATATAATCAGGAAAATTTGCATAAAACCCAATAATATATCACATTACTAAGCAGTTTCCAACAGGACAGTTTGCTGGGTACACAATTGCTAGATCAGTTTAACTTCATAAAATGGAAAGTATGACATGTTATTACTATTAGGGACAATTCCTAATTCTTTCCCATGTTATTAAGGTCATTATTTAGAAATACCCACTATAAAAAGATAGAGTTTCCGCGACATATGTAACTAAAACTGCTAAATATATTGCAATGAAGTATAATCTTACCCCGTATTCAGACACAGGGATACCCTGTTGGGCACGAACTAAGTGTGCTTGTCGTCGAGTCAACCACTGCAAGGGGTTAAACAAACCAAAATGATCACTGCAACAATCTAGATATGAAATAACGAAGATGAATATTGTTTTGCAGATATTATATGTTTATAAGGTGTTCAGAACAAGAACAGACTGAACAGCACGGCAAATGGAGTAAAAAGAGATTGTGACATGGTAATACCTAATAAGTCAAAAAAACATCTAATGGTTAATAGAGTGCCACCACTAACCTTCCCCACTGTCATGCAAGCAATGCAAAGAAGTCCACAGTAGCTAAAAAGCAACCAGATGAGGAATCCCCATTTCTGTCCCTCTTCAGGCAACTGCAGATGATTATATGTATTATGCATCATATACTTGTTAAAAATAAAAATAAAAGAGTAGAACTAAGTATGAATTTAAATGAAAAACATACACAGCTCTTGGCACTGCTGAACCACATGGTACCAACTATAGTCCAGGCCCAAAGAAATGGATAAAGAAGCAATGCAAGGATTGAAAGGACAACAAGTCTTCCACAGAAACGAGCATATCTCTGCTGCCACCCAAAATCTCTAGAAGCATATGAGAAGGGGAGGAGGAACAACATGCAGATGAATTAGTACCCGGATTTGAGAAATTACAACATCATTTAACTTGGTTTCTTTGATGAAAAAAACAAACAATTCAGAACCAAATTAGTTGAGCTTACTATCATGAAATCAAGGTCAAAATGACAACAAATGTTTTTGCCTTGAATACAGAACAGCCAAGAGAAATTACATCAAATGAACCAATAGAAAAATCACTTTCCAGCAGTTATATATAAAAATTATCTTTTTACAAAATCATACACCGGATTGACTATAGTCAATTTATACCCATTAACTCATAGTATTTCTCTTGCCTAGTGTTATTTTAACTTTTAATCTTAAGCCATGTCACATGCTGACCATTCCAGACACCAGTTCAATTGCATTTCAGGTAAATGACTAAATGGCCTCAACAAATTTCGCTCATGCTGAAATTATTGCATCTAATACTATGTCAAATGTCAAGTCAACACAAGTGAACTAATGGCATACAGATTGATTCTATCAATGATATCAAAATTCTATATGAACTGGTGATCATTCTAAGTGCATGTTATACAGTAGATTCAGACATGGTTTATCTTCAATTACATAGATAAAAAAGAATCACATCAGAACAGTGAAACACCACATCTCATCTACCATAAACACAGTAATAATGAAGAAAATCCGCTAAATATATATTAATGAAATGAAAAAACTCAATAAGCAACAATAACATAAAAAGTTAATGAATGAATGGAAGGACTTACAAACCCATTCCTGCAGCAAATCCATTATCAACAAACATCAAAAGCCGAAAAACAAACACAGCAGTATAGTCCACCTAAAGAACATCAAGGGGTTAATATGGAAGATAAAATTACAAAACAATTAATTAACATCTATGAAGCCCGGACACGAATCAGATACACGGACACAACTCGGACACTGACACATCAACACGGAATTTTTTGGTTGAAAAAATAATATAACTTAACGTAATTGTAAGTGTCAGTGTTGTGTCAGTGTCATACACGCGTATTCGACAGTGAGACACGTCTAATCCGAGGAGTGTTAGTGCTTCATAGATTAACATAAACAGGAAGAGTAAAGGAAGTAACTCACCACAATCCATATATGCAATGGATATGTACAAGAATGATAACGCTTCCAATTAATCGCAACAATAACTCTATAAGTTCAAGTGTCAAGAATACAATAATCTTATACTATGTAGCAATTGAAATTGAAAATGCGAAAGGAT
The DNA here is from genome assembly GCA_951804385.1 of Trifolium dubium. NCBI lineage: Eukaryota > Viridiplantae > Streptophyta > Magnoliopsida > Fabales > Fabaceae > Trifolium > Trifolium dubium. The sequence continues at coordinate 29,111,240 of OX638073.1, forward strand.
AGAAAAATTAGGGGAAAAACATGTCGAGAAGGTGAATTGGAAAAAGGATACACACTGGTGGCGAGCATGGACAAGAAAAATCCATCGTACCTGAAAGGAGAGAGAATTGGAAAAAGAGAAAATTAGAATTGAAATCAGAGAGTGAGTTTGAGAGTGTGATCGAGAGAATATTATTACTAACCATTTGAAATCGACGCCTCTGATAGCCATGGAAATTGAGTCGATGGAAACCCTAGGGGAAAGAAGAGTGTTGTGTAGAAGGATCGGGGTTGAGGAGAAAATGCATTCAGGGAATTGGAAATTGGGAGTGTATGTATGTATGTATGGTAAGAAAAAAGAGGTTTAGGAAAAAGAGAAAAAGATGAAGATAAAAGTTGAGTCAAGAGTGAATGAAGTAAAGGAAGAGTAATAAATGCTAGAAAAAGTGACACAAACAAGAGAAGAGAGAGAGATGAAAAGACACGCACCGCAACGCGAAGGCGCGAAAGACAGATCAATGGGGTGATTGACTTCTTATTTACTGCTTTCTTTTCTTTTGCGTGTTCCTCACTCGCGCTTCATCACTGCGCACTGGGGGGATTCAGCTTACTTTTACGTTTTACCTTTCGTATACTTTTGGTATCGACTTTTTTGTTCCAATTTCTATTAGTTACCGTTCAATCTAATCTAATGTCCTATTTTTTTTGATAAATGGGTTAACAGCTTGTTCGGTCAAGTTTTGCCATACTCTTGTAAAAGAAAAATTGAGATCCTATTTATAATGTTAGATTATTTTCAATACTTCTTGAGTTTAGACAATTATAATATCACCGTCATAAAATATTTAGCGAGGATTTTATACTGCCGCAAAAAAAACCGTTATAAAATAAAATTTTAATGATGATTTTAAACCGCCTTAAATTGAATCATGAGGATATTGTAAATAATCACACTTGCAAGAGGGTAATCTAAAAAAAATATACAGGGGTATTGAAAAACTAGTCAACTTTACAATGGTATTAACCCATTTTTTTTAGCATTAAATATGTTTTCGGTCCCTATAAATATTTAAATCTTCTATTTTTTTCTCCATTTTTTAGCCCCTACAAAATTCTCTAACATGAATTTTGGTCCATACTTTTAAGTCAACTCAAGTATACTTCTTAAAATTTGGAATTATATATTGCAGTCATGTTAAGTATATTAAAAATTAACTTCTCCACGGGAGGAAGTTAGTAGCCCCCTATATATATTATGTTAATTTATATTTATAAATCACTACGTTAATTTTGTAATCACCCTCTCTGATTTTTATTATAAGAAAAAAGTTTCTTTTTAAATTCATAGAATATTTTTTATTTCCAGACCATATTATAAATTATATATAAGATAACTTATTCGCGATAAAAACCAGAAGAAATACATAATAGTATAAATTCAATTATCCGCTATCAACTATAACTTCATATAAGATAATTTATCAATTATCGACTATTTTTTACTAATTACATAACATAACACAACACATGGGCATTCCATTAACCATAATAAAATATTTGAGCAATAATACCATTTTATTTCTGGATCAAATCTAACCTAATAATAAATCACTTTTTTTTTATAATTATAATAAGGAAAATGATAAACATTGCTCTTAGAGCAATGGTTAAGGAAACAAAAATAGTAAAAAAAACTCTCGAAATTTGTGTTTTCTATTTTTATAAAACAATGAAACACAATTTCCAATACAACTATTTCTTTTTTTGATAATTTTAACTAGTGCTCTTGAGACACTAATTAATAAAACGCTTGTAATAAATCACTTATCTGTATTTGTATGGTTTTTAGTACTAAAAAGGGAACGAACAACAAGCTCATTTTGTTTGTGATCATAGCTAAGCATTACCAGCCTTAGTAAATGTTACCGTCTTTTACTTTATATTTTTGTCCACAAATTTAATGGCTAGACTCCCAAGTGTAGATAGATGCAGAATTCATAATTTAAACATGAATGTTTATGATAGTCACTTAATATAAGATTCCTTTTGATTAAATTTTACTATTCATTTATTATGTTTTTGCCGTATTTTTCTAATAATATATAGATGTAAATATTAGTTTGTAGGATCTTGTTTGATTTATTTTGATGTGTATTTTCAAAATATCAAATTTTTATAATTTTTACAGTTAGATAATTAAAGATATTAGCAATCAAAATTGTACATTGGCGTACGTGTTGTGGTAAAAAAGGATCTTATAATTAGGAACGGACGGAGTAGTTATCAACTAAGTTATATTCACAAGACATGTTTTATTTTATTTTTTTATTATTTTTTTGGTAGAAATGTTGTATTTTATTTTATTCTTGTGAAAAAAGAACTTAATTGGATTTGTTGTCCTCCACCAAAATCTTTTTAATGATAATCACATGCTCACAGCAATAAACTGCAGCAACCAACTAATTAGAGGCAAGTTTGTTTGGGCTACATGATGTGTAAATGGATTCCAAAAGAAACTACTGCAATTTAAAGATTACTGCTACCTCCGTACTAAAATATATGTTATTTTAACTATATCACACAAATTAAGAAATGTAATCATTGTTATATAGAAAAGATAAATTATAAATTAGTTTACAAAATTATCTTTCATTAATGATATGTGAGAGATAAATTATAGAATTGACAGAAGAAAGATAAATAATTAATTAAGGGTATAAGATGAAAATAAGCAATAAATGTTTCATTGGTAATATAAAACGACATATATTGTAATACAAATTTTTTTCTCAAAAACGACATATATTTTAGTACAGAGAGAGTAGTTACTACACTACACAACAAGCACATGATGACTCATCACACCAATGATCAATGGACTAATACCGACACTAAGCTGCTCTATCATATTAATTTGACAGCAAAACACAAGTAATGTGTCACAAAATTTGTTCTCCCACAATATTTTTTGTTACCAAATCATGCTTGCTTATTTTCTTAGCAATATGCTACTGCTCCAAACATCCTGCTAGATTGACAATAACAGAATCCTGCTGTTCTGTTACTACTCCAAACATCTTGCTATAGTGTTATTTGTTGATTGATATTTTAAAGATTTCACTCATACTTAATGAACTCTCATTTTTCCAATTATCTTTAGTAATTTTAATCAGCGCAATAACAATTTATTTTTCTTTCAGTGAAGTTTTACAGTAAAGATATTATTAGACACAGATGTAAACAACTTGAGCAATATATTCATCAGTATTTGTCCATTTTTCTGCTATGCTAAGTTGATCGAAATAAACAGCTAATTACAATTTGGTAGATTGGAACATTTATATACAGCAGATGGAGGTTGCTTGTAAGTAGGAATGTCATTGGTATCAACATAGCGAACTTCACCAGGTGCAAAAGACAGATCCCTATGCCTGAAATTGAAGAGATAGTAATGAATTAGTGGAACAAAAATGAGATATATAGATATAAAACCATAATTAAAGTCATACACATATATAATTGCAACGGGTTTGGTTGGTTAGTTACCTTCGCAAGTCTAGTCCAACCAAACCAGCCTGAAGGATTGATAAGTTATCGGAATCTGGCGAAACAATAACCACTGTGTCGCCAAAGTACTGAGTTTCAAGTATTGACATGAGTTGGGTCACACGAACAAATACATCTGCAACACTCTCATTTGGAGTTCCGTCATCAATAGGAGGAGGTTTGATTTTTGTAGATATACTGTCTGATGTATATATCTGCACCACCATTTCAAACATTCCCACCATTAGATACATTCTCAACCTCATTAATTACAAAAATTCTACTTAGCTCGACAACAATGGAAATGGATCCTCTCAATCTATTTTTTGTCAATCGCTCTCAAAGGCCTAGACCCTAGGCTTACACCCGGACTCTTATCCATTTCTATAAGCACTGCTTGCATCTTCCCATATATTTTAGGGTTGCTAGCTCCCTGTCTTATGTTTCTTGACACTTTTAAGTTTAACCATCTTTTTTCAGATCAACTACCAATCAAAGGTTACCAAATCACATTTCATATCAAATTCAATCTTGATTTCCTGGAGTATGGATTCAGAAACATAAGGGAAACAAGGAGTTGAATGAACATCAATTCCTTCACAGACGAACCCCATCATCAGGCTCAAGCAGCAACACCCTCAAAAATCCATCTTTGATCAGTGAAGATGTATGTTTTGAAACCGCCTCCGTGACCAACCACCTTCTGGTTACATCGCACCATTCAGATCTTCTGCACACATCGATTTTGTAGTGTGTTTATTTTCATCTTTTGAGCTTTTGGTCAATTGGTCTGCCAGCATTAGATTAATCTAGGTTTGAGTTTTATTGTTGAAAGAGATTGACAAATAGACATATTGAGAGGACCCTGATCCCGACAACAATAAGTGAAACTGTAATGAATACATATATGCTATAATGGTGTAAAAATATTACATGTAAATGTAATATATTAAATTGAAAATCGCTCAAAACTTCGAAGATGATCAACATTGTCATTTTTAAGAAGTTCACGGTAAAATTCCTTTTTCGTCAAACCAGCACCAATCGAATCACCGTCTTAGTCATGAAGACAAGTATTACAGTGAAATTCTACTTTTTAGGAGCTCGACCGCAATTATTATTAGAGTTTCATTCTTCAAGAATCTACCTACTGATACTATAGACTATTTTCCACCTAGAAGAAGCCATCATAAGTAAACATAGCTGAAGTAAACAAAAAGCACAGGGAAGAAGAAAAGTACTTCTGAAACAGATTCTAATGTTTTTCCTTCATAAGCCCCTAATCCCCGAGCATCAAGAAAGCTGTATTCTGGAACTATATAACTGAAATCAAAACAAATTATCAAAACCAAAAAAACACATCATCAACATTAACAAGAACAAAAAAAACATTAACAAGAACAAAAGAAAAACAAAACAACAACAACCTTCTTGTGATTGAATTAACAGAAGCAATAATCTCAGCAGTTTGATAAGCTCTTTGAGTAATAGCAGGCCAAATCCAACAATTATTATCACAAGCACCCATTTCTTTCAAATCAAAAGCTGCTCTAATAGCTTGTTTCTTTCCTCTATCAGATAAACCGTTATCCACAGAAGTTTTAGCTACAGGGTTAGTGTTTATAACTCCCATGCTCTCAAACTCTGATTCACCAGACCTAACCAGATAATACCGGTTGGTGAGGCGTGGTGGTGGCATGATGAAGAGTCCACCGGCGGTGGCTACTGGCTCTGAAATGGGAAATGAGGTTTTCAAAGAGATGTTGAAGTTGAATGATATGGTGAATGCGGTTGCGGTAGTGAGAAGGTGGCGGCGGTGGAGGTGGTTGTTGAGTTGTTTGGGTGGAAGACATGGTGGTTCTGGTTGAGAAGAAGACAGGGTTTGACACGTGTTATTTGGTAGCATTAGCATCGCATTTTAATGGCGGAGAGGTTTACTGCCTTATCAAAAGATAACACCGGCCAAAGAAATACATAAAATCTATATCAAATTAATATTTAAAATATTTAGAATTTAATAATTTAAATTTATTAATTTAAGATAACTTTTTATATTTTTAAATATAATTTTAATCTTATGAATTTTTGTTTTTAATTGTTTTTTCATTTCAATTTTTATATTCTTTTTTAAAATATTTAAATACCTTATCATATAAATTAATTCAATGTTGTTAAATGGAATTTCATTTACCAATAATAAATTGATCAAAGTGGTAAGAATTTTGATCTTTTAAGTATGTTTTTTTTGGTATAGGATCTTTTAAGTATGTAGTTAAAAGTTTGATTTCTGACTTGTATGTATCGAGAAAATTTAGTTGGGATAAAATAATCCACCTTATACGCCCATAGATTCTCCTACAGAAATTAGTCATCGACGATAAAAACTTTATATGAGTATCAAAGTATAATCAAAAAAAGTGGAGGTTCATTTTATCGCCTCCTCATCCTCACAAAAGAAATTTATTTTTTTATCTAATATATTTCATTAGAATACTTTTAAATAGCTTCTTTGTAGTATCAACATAATTGAGATGTCTTAATTGTTACCTTATTATCTTTGACTTTTATAAAAATAAAAAAAAAAATTACTTTGATAAGGCACAATAAAAATATGATTTTTAGTCTTCAATTGAAATAAACAAAAATATTTTAATTAAAATTTATTTTAATATCTCACAATAAAAATATAAACTTTAGCCTTTACAAAAATAAACTAAGAACTTAAAATTCAAATTTAAGTCACCAAGGGCTCTCTTCCCGGTCGCCACATCATCCTCCATAACTCTATTTTTTATCTTTTACTTCTTCATCCATCAAAGAAGAATGATTTAGGATCAAATTATTGATCCGAAATCACTTCTCCAAATCATTTCCCCTTTTCCTTTTACAAAAAAAATGTAATTTTCACTTATATTAACTTTTTAATTTTTTAATTTCGTCGTCACAGACTCAAAGTGCAACATTAGGTTATCCGACGTTGTTTTTGTTTTCCCGTCGTGTGCGGTGTTTGTTTTGTTCAAATTCTTAGATTATATTCGATCAAGTGCAGATTAAATCAATGATTTTGGCGTCGTCAATATTGCAGATCTAAAAACATTGGTATTTCAGACATTTTTTTCTCGTCATGTTTGTAGGTATTATGTCGTTGTACACTATTAACTTGAATGTTATAAATTTGCTTACAGATTTATCCTTTTTAGTTTTTAGCATTTTTAAATTTATAATGTATTCTATAATTTTGATTGAATGAATTTCGCTTTTAATTAAAAAAAAAACTAAAATAGTTTAGTCCTTGACCAAATTCCTATAGAACATACGAGCACTTGATTTTATAAGATTAAAATGACATTTTATTTTTTTGCTTCAATGGACAATTTAGTCTGTGGTGTGTATACGTTATTAGAATGTCTACGCATATGTTTTGTTTGACTTTAGACAAAAATGATTTGAACAATAAATTTTAGTATAAAAATCATGGTTAAATTAAGAAGATATAAATTCTAATTTTTGGTAGAGTCAATTTTGCTTTAGAACAATTAAACATTTTTAATCTAAATAAGTGATTTTCATTGAATAGATTTTCTTTTGGGTTGTTGTGATTTCGTCGTCTCAATGCGGCGTTCGTTTGTTTTCCTGTCTTGTGCCGTGTTCTTGTTTTTCCGTTTTATTGTGGTGTTTATTTTGTTCGAAAAGATAGATCAACTTTGATTGATTGTTGATTCACAAGTGACAGTTTACTCAATGATGTAGATCTGAAGGCCAGTTACTTTAAGCTGATCGCATTATTTGTAGGCAAAAATGAGTCGTTTTATGTTATTAACTTTGATACTATGAGATTGTTTACAAATTCATTTTTTAATATCTAACGATGTTAAATTTACGATTGAATTTAATATAATCTAATCTATTTGAATAAATGAATGTCTTTTTTTTTATCAAAAAATAAAAATAAAGAAACTATCTTTATTTTAATTTTAATGTGTATAATAAAGAATAAAGAAACTATCTTTATTACATGTAAAACACAAAATATTAGTGGAATCAAGACGTGCTTATTATAGATCCGTAAATCTATGTAACTGAGATGTTATAAATTTCATCACATATTCAATCAGCATTACAATAGATAGATTTTGTAAGTAAAATTATATTAGTGGTTATTTATTTTATTTATTCATAACATTTTATCTTTTATTTTTTTTTTTACTAAATTTTATTTTTTATTTTTGTTTTGTATTAAATTGACTATTTATCTTATCTTTTTTAACACTTTGGTTCTTTATATTTGTTTTATTAAATTAGTCATTTATTTTTCTTATTTGTAATATTCTAGTCTATTTTCTCATCAATTTTTAACCACCAGTTATTTAATAAAAAATAAGAAAATAATGATAAAGGATTAAAACATTACAAAAAAGATAAAAATAAAAGATTAATTTAATATAAAACAAAGATAAATGATCAAATTATTATAAATAAATAAGATAAAAAGATCATTAACATAATTTTGCCAATTTTACAATTACTTATAGAAAATCTATCAAGCCGCATTACAAGATGAACGGTAAGATAAATTTATCTTTTATCTTGATCTTTGGGTGAAAATAAATTTATCTTATCCTATTCCAATCTTATTTATGTTGAAGGTAATATACCAACCAATACATTTTGAAACTAATACTAATTCATAAAGGATCAAATTTAAGATTGAATGATCATCTTTGATCTAGTAAAAATAAATAAGAAATTGAACATGATAATTTTTAATTGTATTATCTATTAAGTTTAATTTTAAAATTGTTTGTAGAATGAGACAAACTAGAGATCAAATAACTGCATAAAAACCAATATTATTGTCTCTCACTAAATCACATGACAACTTTTTATTATAATAATATTTATTTAAATGTTAAAATAACATTTTTCCACTAAACATCGTACAAAATAAAATAATTTATTAAATACTTTAAGGGTCCGTTTGGTTGGAAGAAAAGAAAGTAAAAAGGAAGGAAAACACGGAATTCGAAGGATGTATTTGGATTATAAAATAGTCCAAATACATGCATTGATTTCTGTGTTTTCCTTCCTTCTTACTTTCTTTCCTTCGAACCAACCGGACCATAAATATTTATCAATTATGTCACATTATTATTTTATTGTTGAATTTATGCCACATCATAGAAAGTATAAAAATTAGTAAAAACAATTCATCTGATTTTTTTGACTAAAAATTAATCTCATTTAGAAAGTATTAAAATTAGTCAAAAATATAATTAAAAAATTAGTCAAAAAATTAATCTCATATAGAAAGTATATAAAAATCAGTCAAAAAAATAATAAAAAATTAGTCAAAAAAAAAAAAAGAAAAGTAAAAAAGAGAAGAAGAAGAGAGTGAAGTGGGTCATAGGCACACGTTTTGAGCAGGCAATTCCATGTGCCCACATGGAAATCCAAGAATGAAGACGACGATCATCATCATCACTCTATCTCAACCCTAAATTTTTCTCATCTTCATTTTCACCCTTTTTCACTTTTTCTCTCTCTCTCTCTTTCTCTCATCATCAACATCATCATCATCATCATCTTGAGATAAGACATAGCAGAAACAGCTTCAAAGATGAAGGAAACGAGTGATGGATTTGTAAGAGCAGATCAAATTGATCTGAAAAGCATAGATGAACAACTTGAAAGGCATCTTAACAAAGTGTTAACAATTGATAAGAAAAAACGCGTTGAAGATGAAGATTCTGCTGCTACTTCTGCTTTTGATCATGTTCGTGTTCATACTAGTAGTGCTAATACTTCACCTACATCTATTAAGTTCAAAACTAATTTCAAAAAGCAGAAACAAGATTGGGAAATTGATCCTTCTAAACTCATCATTAAAAGTGTTATTGCTCGTGGCACTTTTGGTACTGTTCATCGTGGTGTTTATGATACTCAAGATGTTGCTGGTTTGTGTTCTTCCTTTTTTTAAATTTTTTTTTTAGGTTTTGGGTTTAATTTTACTAATCAGATTCAGATGCTTAGTTTAATCCCCTTTTGAAAAATTGAAATTATACCAAAGTTTTTAATTTTTTTCAATCGAGAAGAGTTGACTTTTGTAATTATTTAGCTAGGTTGAATAATTTGTAGGAATAGTGTAAATTTAATTTGGGTGATGCTTTTAGGTTTTATGGTGAGGTGGATGTGATGAAATTTGATGTTAATTGTTTTGTTGGTAGAAATTGAGAATTTGAGATAGTGGTTTGATTTTATTTTCTGTATTTCACTGATGATGGACTGAAATGACTTTACTTGATGATCAGTTAAATTGCTTGATTGGGGTGAAGAAGGTCAAAGGACTGAAGCTGAGGTTTCTTCGCTGAGGGCGGCGTTTATACAGGAAGTTGCTGTTTGGCATAAGCTTGATCATCCCAATGTTACAAAGGTTGATTTCATATTATTATTTAATTAACTTTAACGTCTTTTCTTATGTTTGTGTTGTTTATATATTATATGATGAGTTGTGGTTTAAATGTTGCATGTGTTGATGTTATTTGCTTAGTATTTTTTGTTATTTGAGGCGGCATCTATCAAAAGAAATTCCTCTAATGCAACTCACTCCTCCTTTTTAAGTATACCATTTGCATATTATATCTATGCATATATCTGCTTTCAATTGTAGATTCTTTCTGTTTTGGGGCATACCCAGTGGTTTATTGAATCAAGATTCTAATTGTGAATTGAATCTTGTTATGAATGATTAGACATGGTATTTTAAGTAAAAAAAGATTTTGTCAAAAACAAAAAGAACAAGTGACATAAGCAAAAAGACACAAGTTCATATATCATATACGACAAAAAAGTGAGCGCTAACACTGTGTGAGGCCTCTTCGTTGGTAATTTTGACTTGGGTTATCTAAAAAAGGAAGAGCCAAAAAACCCTAACAAGTCTTTCAGAAACCGGGTTGCAAAACCCTGCATGTTTCAGGCTGCACATGGAGCAAGATGTGAATTGTGTGATTTTGGAACATATTGCGATTCATTCTCAATTCATTTGAATGAATTGCGATTTTTGTTGCAATTTATATCCAAATAGATGCACTTATCGATTTGTATTGATTGGGTCCAATTTTGTTTCAAATCAAGTTATTACTCACATTTATTATGAGATGCTGATAACCATCAGAGTTGTAGACGCCAGATGGTGGAAGACCAAAAACCCACCATACAAACACCCCATTGTGGCCTGTGGCGCCGCCACAAAAAAAATCCATTCACAACACTGTAACCACTCTCAAGTGATTAGGTCATTTGGTAATTTTTTTGTACCTAAGGATGACATTATGTAACTTTTTGGGACTTTCTTTGTAACTGTGTCACCACTAACTTCACTGCTCCCTTGTCTCCTCTTCCTTTATTTACATTCAGCTTGATTTTTCTTGCTAGTTTGGAATGGGTTTCTCTGTTTGTGTAGAGGGCCCTATAATTGTTATTGATTTATGAAAAAAAATTCATACATATTATTCAAAGAGCATGAGGTATGCGCTATGCAGGTTGTGCAATGCAATGGTATTCTATAAACTTTTATTTGCGAAATATAACAAATTCTAATATTGTGTGGAAACTACTCTTCTTTTATTTCCCTTTTCTGCAACAAAAGATGCATGCAGGTATAGGCAACAAGTATAATCATAACACCCCTATGGCCCTCTTTGATCCTCTCTTCATAACATATTCTATTTCTTTTCCTATGATATTTTTTGATATTTGGTAGTTACTTTTTTATTTTTTCAATCGGTATTATGCACTTCTTTGAAAGCGTCTTGTTTCCATGTTTAGTTTATAGGGGCAACTATGGGATCTGCAGAATTGCAGATACAAACTGAAACTGGTTTAATTAGCATGCCAAGCAATGTCTGTTGTGTTGTTGTGGAGTATCTTGCTGGAGGTACACTGAAATCATACCTAATAAAGAACAGGAGGAGGAAACTAGCTTTTAAGGTTGTCATCCAGCTGGCGCTTGATTTAGCAAGAGGGTAATTATCTATATTAATTGAGGTTGACCATATTGGCGAAAAAAGCATGCATAATTTATCTATATAACTAACTACTTAACTTGAACTCACAGGCTGAGTTATCTTCACTCTCAGAAGATTGTCCACAGAGATGTGAAGACAGAGAACATGCTGTTGGATAAGACTCGCACAGTTAAAATTGCTGATTTTGGGGTTGCACGAGTCGAGGCATCAAATCCTAATGATATGACTGGGGAGACTGGAACTCTTGGTTATATGGCTCCAGAGGTGTGTAGTCAGTACTTGTAAAATCCTTTTAAAATATAAATTATTGTACTAGCATGTTAACAGACTGGACTGGAAGCCTTGGTACAAAGGCATGCAGTGTCTAAATAGGAAAGGATCCACTCTTGTAAAAATTTGAAATGACTTTGTTACGAAAAAACCACTGTTGTCAATCGCAGGTAACGGATTGTTAAAATTCTACTATGCAATAGGACTATAGCAGTTAGCACCACTATAGTCGTTATATGGCAATATTTTGTACTAATAGCGTAGAGTGGAACAATAGCGGTTTGTCTAAATTCCGCCATGCTGTAGCTACTATTTAACAATACTTGTGAAAACTTTGTCTATCTCTCTTTATAGACTTAAATAAAAGGACTACATTAGATTTTATAAATGTATGAAGAAAGAGATAGACACACTTTTCACAAGACTCGTGCAAATCCCACATGAGAGGATCAATTCTGTCTGATGGGGAATGGGTATACCTAGGCCCCAATTTCATCCAATTGAGGGCGGGTGTCTCCATTCTCCAGCGTCATTCTAAGAGTTCTTCAATGAGAGTTATTGATTACCTTAGTATTTAGTTGTTCAAAGAGAAAGCCATTGTAATTGACTATTCATTTTTTTCCCAACGGCTTCTTACAGGTTTTGAATGGAAACCCTTATAACAGGAAATGTGATGTGTACAGTTTTGGTATCTGTTTATGGGAGACATATTGTTGTGATATGCCATATCCTGACCTAAGTTTCTCAGAAATTACTTCAGCTGTCGTTCGCCAGGTATGCCTGCTACTCCGTTGTGATTGGTTGTCTCATTTAAGCATATACGTAATTGTCACTAGTTAACCCAGTGTCAGTGAATCCATTCTAACTACATTATTATTTTCTGTTGAAATTTAGAATTTGAGACCAGAAATACCAAGATGCTGCCCAAGTTCTCTTGCAAACGTAATGAGGAAGTGCTGGGATGCCAGTCCTGATAAGCGGCCAGAGATGGACGAGGTAGTTTCCATGCTGGAGGCCATCGATACATCCAGAGGTGGAGGTATGATCCCCATTGATCAGCAGCAGGGTTGTTTTTGCTTCCGCAAGCATAGAGGGCCATGAAATTTTATTCTTTAGTCGACATTAAACAATTTGGTTTTAGTGGTTTTTCACTATTTGAAGAATCAAATTTGTATCTATGGTGAAAATACAGAAATTGGATACTGTACTGAGATGAGAGAAATACACAGTAGCAGGTATAGGTTGGAGGATACCTCTGATTTTCGTTTACTCTTACCTTTTTTTTCTCCATCTTGGTTTGAGTTTTGTGGATATGGGTATTAATTTCAGCCTATGTTGCCTCCTAGCTGGATCTTCATTATACTATATAATATAAAATCCTGTTGCAAACTTGCAATCATATTTGCTGTGATTAAATTGGATTCATTGGCTTGGAATTCTAATCTCTATTGGTTTTCATTATCTTCATTTAATGCTAGTATTATTCAAAAAGGTAATGGTGGATTAATTGGTGTTTAACTGGTCTAATTGGTATCTAGCATTAGTAATATAAGGATTGGGAGAAAATAAAGGTCAATATTTATGTTTCATTGTTTTTGGTGTTCATCAAAATGGACAATAAAACAATGAAGTCAAACCGTAAAAATAGTCATACACCAACTTGGTGAGGTGTAGTCGACAGATAATTAAGTCTTTTAAGCACGTGATTAGAAGTTTGATCCTCAATCTCGATTGCTCAAATTCGATGGTCCTTTAATATCTTCCAAAATCTATACATTATAATACTATCAATGAACAATGATGGACTTGGATCCTCCTACAAAATCTCTCTAAATTACTCTACAACATCTCATTGAGTGACATGAAATTTTGTTTTTTCATTGAAGTATTGAACTGTGAATACATTTATGATAAGCATATTTATTTTCCCCCGTCATCTGATTATCATACTGTGGTCTGTGTTCTAATAAATCTAGGCAGACACAAATGAGCATATACATCGTTTAGGACCGCAACAACAATCTCTGTAATGATCTCAAGTAATTCTATTCTACAAGAGATCAGTGTAATGACTTCAACAATATGAAACCAAGTTATTCCTTTCAAAAAGTAAAATGAGAAAAAGAAAAAATCCCAAGAGATTTGGGTATGTATGTATGTATTGAAATGAACAACTTTGTCTTTAGAACTTTCTCTGTCAATCCAAGCTTTTTTTTTCTGTTTTTTTTGTCGAACTGTCAATTCAAGCTGAAATCATACCATGTTGATACTAGGTGGAGCATCATTGTCCCAATTTGTTGTTCTGTAGTAAATAGCATACAGGATGAGCTGAATCAATCCAGAAAGTGCTCCCAAGCTATTTGGAATCTATGCATTCAAACATTTAATTAGCAATCATAATACAAACCTACAATATTTTGCTTTTAAATAGAATATAGATCCTTAGAACAAAATTTGAATAACAATAATAATAGATAGATAGACTCATAGACAGATAGATTACCACTACGAATGGATCCCATTTAAGGAGCGCGTAAACCGTCCATACAAGTCCATTGAGAAAGTTGGCGAGTGAAAGCAAGAAGGGCATGTACTTCACGCTCTTCGTTTTAATTACTTGACGCTGCTCTTTTTTTTTTAGGAGTCAAAAAATCGAAAAAGTAATTGTTATAATGCAAACACAAATTTGGTAGGAAACTTATATTAGTTAAGAAACTGAATAATCACACGTACCATGACAGTCAAGGGTGAAAAGTACATAAGGATGTTGAAGACTATGCATATAGAACCAACAATGAACCCTCTGTCTTTCATTGAGCTAATAAAATACATGACAACAAATACCACCAACACTAAGAAGACAATTTCAGCTAGAATGGCCAACAAGATCTTCTTCTGAAAATGATTAAAATCCATCCAATCCAATAGGTCAAAAGTATAAAATCAGTAATATTAAGTGAAAGAAGAAATGTTTTAAAAATTGAATAAAATATGAACCGGCTAAACATTTGAGTTGAACTGTTTGAATTGAAATAAAACTACAATCAACTCGCTCAACCAAATGAACCGTATAGTATACAATGCTAGTTCACGATTCAACTGGTTCGGTTCAATCTTTAAAACATTGAAAAGAAGAAAGATGCTTTAATCAATTAATTATTAAGTTTGAAAAGTTCCTCACACGCTTACTCCCATTTGAGTATATGAAGAAGATTGAAGTGTAGAAAATCTCAAGGAAGAAGCCAAATCCATTGATTGTGAGGACAAGAGTGTTACTTTGACTCACAAAGGGCATTCCATAGAATGACCACATTGCACAATTGAGTATAGTTACTACATAAGGATCTGGTTTGAAATCTTGCACTGATTTTGCTTTAAATATTTTTATAAATGTAGGCCTGCATGTATATTTCAAATACATATTTTCCATTAACCATAAGTGCAAAATTCCATAAAGTACAACAATGAAGAGAAAGAGGGAGAGAGATTTACACCGGTGACATGAATAAACAAAATGAGATGACATTTCCTGCAAATAAAAAACACTGTCAGTATTAGCAAAAATTAAATTACCTATATATACTTATGGAAAAAGCAATGCATGGTTATATTTTAGTACTAATTAATTCTTTCATTTTTTTCTCTACAATTTTGGTAGTACATTTTGTTTATGACATATTGGCTATTCCCACACAATTGTAGATACTATTCCTAACGCGAAACTAAAATTTATTTAAGAAGTTGATTTTTTCTCAACGAATGTGTTTCCATATACACAAGTCAAGATTGAATCGTGATCTTATGCTTCAAAAATGGAAATATTTAGCATTCATGTCACATGTTGATAACTTTGTTAGATTAGAGTCATTAGTTAAAAATATTGAGAAAGAAGTATGTGATCTTATAAGGAAAAAAGAAATGCAGAATAAATTAACAGCCAAACAAAGAGGTTTTTGTGCACCAACCGACTATGCCGACGATAGTTCTTATGAAATCAGTGTTAACCATGGTGAGAAATTGATGAAAGAAGAAAAAGAAGATAAATTTGATAATAAGAATAAGCTGAAGATGGAGGATAAAAACAAATTAATAATGTAAATGAAATTTGTTTATTTGATAATATTTTTAATAATTTGTACTTAAAAAAACATGCCAAAAATAGGTATTGAGACACTTACCTAAGTTTGGGTGAATTTTTTAGCGCAATAAGTGTGAAGCGCAATAAGTGTGAAGTGCTGAGTGGTGAACCTTCATTTTAGCCACAAGAATTAAGCTTCACTACCATCTAACTCATGAGTTCATGTATGTTCCATTTAGCGTACTTCAAGTGTCAAAAACAAATCTAAAGGTTGAGATTGAATTTTTTTGTTGTCAAAAAGTTAGAATTTTAACTAATTTATATCTTAAATATGTATACATAAATAATAAATTAGTTTAAAACTATTTTTTTTAATAAAAAAAATAAGAAAAGAAGTGCGTGTCATTCTTTCTATGATACAACGATACAACAGTTCCATCTTCTTCCTCTCACCACCACCTTACAACTACTTCTCCTTCTTCCTTTTGCTTTGCAAACCCTCCTCGTTTGTCTTCTCTAAACTCTTCTTGACACGTTCTCCCTCACCTTGTCTCCGTCAAAAGCCAACCTAGTGTTGCCGCTTGCGATTTATGTTATTGATCCTCATTGTTCTTGCAATAAGAGAATGAGATTCTACTGAAATTGAAATAAATTAATTTTATGTTATTAGTTGTTTTGTTGTGCTTCTCCATCGAATGGACTTTGATTGTTTTACGAGATGATGAATTAGCCGCAAAACTAGTTAACTTTGTAGTATTTGCAAACTCTTGCAAGATTAATATGAAATTAATTTAATCAGTAGCAATGCAATTGGCATCGTTCCAATTTATAATAAAACATTTCAGTATATTTGTACAGAGGTAGTAATGCACGAATCCGTCATCAATTACAACCACCCTGTTTTATTCTTCATAACATCATTCACTTTAAAGTAATGGACAAACAAGAGAGATGGCGCAGAGAGGCAGTGATAAGGGAGAGCAAGCATGGATAAGAGGTTAGGGAAGAGCGTTGTCGCTTGCACAAACAAAGAGGGGGAGGCGGCGGCAACAAAGAGAGGAAGAGGGAACGATGAAGTGATGAGATGAAGAAGATGGAACGCGCAATAATAGAGAAAGAAGAAATGAACGCATTTTATTATTAAATAAATAGTCAATTATAATCTAAGTCCTTGAATTTGTTTTTGTCACACATCTAACAATATGCCTTCTATAAGTACTTTTCTTCTTTTACAATGTCTCATTTTGCTTATTTTATAGAAACATAATCAATCCTACAAATTTACAAAAATAACAAAAACAGCTGTTTATCAAAACAGACAACTTATGCAACTAATATTTTCTCTAAATTCTACAAATATCGGCATTCATGATAAAAGATACTCAATTGTGGGAGAGCAACTCATATATCCCATGAGAAGGAGTTCAATTTTTGTTAATTTGATATTATTTTGAAGTCTTTTAACTCACTATTTCAGATTGGATGACAATATCTATATTGGTTCATTTTATAATCCAAATGATTCAACAAGCACACCGCTAATTTATCACAACAAAGGATGCCTCTCTATTTTAAGGTTCTACTCAGAATTAAAAGAAAACTCACAAGTTAAGTAGTGCGAGATCTATCAATATTAAGTGATCTTTAAGATTCACTTCAATTCGACATATTTCTAAGAAAAATCTAAAACCCAACCCAAATGATGTCAAGATGGAAGCACGCCTCCTTTAGATCTTGACCTTTGAACACACAGTTAATAAATAGCCAAAATTGGCTGGATTTTCCACCTTCGCAAGAAGGTGGCATTTAACATGAACAAATGCACTCGTTAGTCTTGACCTATGATAGCCTCTACATTGAATTTCACACACATTCTTTCCCCTCATTTGGAGACTGGAGTAGCCCAGTTTACCTGACACATGCATTCGATTCTAGTCGGGAAGATGCCCACAAATCACAATCTCATCCCAGCATATCAAATGCAAACGAAATATGTTCGGATCTTTGGCACCCTCGATCAACAAGAAAAAAAATAATAGCATGCAATTCAAGTGCACCTTTAAATGATACTATATCACAATAATTTGAAATCGTGTAATAAACATTAAAGCCAAATGCCAATTACTAAAACATGATTCAAATCAAATGCAAACGTTCAACAACTTGACCGTAAATATTCTTAGAGAACAATCGAAAGGAAAACCACACCCTTATATGTTTATGATCTATCATTCAATACAACCTAAGGCAAAATTTCAATTGCTTTTGCAGCAAGAAATAATTTGTGAAAAAAAAACCTAGAATTCAAATACCTAAAACATGGTTTTATTTCTTCGCAACATTGCCCTCTAGCTCCCTCTTTAGCTGAAGAGAGAAATCATCACTAACATCATCATCATCCCAATCATCTTCCCATTGCTGACTCACCTCTTTCCCTTCCTCGTCTTCCCACTCTGTAAGTTACATAAAATTGAAAAAACAAACAGAAACAATCATCAATATGTAACCATCAACACAAAATTCTTTGAACAAATTGAATCGTAAAGCGAAATTGAAAGAAGAGGAAATTGATTGAAACAGCGATTGGGAAGAGTGGAATGAATTGGAGTAAGTTACCTTCATTGATTTCAAATTCTTCGAACTCGTCATCGTCTTCGAAGAGATCAACCTTGACTTCTTCGGAAGGTTTTGATTCGGTTGCCATTGTATTGATTATACCCAAATCTTCAGAAACCCTAAATAGAATTTGGAAAAGTAGTTAATATAGGTTTTTATTTTTTTTGACGAGATATGTTTTTTATTTTTATTTTTTTTTACTCAAAGATAGGTTTTTTATTTTGTTAACCAAATATGCTTAAAAATCACCCCAATTTTTTTTATTACTAGGATATTGATATGAAGTTTCGATCGTCGTTAACGATGATTAATCTCCGTCAGAAAACTCATGGGGTTTGTAAGGTGGATTCTCCCCTCTCAACCAAATTTTTGATATACACATGAGTCAGGAAACATGAGCTAGAAATCGAACCCTTGACCACATAATTAAGTGGACTAAAACACTTGTCACTTAGAGTTAAACTGGTTCATTTATAGTCCATGATTTTTTTAATTTATAATATAGTTTAGAAAATAAAAGATATTAAGTTTAGTGGTCATTATGTTATTATAAATGAATTGACATATATTTTGTTGTCGTGTTTTATTTATTTTACGGTTGAACTCTAAATCAATATAACTCTTTTTTTATGTGAATCAAAAAATTAATACAAAAGAAAAATGAGTTGACATATTAAGTGTTTATGTAAGACCTTAATTATTACTGTAAGTGTTTAATAATCTTAGTTAGTTCCTAAGACCATTTCTAATGGTGAGTTTTTATGAACTAGTACCTATTAAGAACTAGTACTTAATAGGTATTCTTATTAGAGAACATGAAAAAATGGTATGTATCGATTCTTAAATAAACACTTTCTTTTTCTTGGTTCTTATCAGGTCCCACATATTTTTATATATTATTTTTATTCTCTCACATACTTTATGACATATAATAATAATTTATAAATGATATAGAGTTATTTGCGAGACTCATTAAGAACTTTTTAGAGAGATGCTGGATTAAAAAGATTGAGTGCTTATTAGGTACTATTATTAAAATATTATAATTAAGTGATGTGTACATGTAGGACACTTTAGAGCATCCACATTCATTCCACCCATTAGAGTGGTTTAATTGGGTCCCACTTAATTTTTTATATTATTACACACTATCCAATTATTTAAACAACTCAATCATATTTTCTAAATATCCATACCATCTATTAAAAACTTTAAAATGATCCCACCAAACCACAATATATTCACCTTTATAATACAAACATCTATATATTTGATTATAATAATGTGTAACATGTACAAGCAATGAAAAAGAAACGGTTCCATAAACAACCACGGTGCCAACTTCAGCACTCCAATTTGTCAGTGAATATCAAAGGCACTCTGACACAGATACCTTGGTTTATGTGTGGACACGGTAAAAAAACTATCGATGTGCATGCTCTTAAGTACTCAAATATTGAGTTCTCCATTAGAGATGATATAAGACCCTTAAGTGTTTATGTAAGTACTTCATCAATTCAATTGTGTCTTTTAATTCAAATAAAAGATTAATCTTATGTTGCTCCTCTTCTTTTCCTTTCCTAAAGCTTTGTAATAGTCCTTGTAGGATAGCTTAAGTGGTAAGAGTTGAGAGACATATGAGTTGGGTAGAGGGAGGTCCAAAACTCGATTTTTAGCGGGAACCATTTATATTTTCGATGTAAAAAAAAAAAAAAAAAGCTTTCTAACAAAAACTTAGAGAGCCATCTTGTATGTTCCGAGGAAGATGATGGTAGTAAAGGTGGACGTTAATGATATCATTAGCCTTTTAGAACGGAAGAAACCTAAAATACTAAAGAAGACGAAGGAAGATGTCAGCCAAAACATAAAACATTATAGGGTCATGCTATAAAAAAACCTCACCTGCAACAACACAAGTGAAATGACTACAATTGGACACACAAAAATTTCCCTGAATCCAATTCGTAAGTCATGCTAATCAGCTCCAAACACTTTTGATTAACACACAATTATACCACATGATACTTACTACTTTAGCACCATCTTTTGAATAAATTCGCTTTTGTAGAAGTTCTATTTTGGTGGATATATAAGCATCTGGACCATACCAAAGTAGAACTTGTTGAAATTTGGCAAAATATCAAAATAAAGAAAAGGAGAATCTGAAATAATAATCTAAGCCAAATTCATCCATTAAATTCACACCACTTTAATTTACAACTATACCAGATACAAAACAATCATAAGCTTCCATTGTAATAAGCTGAAGCTCACTTATTGAAATTAGCTCGCCGGGGAACAAAAATCCGAGAGAGCTAATTTCACGAATTCTCAAATGTGGCAAAAACCAACGTATATGTTACAATATTTACACAAAAAAGTATAAGTATGACATGTCTATTCACAAGTACACATTCTAATTTCTAATTTCTAACCTATTCAATTGGCGTAGAACCGAGGAACCTTTCAATCGATTAGTAGTAGTTTCATTAAAATCATGCAGAATTTTAATAAGCAAGCGTGCTTTTTTAGCAGCATGTTGAGAACTACCATCAGTAAGAAGCGAATAAAGCAAAGGCATAACCGTCATATCCTTAGCAAGAACACTAGCAACGTCCACACCAACATTAACACACAACGATAACAATATCGATGCACAATGTTCCTTCCCAACGAGCGAATTAGCAGATCGCAACATCCCAATAATCAACGGCAACACAGATTCAGAAGCTTCCATCACAGCGTTCGCTCCATCAGAATTCTCAACAAGAGCTGCAATAACAGCTAAAGCTTCAATAACAAGCTCTTCTTTATCTGAAGAAGCCAAAATAGAAACAAGCGCATGAACAACACCGGATTCAAGCACGCGTTGATGATTCCTAGGAAATAACAGTAGTCCGAAAATCGCAACTACTGCATTCTTTTTCCCGCAGGTTGTTCCTTCTTTAACCAATTTCACTAAACCATGAATCACATCTTGATTTTCACCTATTACTTTTCTATATTCTTTCACAGAACAAAGATAGAATATTATAGCAGCCGCAATTTGACGGGCTTCAAGACTAAGCCCGTTTTTTAGTACATAAACAACGGGCTTTAAACCGTTATGAGCTATTATATTTTCAGGTCCAGTTGTATACTTCGAAAGCTTTAACAATGCAGAAATTGAATTCTCTTGCGTAGTTTTATCCTCAGTAGCTAAAAGTTCCAACAATGGTGGAACAGTTCCAACTTCAATCAAACAAGCTCTATTAAAAATACTTGACCTCGTTAACAAACGAATCTCGTATGCTGCTTTGTTCTTTTGTTTCTCAGTTCCAAACACGAGTCTTCGTGTTAGAAACCATGACAGAAATTGAAAAGCATGTGCTGCTGCAGAACTACCTGGTAAACTTGTTTTCGTTATGTCGCGGTTATGATTACACCATTTGGAGAATGAGATTCCGTTGTTCGAACAGAATTGTTGAATAAGCTTCTTTAATGTTGCGTTTGGGACTAACGCTGTGTTCTTCAGATTTTCTCCTGTTTTGGGACAAGTTGTGTTACCTGATTTAAGCCATCTTTGAATTGAGACACGATCGTAGGTTTGTCCTGTTGTAACTGTTACTGGATCAGTCATTAATTCGAGCGAAATTGGACAGCGAAAATCATCCAAATTCAAACATGTTATAGTACTAATCATCTCCGTGCTTGGTCGAGCTTCTTCGAGTTCATCACAATTTTCATCAAGAGATTCAAATATTACTACTCTACAGTAGCTTAGAAACCCAACTAAACTACTCAACAATGGAATCTCTCTATCGTTAAAATCGCGATTCTCTAACAAACTTATCTCATCTTCTAAGAATCTGATTTCTCTATCACAATCATTCCAGCTTTTGATTTTCAAGTAATCCAGAATTTCATTCATGGTATTCACGTTAGGTTCAGTTCCTCTCTCGAATTGTTGCAAAACTGAATCAAGTTTTTTGTTCGCAATATCATCATTAGTATCCAATTCAAATTTACCCTTCCTCGCTTGTTTAGCTACCAATTCAACTAACTCCTTCACTTCGTAGCAAATTTCCACCTTATGCAAAGGTAAAACATCGAGTGTAGTAGCAACTGCACGAATAAGAGAACGAAACTGAGTCGCCACCTGTCGCGCTTTCGCAAGCAATAAGAGAGAAGAACCTTCTAGAATACAATCTTGCATTAAGAAGTGAATCTTTTGTAAAGTGAAATGAAGCTCTGAAAGACATAGGATAATTGAGTTAGGGATAATTGATGTGGATTTGTTATCATTAATCTCGTTTAGGAAAATTGAAATGATGGTAATTTGACGAATTGTTTCTTTTGCGTTTTGTTTTTGTGTGGTGAATTGTTGAGATTGGAAATTGGATATGGTTTGTGAGAGAGTGATTAAAGAAGTGATTAGTGTTGATGAAGATATTGATTCGCAAGGATGAACCGCTGGGAATGATAGTATGCGGCGTTCTCTTTGATTAGTAACATGAGTACTCATCATAAACATTGAAAGTTTGAAAGATGAAACAAACAATAACACAT
The DNA here is from genome assembly GCA_951804385.1 of Trifolium dubium. Classification (NCBI taxonomy): domain Eukaryota; kingdom Viridiplantae; phylum Streptophyta; class Magnoliopsida; order Fabales; family Fabaceae; genus Trifolium; species Trifolium dubium. Next base: position 29,134,300 of record OX638073.1, read on the forward strand.
AGCAATTGGATTTGGTTTTAGATGTTTTATGTTTCATGTTTATTACTGCGGCTATTATAGGAAGAGATTTAGATACGATGTGTGTTGCTGCTGACTGTGGAATATTTGGACACGTGGCGGGGTATGTGTTGACTAGGATTTTGAGGAAAGAGGTAGGAATTGAGAAAGATTCTTTGTGGACACGTGGAAGATTAAGGTTGATGTAAGTAAATTAAATTTATCTGTTATTTTTGTGGGTGAGAAGGTACTAATGATGGTAAAGGGAGGAGGACTAAGGAGGGAGAAAGAGATTTGAAATGATGATGATAGGTGATGGGTTCCTACAAACCGACCTTACAGGTGGAGAAGTTATGTGTTGACGTGTGTATTAGGAAATTTGATGTACCTATCTCAAATGTTGATGACCTCAATATTATAAAAATCTGCACTGGAATTTCAATGCGTGTGTGTTTACCGGATCAAAGTTTTAAACATTGGTTCATACAAAAATGTTGTTTAATTTGATATGGAGGACACAGTTTGATTGCCGCAATTGCATATAAGAAGAGACTGAAACTATTTAATATTTAAATTTATCTCGAATTTTGAATTACTAAGAACTTTTTTTTTGAAGAAAAAAAGAAAATGTTACTTTAAAGATATGTATTTGAATATCAACTAATTTTTTTAAACGAACAAAGCAATTTCAACCAAAATTGTCCGTTTAATTCGGGCTCACTCAACTCAATGATTGAGTTTTTTCTGGTATGGACTCAATGATTGAGTTTGCCATGAACGTAGAAAAAACACCAAATGAGGATTAAAAACATGCAGGACTAAAAAACACGTACAGGCCAGCTATGCATAAAAAATTAAAGAAGAAAATAGAGCATTTAATTGTTTGCACTTAGTCGTATGTAGGATTATTGTTCAAACAATGCATGGTCAAACACGAGTATGTATATGGGTCCTAATCACTCATGCATCAACATATAATATCTAAGTAAAGTCTATATTTTCTCACTGCCAATCTTATTTATGGTCACAAATCCATTCAATGGCTTGTTGAAAGTATTTGTCGATCAAATTATGATATTGAGGAAAAAGCATGAGGCTTGACGTGGACCAATTGCAACATGCCCAATCTAACGCGTTTCCTTTGTTGATCGAAATTATAATAAGATATAATCTAATCTACTTGCTATACGACAAGGGAAAATTTTGTCCCTTGTAAATATCAACTAAAATAAAGAAAGAAAGAAACTAGAAGTCATTGTCCCTTTGTTGATACGTATGCTAAAATGAAAACTACTTTGTTCAACTAAAATAGTAATGTAGCTTTGCTTAAACAATTAATGTGTTTGTTTTGGTGGGTTTTCTTTTATTTTTATGATTAAAGGGAGTGGACAAAAAAACTAACCAAGACGCAACCTCAAGACACTCGTTTTATCCGCAAGCAGCACATGCGATAAGATTAACAACATGAGGATGAAAATTATTGTCATCTTCATAGATGAGTTGGAATCAAATTCCAAGGTAATGGTACTATAGCATAAGCCCCAAGCTATTTGAAACCCATTGAGGATAACATACATATCTGCTAGAAGGTTAGAAGCACGACCACATGATGCATCTATAGAAATCAAGCAACCTTTCACCAATAACATTTCATATAAGACCTCCAAAACCAGCACAACCCAAATTTTCAAAAGAACTACAGTCCACGTTCAATTTCAAACACTTGCTTTGGTGGTACGTGTATTTTTTTTCAAAAGAAACATAACTCATTATCTACTAGACTATCTTTTCATTTTAAAATTTAAACGCCCAAACAAATATGTGTAGTATATACTTTATAATTTTATCAGAGATATTTTAATAATGTACTCCCTCTGTCCCAAAATATAAGAGAAAGTTGGTCAAAGAAAATTGATATATGTGGACCGAATTCTTAACCATATATCACATTTTGTTGACCAAGTTTCTCTTATATTTTAGGACGGAGGGAGTATCGTATTTTAGGGATGAACTGTGGCCCACCCAAACCATCCCTAGTTCACTGGTTCCGTCTAGGGGTGGAAATGAGTCGAGTCAAACTGGATCAAATTTCGACTCGACTCGATAAGAATTGGTTCAGCTCAAAACTCGGCTCGAGTTTGATACGAACTTTTTTTCCAGCTCTAATTCGGCTCGTTTAAAGTTCGCGAACAATTCGACTCAGCTCGTTAGGTTCAGTTCGTTTATTCAAATCATATAAAGTTCAAAAAGAAAATTGTCAACAATATTTATAAATATTTCTATGCTAAACAAAAAGAGGGAAAACTACATTTTTTTTCCATTCTAAAACAAGAATCTCAAAACAAATCCCCTAAATTCTATTCTAAATCACTCAAAAGTCAATTTAAAAACACTACAAGAAGAGAGACAAACTAAGAAAAGAAAAATAAACATACACAAAACATTGATTAGAAACAAATACCTTAGGAGAGATGAAGAACAACAACTTTTGAAGGAAAGTATACTGAATTCTTGTCCATGGCCATTGTACAACAAAGAAGAGCAAAAGTTTTATTTTATTTTTTGCTACTAACATAACATAAACTTTCCGATTCGGTGGACATGGGAAATTGAAAATGAAAGTATAGTAGATGAAAGATAATGAAGACATGTCATAAAGTTAAATTCATATTTCCTAGATTTTTTACGAAATGGAACTGAAACGTTTAAGTCTTTATAGGTTTTTTTAAAATTTAATTATCTAATAAGTATAAAAAGTTTTGAAAACTAACTAAAAATTTATTTGACAATATAAAATCAATAATTACATATAATCGAGTCAACTCATGAACCAAACGAATCGAACTATCTATAACTCAAGTTCATCGGACTAATTATCGAATCGAATTTCGAACTTTATTCGAGTTGGTTCGGTTCATTGCCACCCCTAGTTCCGCCACTGTCCATTCGGCTCACGGGAGTACAAAAGATACCACAATCTAAACACAAATCAAACACATTATCCGCCCTCAAAGCACCACCAAATTGTTCGAAATCAACTGGCCCAACCTAATTTATTGTTGGAATTTCTGAATAATCACATTAGACTAAGAGCAACCAGTTTGAGTATAATCTTCACTCAAAATATGAAGGTATTAACTATTAAGTATATAGGTAGGTGAGGAGGTGATACTTCTAATTCACACTAAACACATCAACCTTTGCTACACCTTCCTAAAAGATGAATTTATTCCTCATTAGCCATATACTCTAACAGTTCAAATTAAATTTCAAAAAATCAGTTCACTAATGTCAAAATGCTCACTTAGCAATTGGCATCACTTATAATCTTGATTCATGTAATCCCCTATCACGCTCTCCTCTTTCTATACGTGAAAAACATTTGCATTTACATGTAATTTAAAGTATTTCTAATTCATGTTAAGCATGGTTGAAATTTTGTCTCAAATTGAAATACTACAACTGTGTTACTTGTGCATAGCAATTAGATACTTGCAACTAATAACCATGGTTGCATTGCAATTAGTTTCTTTTCCTAACTTGCTAATCATGTAACAATCTCTAACTGTCAACTTCATTCATACAAATTACACAAAATAATATTGTTACAATAAGATAAGATTATAACCATTTTCATGCACTAACAAAACAAAACATTGTTACATTTCACATTTCAAGCAGAATCAATATTATTTGCAAAAGCAAAGTTTAAAATCCCTAGATAAATTCATTCAAGATCCTTAACAATTTTAATTCCCATACTACTAGCAGTACCAATAATCGATTTCGAAATAGATTCAAGAGGCATATTCTGCAAATAAGGATCAGATTGTTTAACCTTCGCGATCTCATACACGTGCCGAAGCGACAAAGTAGTTGCAGTCACGTGACCAGGACGAGAACTTCCCGATTCAATACCAGCAGCTTTCTTCAAATACCACGAAACGGAAGGTGATTTCACTGTGAACTCAAACGTGTTGTCTTTGTAAGCTGTTATTGTAACCGCCATTGGTGTATCTGCTTTGAATTTCTGTGTTCTTGCGTTGAAGTCTTTGCAGAATGCCATAAGGTTTAATCTGTATTGACCTAGTGCGGGTCCCACCGGTGGCGCCGGACGTGCTCCTCCGGCTGGAACTCGTAATCGGATCGTCGCTGCTACCGCCTTCGGAACGCTCATCGTTGGTGGTTCTGCGATTTGTGATTGATGGTAGCAGCCAGGGTTTAGCTTTGGTTGTTACATTGGGCTGGGCCGGGTCAAATATCGCTCTTATGAGCCGGGTCAAATATCACTGTTATGGGCCGGGTCTTTCTCTTCCTATAAAATTAAGGAAACCTTGTAACAAAAAAATAAATAAATTAAAAATTAAGGAAACCTAGTAGCATTACTTGCATCTCTCTGTTCGTATTTTGGTTAGTTGTGTTGTTTTTGTTTTTGTTTAGTTCTATTTTAGTTTTTTTTTTTCTCTTTGTTCTATTCAAATTTTCAAGTCTTGTGCCGATTTCAGATTTTTCAATGTTATGTGAAATATATTTGATGGTTGCACTTTGAAGATTGTTATGTGAAATATGACTTGTAGATTGTTATTTTAGTTAAAAAGTAGTAAATTATAGAAAAATATTTGGCTGACACGGAACACCCAAATTATACCAACCACTAGAGGGACAGAAAAAGAGATAGATGTCATAAGTTTGATATGTCGATGTGATAGGAACAGAGATGTAAAAATATAAGATGTTGAATGTGTATATGGAAAAAAAAAATTTGGTACATCGGAAAGTATGTGTATATGGAATTTAAGGTTGTTTAAATATAATAGTAATAAAATTAAGTTTTGCATCAAAAAAATTATAAATGTCATAATTCATAAATTATGGCTATGCTAACGTGCTCTTGTTAAGATATCTAAATATAAAAAAGTAGTGAGTTATGCTTGATAGGAAGGACGCACTACAATGACAGTATTTTTAAGTGTCAATCAAAAGTCACTTCTATCATGAAATATAAATTTATATATTGAATCTTAGTTTTATTGTTTTCAAGGGTACCATTATTTCCTTCATACTGTATTATTGTATATAGTTTTGAATAATTTATGTTTATGGACCTCACTTTTCTCAGCTTGAAATAACCAGTTTGTTGCTCCAGTACTAAGAATTAACAAGTTCAAGTCTAGTTTCCATGATGTACTATTATCTTCTAAAATGTGGATTCAAACTTCAAATCACTGTAACTTGAGATCACTGTATTAAGCTGAAAGCGACTAATGAAATCACATTTTACAAGTTGTTTTTGATAATTGGTTTGCACAATTAACAAACTAAACAAATAGAGTACAATTTATTCTTTTGATGATTTGCTATCCAGCCCAAAGACCGACTAATCTGAGAGACATCAATCTCACACCACAGCTTACACAATGTTTACAACCACGCAGGATTGTTCAGTGGGGACACCACAGCTTTTACCTGCAGATAGTTGTGAAGACTGTATATTCCTTTCTCCCTACCAGTCCCACTCATTTTGTAACCACCAAAGGGAATTGCAGCATCAAACACATCAAAGCAATTAATCCACACTGTTCCAGCTCTTAGTGCCCTCATCAAAGTGTTGGCTGTGCTCACATTTTTTGTGAAAACACCTGCCGCTAAACCATAACGCGTCGCATTTGCCCGTCGTATCACTTCATCAATGTCCCTATATTAATATAAAATAAATAAAAAACAGACTATTATCATGTAGAAATAGTTTAGAAGCTGAAAGAAAATTGTATTCTTATTGAATTTCAGCAAAGAAAACAATCAAGTGGGATTCAAATTTCACTCACTTGAACTTCAAGATGGTCTGAACTGGGCCAAAAATTTCATCTTTTGCTATCAACATATCATCCTAAATAATCATTATCATGAGTTAGACAATGGTCCATCACAAAGTCTTACAGTGAATTTCTGCAAACCACTTGTAGCAAATAATTAATACCTGAACATTTGAGAATACAGTTGGCTGGACAAAGAAGCCTTTTGAACCCAATCTCCCACCTCCACATTCAAGAGTAGCATTGCTATCAATTCCAGACTTTATGTACCTAAGTACTTTCTCAAATTGTTTCGAATCAATCTGCGATTTTTCACAAGGATCGCAAAATTGTGTTGTTATTTTGTTATATCACAGTATGGTGGTCAAGAATATATTGTTCTGTAAAACATAAACTTTAACACTGGAAAAGAAAAATGAGACAAAGAATATATAATGTAATGTTATGATAACATAATATTAATAACATTGAAAAGAACAATACCTGAGGACCTTGTTCTACCCCATTCTTAAATGGATCACCAACAACACGTCTCAAAGCCCGTTGCTTCGATTTCTCTAAGAACTCGTCATAGATACGGTCATGTACAAAGGTACGGGATCCAGCACAACAACATTGCCCCTGGAAAGCATCCAAACTAAGGGATAAGAGCAAAGCTTCTACTCCACATTTGCATTTGTGTAAAAGAAAGTAGTGGAAATTGATTGAACAAACCTGATTAAAGAATAGAGCAAAGTGTGCAATTTCAACGGCCTTGTCGATATCAGCATCCTCACAAACAATGAAAGGTGATTTACCTCCAAGTTCCAATGTCACTGGCTTAAGATTGCTTCTTGCAGCCAGTTCAAGTACAGTTTTTCCAGTATCTGTTGATCCAGTGAATGCCAACTGCCAAATTAGATGGAAAAAGAATCTGAGTTTTACTGATATAAATGTGTATGGGGCGATCTAAAAGATATGAACATCAATTTTTCTACAAACACTTAAAATGAAATACCAAAGTTTCTGTTCTCTGAAATGTTCAGGATAATGTGTCTTGCTTTCTTTCACTACTTAACAATTTTTATATCCTCTCTTATACTGTATGGCATAAATGAGAACTAATATCATCATCTGATGAAATCTAAAACATACTTTCATGGGATGTATACCAAACATAATGTATTTTGACAGTATCCAAATCATATTTAGCAGTCTGCACCCTTGACGCTTTAAAGAACTTTGGCCGTGTTTGGATAAATAGCTTAATTAAATGTGTATCATATAAGTATTTATATATAAGCTACTAGTATTTCTATAACCAAAGATAAAATAAGTCAAATGTTTTCATAAGCTATCCTGGAGATCTTAAGGAAATAAGTTAAAGACAAATTATGAACTTGTCATAAGTTGTTTCCGTAAGCTCTCTCTGAAGTCTCACATATGTTTACGCGAGTAGATAAGATAAAATAAGTCACTACAAACATCCCCTATATGTAAGTGTAAGACGCTTGGTTCTGAAAATACCTTGTCCACATCCATATGACTTGCAAGAGGTGCACCAGCAGTTGGACCATACCCTGAAACTATATTCAGAACACCTGGTGGAAGACCAGCCTGCCCAAAATGGTGAAGATTATAACTTAACAATGGAAATAATACAAATACAACTGAAATAGTCATAAAAATCTAAATAAGAAAATCAGCATGCTAGCACAAATTGAGGTCAACTTATGAGGTCAAAAACTGAAGGCAAGAGTAATTATCTGACAATCGGCATCACACATCAAAGCATTCTGTAATTCTTTTTTGCACCATTTGGCTTATGAGTTATGAACTGACCTCATGAAGTAGTTTGGCGACAACGAGAGCTGTTAGTGGTGTTTGCTCAGCAGTCTTGAGGACAATGGTATTACCACATGCTAGAGCTGGTCCAACTTTCCAAGCAAACATAAGTAGAGGAAAATTCCAAGGTATAATTTGTCCTGCTACACCAATTGGTTCATGTAATGTCTGGACATGATAATCTCCATCAGCTGGAACTGTCAATCCATGAATTTTATCTGCCCAACCTGTAAAAACAATAATCATTGGGACAGAAAATTTATTACAACAACAAAAAAAGGATTCACATAAGGAACATGTAATTTTTTTAGTCAAAGTGTGATACTACCAGCACAATAGCGAAATAAACGCACAAACATAGGTAATTCAGCCTTGGCAGCCTGATCATAAAGTTTTCCATTGTTCCATGACTCTAGAGCTGCAATCTCGTCATTGTGTTTCTCAACTAAGTCAGCAAACCGGAGCAAAATACGACATCTTTCCTGAAGGAGTTATCAATAAATCATCATATATCATCATACATTTAAAACCAATAGAATGCTCGTGCAAGAAAGGGGGCATGGTAAATGCTTACATAAGCAGTCATTTTAGGCCAAGGTCCATTATCAAAGGCCTCGCGTGCAGCTGATACTGCATGGTTAACATCTTCAGCATCGCCTTCAGCAACATGAGCAAGCACTTCCCCTGTGCGTGGATCATAAGTTGGAAATGTTTTTCCTGAAATCAAAAGAAACTCCATGCATAAGGGAAGAATCTAATTTGTTGTCACTTCCATCCAATACATACTTCTATGATAGACACTAAGCATGCACCATTATTAACAATGACTAGTCTCTATTGAAAAATCTGAATGTACACAAAATAAGTTGTCCCTACCAACCCGATATTTTTTATCCACAAGATTCAGTATTCAGTATTCGAACCCTTGACCACGTGCTTAAAGGAACTAAGTTCTTATCACTCATACTAACCTAAGATGGTTTTCTCTGTACATGCATTGAGATTTGAGACAAAAAAGTAATTTTGTCAAATTGTATAGCACAAAGCATAATTCAAAACACACTCTAACAAGCAATAATCATTTGTGCATACCAGATGCAGCATCGACAAATTTTCCATTTATGAGATGCTGTGTATAATTTATTGAAACTTGTGGAGTAATCAGTTCCTCAACAGCTGCAGCAGTGCTATATCTGTTTATGTTTATCCACCCTTCAGATTTTCTTCCTGAGGTGAAACAAAACATAAAGTGGAAATCTTATTCTATCAATAGAAGAAAGCATTGTGATAACTCATTATTCAATCAATGCATTAGAAATAAACATATCCACACACAGTTACAGGATTAGGATAAGTTAAAGAGAATTTGTGAGTTGAATTGAGCACCTAGTGATGAACAAAGCAGAGAAGCAGCAGGTCCAGAAGAAGAAGTAGAAGAAGATAGAGTGCGAGAGAGCAAACGCGAAAGCATGCGAGCTGCCATGATCAGAGAACTTGTTTCTTCTCCTTGTTCTGGTTCTGATGATAAAAAAGAAACAAAAGTTCTCAAAATGAAAATGGCTGTTCACATGCACCATTTGTTTGTAATTTATGTTATTAATCTTAATCTTATTGTCAATTATTGTACTTCCGTTCCTTTTTACTTGTCGTTTTAGAGAAAAAAAACTAAAATAGGAGGGGTATATTTTTGCACCTTATTTTCCTAGTATGCTCTTTTTTTAAATATATCATATTTTTAATCCACCAATAAATTCCTTCTTTTTCACAAACATTATCTATTTTCAAAAAAATTGTAACAAACTTTATTGAAAAACAAACAAAATTTGTATACAATAAATTTTTTTTTATTGTTTTGACAAAAACAATTGTACAAAACTTAGTCAATAAAATAAAATAAAAAGGGATATAATAAGCAAAATATAATCTAAATTGCTAAAACGACAAATAAAAAAGAACAAATATTTTTTTCTAAAACGACAAGTAAAAAGGAACGGAGGTAGTATGATGTGAAATACTAACCACAAAAATTAATGAAAAAACTTATTCATTATTATAATGATGATGTGGGACACTTTGTCCATTCATGTGGGGGTTTGAATTATTACACTGTATTTTAGGTAGATACTCCTTCCGTCTTAAAATAAGTGTTGAAGTTGATCATTTTGTACTATTTATATAATCTACTTTGACCGTATTTTTTTATTAATATGTAAATGTAAATATTAGCATGTAAGATGTTGTTTGATTTGTTTCGATGAGTATTTTTAAAATATACATTTTTTATAATTTTTAAAGATATATAATTAAAAATATTAACGATCAAAGTTGTGCGTTGGCAAACGTGAACTGATCGACATTTATTTTGGGACTGAGGGAGTAATATCATCGATATGAAAGAAACTTGTAACAGTTTTTTTTCTGAGTACATAGAGAGTTGGATGTTGTTAGTGGGAGAAAAGCGGGAAGAAGACAAACACAAATTAATGAAATCATATACAACCAAATATGGGCCCATTTTTGTGTTAAGGGTATTTTGTAATTTGTGGATGAGATTACTATACTGTCAAGTCACCCTCATATGAAGATATTTGCTAGTTTCGAGTTTCCAAGGATCGAATTTTCTCCATAAGCAATAAGTCAGAAATCGATTCATGACCACTTGTTTAAGAGGCGAAATTCCGTACCACTTGAATCAATTCATTGTTGGTTAAACAACATGTTTTTTGTGTGAAGGGAAACATTATTTTTTTAAAATAAAATAGATAACACTCTTTAACTCATGAGCATTGGTATTTTGTTTAATTAAAAAGAATCATTTAAATAAGAACAAAAATTAAATAAATAAGTTTACATGGAAAGAATAATAGTAGAACTTGTGACCAACAAGCGTTTGTAGTCCAACAGTTAGGATAATTGCCTTCCAAGCAATAGACCCGGGTTTGACTCCCGGCAAACGCAATTTTTCACGTTTTGCCATTAAAAAAAATAGTAGAACTTGTGACCGATTAGAAAAAGAATCCGTCAAAACGACATCTTGATCCAAAATCTTAAAACATTGACATGCAGATCACTTCTCTTAGGGGTTGTTCAGTGCTCACATTTTCATCCAATATGAGAGTAGGAGACTGCTTACAACTTAGAATAACAACTTCACCCATTATATAAGTTTGTTAATCTTAGTTAAGTTCAGACATAGTAATACAATTTCATATTCAACCAGACAAAATTTATGTTATTAGCAGCTAAAATATGCTTTGTTCGAACAACTTACGAGTACATTATGATACAAATCAAATGTCAAACTTCTACATTCACTCACTTTGCTTCAAATTACAGATAACATGGAACATTTATACATCTATGCAAGAGTTCAGGTCCAATTCTATAAAATAAAAATGATGTTTGATTAAGATCTCATATCATTGAGCCGGATACTGAGTTTTCAAAAAAAAAAGAAAAATCTCATATGCTTGGTGAGTTATATGAGCTATTGGCAGCGAGATTGTACATAACCATACCGTGTGAGCTACATTGCATTGAAAAAATCAGAAAGATCGCTGTCAGGGTGTAAACACTGTTAAAGTGGAATTTGATTAGAATCAAGATCTTTTGGGTACATGGACATTATACACAAACCATAAGGTAGAAAGAAATATACAGCTAAAAACACAAGAACACCAAGATCAGCTTCTTCTCCAACTGCTGGACGGCGGGGACTGATCCAGTATATCTGGATTGTACACCATAAGCAGTATAAAGAAGCTATGGATATCATAAGTAGCATTGACTGATATGATTTTTTCTTTATTGAGTTTGAGGAACTTGCTCTGCAAGGCAATGAAGGAGAAAGAAAAACATGTTATCTCTAGTCTACAATACAATTTGATACTTAACATGGAAAGTTGCAATGACAACCACCTGTTGAAGTAAAAGAATCCACCAATTAAGCAAGCACATAAAATGCTCACGACAACAACAGCATCTGGGTTAACCGGTGCTCTACTTTGCCACCAGCCAGTGCTCAAAATCCAAGTGTACATGGTTGTTTTCCCATTCTCCTATAAGATTTTGAGAGTAATAAGTTTCAATCAGTTAAGAGTTTAAGACTCTAAGTGACAATTTCAAGGAAGAGTTATACCAACAAGACTACAGCATTTGGCTTTGACACCATTAAATGACTTACACGCCAGTAAAACTGGACGGTACGCAGTATTTAAATACAAGTTGTAATCTATAAACCCTACGCTTGAATAATAGAAAAGGTAGGCACAATTGTATCCAGAAACGTAGGCACAATTGGCCGAACTCCGTGATCAAATCTCGCGTGTGTTTTATCATTCACCTTATGAGACAAGACAAGAATAAGAGGCAAATTAAAGTTGAAAGTCACAGTACGTGTGAACTGTTACACAGCTAGTGGAATAGCAGTTCAGAATGTTAACTCTAAAATTGCAGGGGAACCAAAGGTTTCACTAAAGAGCTGAAATGAAGGTAACAATGACCAAGGCATTATCTTTTTAGATTAACATTCTTTGTTATCTAATGAGATTTCAACTAAGTCTCCAGGGTTTTTATTACTACCATTTTGGGTAAATTAATTTGACATTGGTTCAATACTTTCAAATGAAAGAATGCTTAGATTTGATCACCATTTTTGTTGGCATACTATTATGTACAAATTAAGAAAGTTAGCAACTTTTCGACCTTAAATGATCATACTAAACAATTTAATATGAAAAAGATTGACACTCAAAACTGAAAAACATTCCACATATAGTTATTTGACTGGTTAAAATAATTAAATGGTTATAGACTTCACATGAATAATGAATGATAAAATATTGCTTAAGTTTATGTAAGGAAAAACACATGCCAATGAACATAATGTAAAATTTCCAAGATGGACTATACATTAACACACATCACATTTAAGAGAAAAATTGAAGCATCAAGGTTGTAGCATGCTTTGTTGCTTGACAAAAGTTTAGACATGATAAACAATATATGTATAATGCATGCAGTATGTTTATCAAAGTTTGATTTTAATTTTACAAAGTCTAAATTAAGATAAGTTAAATGTCATGCTTTTAGATGTGGAGTCATGATGTATTTGGTGTTGGTTATTTTTTATTTTAGTAAATGTTGTTTGGTGGTAACTAGTTTTTATTTTTGTTAAGTAGTCTAGTAATTAGAAATTCGATTCAAAATTTGGTCCTACATATATAATATGATATCTCTCCCAGATGAGTTATGCTCACGAATACGTTTAGTGGTAGCTAGTTATTATGAGGGGTTATATATAGTTTTATGAAACAAAATAAGAAAAGGGCCTGCATCGTGTAATTAACAACAAGATGAGGCAATCTCCATAAAAATTGGCACCACATGAGTCATAGATTTAGGCAGATTTCACACATTCCTTAGTTTAAAATAAATAAAAAAAACATGCATTTTGCATATCATCATGTATACAACTCTAGTGACGATAATAAATAAACCAGCTAATTTGTAGAAGCAAACAAAAAACGTTTTTGCAACATAAATGATGTCAAGTCATATATTAGTGGCATAACAATGAATGAATATTACCTCAAAGAGATGATCTAAAAAGAAGTGAGTAAAAGATCCAGCAGATATCAATAACAAACATTGCATCTTAGTAAGTGGCACCTGTCATATCAAATATCAAAGTTATTAATTAAATTAATAATAATAAATGATGAAATGAGCACAACTCAAGGGAATTTATATAGTAGTATATTTTATTTTTTCCTATTAACGCTCTGGTTTCTAGAGGAATGAGTCATAGTAGTCAGAGTTCGGCCGCTAAAATCTAGCCAGGAAATTGTAGTGATGCACCTTGGAGAGAGAAGAATCAAGCAGGTGATTATGAATAAGAAAAGAGGAAATCCTAGAGTAAAGAAAAGAGAGAGGAATTCCCAAGATAAGGATGTAGTAAAAAGGATGGTGAATGAGATCGGCTACAGAAGAGGCTACAGTTTCAGCTGGACCACCAAGAAGTGAAGCAAGCCACTCAGAGAAAGAACCAATATCAGGTCCAAAGAAAGAATTGATGCTGTAGGTGAGTGTGTGGTGTGGACTAAATCTGCCGTTAGTTATGGTGGTTAGAGCCAAGCCAGAGGCCATTGCATACATCAGGTGAGGACCAGGGCCTGGCATGGCATAACCAACCTCTCTTATTGAACAATCAAATTTCAATACTCAACCACCCTAGCTAGAAAGAAGAAGAAGAGATATAACTAACTGTAGATGTGATGGTCTTAAAAGAGTAAAGGTAGTGTGTGTGTGGAGTGGGTAGTAAATCTATTCTAGCTATGTTTAGTTATTATGTTCAATAAGGTTACCGCCACCGGCTAGTTAACTAGTTAACTAACTCTCTAACAACCTACTATTATTATGTAGTAGTAGTACTACTACATTTTCCGTCTTTAAATATAAAATATTGTTTGACCACTACACGTGTTAATGCATAATTTTTATCACTAATATCTTTAATTACTTAGTAGTGAAAATTATAAAAATTTGATATTTTGAATATATTCATCAAAATAAATCAACAAAATTTTATATGTTAATATTTATATCTATATATTATATTATTAAAAAAATACGATCAAAACATAATAAATGAATAGTACAATTTAGTCACACATATCTTATATTTAGAGATGAAGGAAGGTAGTAATAACCGTCCATATTATGTCCAAGATATATTTCGATGTCTAATTGAAAGACACTTCATAACTTAATCAAAGAACCAATTTTAAGAGTTTTAGTTAAGTTAGAAGAGACATAATCATCTTATTAAATACTCTTAAGTATTTGTTTGTTTTTAATTAGTAGAAATAACTACATTCTTTTTTTTGTCAAAAAAAAAACTACATTCTTTTTAAAAAATATTTATAGACTCAAATTAAGCAATTACATTTTCTTTGTCAAAAATTGTTATTCATGTCCAAATTTTAGATAAAATAGATTGAGTCATGAGGGTCGTGTCAATTTTTTTTATAAAATATAATCATACTGAAAGAAATATAAAATAATGATAATAGTGAGCATGTAGAAAACAATGAGATATAAACAATATACTTTTATTTTCTACATTAAAGACGTAAATAAGAGTTTTTTTTCCTAAACTTAAAATTTTAAATATTAACATACTTTTAAACTTTGTACAAAAAAAAATACTTTTAAACTGAATTTTGAGTCTAAAACAATTTCGAAAATTTGCTACAAAATTATATAATTTTAGTTGTTTAATTTTACATATAATTTAAGAGTGATTAATTTAACAGCTATGAATCTAAAAGTTTAGTTTGAATTTCAACTCTAATGACATAACCAATATAATATTTGTTGATTTGTTTCTATAATTCATTTTTATAATCATTTTTTTTTTACTCATAAAATATATCAAGACAAATTTGGAGTTTTCTTTAAATGTAGTAAAAATATCTTCGAACGGGAGATGCTACGATATAATTGATAAATCATCATGTATCAATACAATAAAATATATTGATCAATAGTTACTTATGTTGGATAGTATTTTTTTTTTGTCGAGACCGGGGTATCCACCGCCGAACGCAGTGACTAATCTCTCGCTAGTGGATAGTATTTGATATACGACAACAATTAACTTTTAAAATATAATATAAAAATGATAATGTGGACAAAATGTAGTTTTTTATTGGTTAAATATTTTATTGTACCGGTACATTAAGTTTTGACAATAGTACCGTAGAATTTCCCTCTCCGAACTTGTGTAATTGATTATTTAAAAATATAGTAATTTTGTTTTTGCTTCATTGGAAATTAAGTTTTTAATGTAAAAGTTACAACCTTCGTATCAAAATATATGTCGTTTTGTTTTGATCACATCACACAAATTAAAAAATGTAATCATTGTTGTATGAAAAAAAATTATGAATTAGTTTATAAAATTATCTTTCATTAATGATACGAGAAAGATAAATTATAGAATTGAAAGAAGAAAGAGAAATAATTAGTTTTTTTTTTAACAAATGAAAGAGAAATAGTTAGTTAAAGAGTATAAGAAAGAAGGAAAAATCATTAAATGTTTTTTTTTTGTCCGGTAGCATAATGACTAGAAATTCACCGCGAATAGGTGAGCATATCGGGTTCGAACCTCGGTCCATGCACTTTTGTGCAATATGTCCAATCAATTGAACTAAGTTTATATGACACATTAAATATTTCTTTAATAATGTAAAATGACATATACTACATATATTGTGATACAATAATGTTTTTGTTCAAAATGACATATATTTTGGTTGGAGGTAGTATTTGTTTTGTTATTGACACTAACTTATCAAACTTTCTTTTAACTGCATTTACATGGAATCCGGGAATCCAGATAAATAGAAAAAAGTCACCCCCTTATTCGCAAAGTAAAGTTGTTATTTGGGGGTAACCAATTTACACTCGTACTCCTCCTACTTTCACCGTCATCTTCACCATCTTCCTCGTTGCAATCCTCCCCCATCTCATCACCGTTCAGGTCACTTTTTCTCTTCCTCTCTCATTTTCCTCAAAATCCAAACGCTCCCTTATTAGAAACTATTTTCATTATTCAATCTTTCGCTTTTCTTCCTGCAGGGACACTTTTCCACACCATTTTCTACCGCCCTCGAAACCCTCCAGAAACAATTAGGGTTTGCCCATTTTTTTTCCTTCCTTTTTAATTTTTTTTTTAATTTGTTACTATTAAATACATGTTACATTGTGAATTTGTGATCAGGTACACTTTCAAGAGCATTAGTCTTCTTCGTCGCGCGATGACTCACGCTTCATTCTCCGAAGAGAACAACAAAGCTTTCAGCATTTTGGGTGCTACTATAATAGAATCAACGGTTTCTTTCAATTTGATTTCGAATGATGTTGATATTTCCTCCAAAGAGTTGAACCGTAGAATATCATTAATCTCTAATGTGGACTCTTCATGTGCTGTTGATGCAACGCATTTAGGTTTGCACAAGGTTGTTCGTGTCTCGCCTAAGACGAATTCTTCTTCCACTGCTGTGCTTTGTGGTGCTTTTCGATCAATCTTTGCTGCCATTGCTCTTGATACTGCTGGTAATTTCACTTATGCTGGTAATGTTTTCTTGACTATTCATGGTCGTGATCTTGGGGTTTACGCGGCTATTTGAAATGTTGCTCCGATTTTCAGTAGCCGTGTTTGTGTTACATGCTGAACACATACTTGTTAGTGACTCGTGTGTTAGTTGTTTGTGTTAAGTTTTGGTTTATCTAATTCACTCTAATTAGTAATAGATCAGTGGTTGTTTAGTTGTGATTTGTGAAATGCAATGTATGATATTATAACTGATTGCGTGTTAATTGAATCAAGATATATATGTCTCTTGGTTTTATATTATCATTATTGTATCTAAATTTGTATATGCGTACTGCTCTGAATGAAGTATTTAGCTAGTGTCATGTGTTTTCTCTTTCTATTTATTGCGAGACATATTATTTGATTACTCTAAAGATATCGGGACCATGGTTCAATCGCCCATAACTACGTTTGGAAAGAGACTGAAACCATTTGATGTCAGAACTCGCCCCGAACTCTGGACTATTAGGGCCCCCTTCCCCTAGAAATAAGAGGGTGAAAACCAAAAAAAGATATGGAAGATATTATTAGGTTGGTCCTCTATAGATATGCAGGACATTAATTTGGTAGCTTATGCCAATTGTTTTGTTATGCTATTTCTTTAAGGCTATGTTTGGGAGTTGAGTTTTGGAGGGCTAAGACTATATATCTTGATTATATATTTAAGATTTTCATTTTTTGAAGGAATGACAAAATAATATATGAATCACTCTTTCAATCAATTTTAGAAGCATTTTATGATTCTTTTAAATTAGAAATGAAAAATAAGTCTTTCTCTTCTATTTCCTCCAAAAGCCAACTCCCAAACATAGTCTAAAGGTACATTGGAGATTAAGTTGGTCTTCTAAACATCAGAGGCATCAGTTTGTTCTCACATGTTCAGAATGGACATTTCTTTTGTCCCTCAACTTTTCTTTCTTCTTTTTAGTCTCTATAATGTTCGTCTTACATTAATAAATGACCAACATGATGTCATGTATCTTTAAAGTTTGGAGGAGTCTATTTATCTATCTATTTTAAGATAAGTTTGCTGCTATTGACATTAGGCAGAATTTTGCACCTTTACTGTAATTTCCCCCCACAATTGCATTGTATTTTTATCTAGTAATTCAAATAACGTGACCACTTGAATTCGATGCGTTTCTTGGTTTGTGGAAATTTAATAAGGATCCAAGTTTTGTTTTGTTCCATGGCCTTAGTCTGTGCGCATCCATTATTTCCAGCTTCCAAGAGACATGTGAGTTTAACTGACTAGGTGAGTATAGCTTTTGAGTTTGGTATAGCGGATAGTGCTAGGATAAATTATCCATTCACTGCCTCTTACAATAAGCTTCGCTGCTTCAATGGGGTAGATTTAGTTGAAAAGAACGACGCCGGATTAGCCTTGGCTCTGCCATGAGTGTTCTGAGTCTTTGTTTGGACAGTAGATATTTTAGGATTAGACAAGATGCCAACTTGTAATTAATTTTCTTGTTCAATTACCATTGAAATCACATTGTTGAGGTATGATAATGGATCCATAACTTTGTGAGAATCTATCTTTGAGTTCTTTCTTAACATGATGCTTCGTTGAGCCAAATGAAGCTGGCTGCAACCTTTATTGAATGAAACCTTTGTTGAAACTGAATGGTTGTTCCAAAAAGTGATCAATGTGTTACATCTTTTTGACACTGCATGAAGTGGGATCAGATTGTTTTGATTTGCTTATGGAGCCATCAAAATTTGTTCTTCATCTCAAGTAATGGCTGAGTATTCTGCAGAAAGCTAGAAACAATTGTTAAACTATATTTTTGCACTTAAATATTAGGTTGATGGGTACTTTTTTAAATGAAAGAATATACAGTTGGTATTCGAATTTGTTGGTATTAGGCAAAAAATAGTCTTTAAATTTTAGGAATTGATAAATATATTTTAGGAATTGATAAATATATTTGCAAAAAATGAGAATAATATTCTTTAAAAATGTTGTGAATAAACAATCCACATTTAAAACTGTCTTCCAAACATAATAATTTATATTTGCAAAAAATAATATAAAAAATAATATAATTCTAACTGTTTATTGTCTAATTAATATTATGTCCCATTATTTTTAAATGAATATTCTCTACTTTATATTTATAATAATTAAAATGCACTAATAGAATGTACCAAAAAAAAAAACACTTGTAGTAATAAATAATTGAATTGAGACTAGACAAATGACAAGATGCAATCAGAAAGTAAAGATGCTTTGTTTGAGGTGACAAAATTATGGATAAGAGCTGATGATGCTGAGCTGCATTGGTGGACTATGTTTGTCGACTCACCCACCAGGTACGAATCAGTCATTGCCATGGGTGCTGGTTTACGCGAGATATCCGTGCGCAAGACGTGTGACTCACCTGTTTTCTTTTCTGTGGGCGCTCAACATTATTCTTGTAGGAGTCATTTTATATTTATATTTATTTTATCTCTTTGACTAATCAACACTATCATAAATAAGTACTAAATTACTACTAATAAGCAGGTTATTTGAATTTGATGTCATAAAATCTGCATTGTATTTAGACGTCATATAAATATACATAAATTTTAACTAATCATATGATTATTTGTCAAAAAAATTAATCATATGATTACAAATAAAAAAATCAAATTGTTATGTACTATGTATAATATAATGTTGATTTTTATTGTATTTTATTTATTGACGAAATAGTAAATACTATTGAAATTCTTACGTATTGTGAGATTCCATATTCTAGTTTGAGTGAAGACATCTAACTTAATGCTCATATATTAAAAAAAATTATTAATTTGTTTAAATTACATTTCATATTATCAATTGAATTAAAATTTATAGACAGTGTTAAATATTTTTATTGTCTAATGAAAATACAAAATTTTACATCTATTGAAATATAATAATTATACAATTTTACTAAACAAAATTATTATTTTAGTTGAATAATGCTCATATAATATTTGTTAGTATTACTTCTTATAACCTTAATTATTCAGTTTTTAGATTCATCGAATAACTTATTATATCTGTCATATCATATAATTTGTTTCCTCTTTTATTTAAATTTAATTTAAAGTATATACATTCATATGGAGTGTACAATAGTACAATACACACAACATTTTCCTTATAATTTAGGCCTAAAGAAGTGTATATATAATATATACTATATAGTATAAAAAAAAAAAGGAAAGAAAAGAGTGAGTGGTTGTAGTGTAGTGTGCACCACTAAATTACATTAGGATATTATTAAATAAATGTGGGCAACTCAACCCGAATGTGTTACCTATATTTACCACTGTATCAAACTCTTTCCTCACATTCTCTCTCTCTCTATATTCTTCATTCATACACACACTACTGCTACTTCTTCATCATCACTTCATCATTTTCATTCTCAGTTTCTGACATGTCCGTTGAGCTTGAACTCGATTCTGAATCATCAACACCAACCACTCATCTCCAACACAGATCAACAAGAGCCTTATGTTTCCCCACTTGCTTCGCCTCACGCCGCCGTTCCATTTGGTGGGAACGAGTCCGATCCGCCTCCTTTTCTCAATCCCATCCCACCACCACCACAACCACCACCTCCAATCGATGGTGGTCTCGCGGCCTCAACGCCTTAAAAAAACTCCGAGACTGGTCGGAAATCGTCGCCGGTCCAAGATGGAAAACCTTCATTCGGAAATTCAACCAACATCGATCCTCCAGACGAATGGAAAATTCGAAATACCAATACGATCCTTTGAGTTACGCTTTGAACTTCGATGAGGGACAGAACGTGGATAGTCACGACGATGGGTTTCGTAATTTCTCTACGCGATTCGCCGCCGTTAATGGTAAATCTGTTGCGCCGGAACCGGTTTGTGAAATTAACGGTTTGGTATAAAATGCGCCGCGTCTGCTATTGTGCGCTGGAGTGTGCACATTGTGAGCTGGTGTGGGGTTTTGGTTTGGTACTTGGTGGTGAAAGTGAAAAGAGCTTTCTGTTTATTATTTTGTCCTTTCCCAATTATGGGAATTTACTTTTTTTTGTTTTTATATTGTAAATATGTTGGTTATAAAATGAAAATGATTATTATTGTTTACAATTATAGATATTTTTTGCTACTATTGTAGTACCATGATTAAATTAAACAAAATAATTATTACTAAAAAAAATAATCAATTTTTGTTAAATGAAATGAAGAGGATTGATCAGTTTGGTGTGTAATTCTTAATTAATTTTTTTAATTTGATAATGGCTAATGATTAGGATTATGGATGGGACCAATATATGTGGTGGAGTGTTGCTTTAAGAATTGTCAAATGTGATATTAATATCGAGTACTTTAGCATTTAGTTTAATTAGTAGAATATCGTATTTTATATATAGAGATTAAGATTCAAATTTTAGATATTTTACTTGTTTATTTTAAGGATTAAATTTTTTACCATTAAAAATTCACTTTTAAAGATAAATTACTTTTAAAAAAAATAGTCTTTCATAAAATGAATTACTTTAAACTTTAAAGACTTTAAACCGATAGACCTATGTAATACTAGTGCCGTCTATAAACTCATTACAAAGATTTTAGTGAATAGATTGAGACTTATGTTGAATAGTATTAGTGACAATGCCATCATTTTTCAAGAGGTGGTTTACAATATTAATAAATCTAAAGCTAAGAATGGAGATGTTGTATACAAGACTGATCATGAGAAGGCATATGATGAGGTGGATTAGAATTATCTCAGGTAGGTTTTGTCTTTATGATTTTAAATTTCCGCCTTTAACTATCAAACTTATTATGCATTGTCTGAGCTCTTCTACTTTATCAAGCCTTGATTTGGAATGGTGAGAGATTTCTCAATTTCTCTTCAACTAGAGGTTTAAGGCAAGGAGATCCTTTTTCCCTTTACCTTTTTGTTCTTGGTATGGAAAAGTTGTCCTTGACTATCTCTCAGACTGTGCGGAATAATTCTTGAAAATGCATTCAAATTTTCAAAATGGTTTTAAGTTTTCTCACATTTTTTTTGTAGTTGATGTTCTTCTATTTTCCAAAACTACTTGTATCTCATATAGTTCATATTGAATGAATAAACCTTTGATTTTAAAAGTATTTTACTTGAACAAAATGTAGAAAAATATTGATTAAGATATAAAACCGATTAAAGTACGTCAAAAGAAAATCGATTAGATTGCCAACTCATATTATATATTTTTTATTACGAGTTAAATATGTGGTGTGGCATTTTTATTGATTTAATATGCTCAAATGTCAATTGGATACGTTCAAATAAGAATTTTTTCGATATCTATAACTCTAAATTATTTAACTCATTTGATTCAAATAAAAAATCATTTAACTCACTTATTTCAAGATTTAAACAATTGATAAGGATAATTAATTAACTTAAGAACAGATAAAAATTATATATATTTTTTATTCCAAAAAAAAAGGGTGTAGTACACATCTCTTAAGTTCTAAAAAGTGATATTGATTTAAATAAAGTATTTAATCTATCCATTTAGTTTGTTATTATTTTTATTATATGCTCTCTCTAGTCCTTTTTATAAAAAATAAGTTTTTTTTTAAGTTCATTGAATAATTAATATATATAGTTGATATTATATGTTAAATACATCAATTATTTAATAAATCTAAAAAATAAGTTGTTTACTTGTTTCTTACAAAAAGAACGGAAGAGAGTATCTCTTAATTTTGTTTAAATCAATCCATTAAGAATCTATCTTATATGTATATATATAGTACCTATAGAAAAAAAATTGTTTTGTTGAGTTTATTCAAGGAAGATGAATAATTTTTTCTTGGCAATTACTATTTTAATTTTATTCTTAGATATCTCGAATGCTAGGTCTATACCATATGCGTTCAACATCAAAAAACCTTTGATATTACCTAAAATTTACGGGATCACATCACTATGTGGCAACGGTAAGTTGTTGTTATTCTATATATTCAATGTTATATTTAAATATTTATATATGTTCTTTTAAACATAGTTCAATTGATAATAATATTATTTGTTATATATAAAGACTGAGTTCGAACTGTTGAACAGTCTCTTATTTATATGAAATTCCGGCCTGTATATTGTTCTCAATTTTTAATTGTTTTCATTATGGCATGTTTATTTAATTATTTCTTTTAGTTTACACTGAATATGCAAACAGTGATTAAGTCTAATGATACCTTTTTTTATTTTATTGTATAACTAAATTATTCGTTAAATCTTTTTTTATGCAAATCACATCTCAACTAATTAGTAATTATCATGCATATAAAGTTCAATATAATTTCATAAATTGTACCCAAATAAATTGTATCCAAAAGAAAAGAAGTCAAAAGATAAAATTATTTTAAAATTTTAGGTGTTAGTTAAGCGGTATTTAAAATTGATACAGATTGAGTCTAACCCCACTTCGAAATTCAAGTTGGGTTCAAGAAACTCAACTTGTACATGGAAATTGGTAACAAATCCGCCTGTTGAACAACCGACGTCCCGATCTGACGGTTCATTCTTCCCCTTTTTTTTATAGGGTTCATTCTTTCTGTTCAGAAACGACGCCTAAGGATCGAACTAGACTCTTTCACCAATTGATACGGATTGAGCCTAACTCCACTTCAAAATCATGACTCAAAAAGGAGGATTGTTCAATCATATATAAACTCTCACACCGGATTCATGACTTCTCATGTGGGACTCCAAGTTGAGTTCATGAATCCCAACTTACACATGCAAATTGGTAACAAAAATTGTATTAATTCAATTATTTGTTTCGAATAACATATTGCAGATATTTTGGTTTCGACTCAAGTTCATGAAAGTAAAAGTCCCGCACAATTACCTTCAAGCCCCGGACATAAGCTAGCTCCAAGTTATGCTCCAAATTTTCCACCGACGCATCTAACTTCAAGTCTACCAGATGCAACACCAACTGAATCTTCAACATCTCTATTTGATCATTATTCTTATTTTGGTATTCTGATTTTTCTTATATTATTAGTTGTAATATATTTTGGTACATAATAATTTAGTTTTATTTTACTTAAAAAAACAATATTGTCGTTCATTCAAATTGAAAGAGTATATTAGACACAAATAAAAATTCAATATTATTAAAAACAAATTACCACGATGAATATATGTGCGAAGAAATTCATGACACACAAGTTAATCATATAAAACAGAAAAATACATACAAATAATGTGACAAAATTAAAGTTATTAAAATATTCATATATTCAGAACTATAATGTTGACGAACAAATTATCAATCGAATTTGTAATTGATTGAAATTGATATGGCAATCTGATTCAAACGAATGCCACAATTAAGTAAACATTGTCACACCAAGGCTGCAAACAAAACAAAAATGAAAAAAAAGAAGTTTTATTTATTTTATTTATTCTACAACATTGTCAAACTCATGTATACTAATTAAAATTTAGAGATTGATATTAAAATTCTAGACATTTTATTTATTCACTTTAGGAGAATGCACTTTAAAAGATTAATTTTTGGCAATTAGACAACTAAAAAAAAAGTCTTTTCATGAATGAATTGGGTGTCTAATATTAAGATATTTCCAATTAGTTTTTGTCTATAATATCTTCTTCTAATGGATGAGATTGATAATTGTAGAGTGATAAACCAAGGGAGTGGAATACCATTTGGATTGGGGCCAAGCACAAGTTGATAGTTGATATTCTTCTTATAACATGTTAGAGTAGCTCACTATATGTGTCGTGACTGCGTTTTGTAATAGTGATGGAAATTTATGGGTTTAGGGTATAGGATAAAGACAAAGTGTTCTCTCATCCTGGCTGTTAGTAGTCACTATACTCTTTTTGGGCACATTAACTAAAAAAAACGAGGATTGGTATATGGTATTAGATTAATTAAGAACTTCTTAAATAATTTGATGTACAATTGTACATGTCTTTTAAATTGATTTTGTACTTTTAATTAAAAAAAAAACTATTAATCATTTCAACTCGATATTTCTACCGTATTCTTTGGTTGATTAAAAAAAATTGAAAAAAGAATTTTCTTGTTATATATTATAGTGTACATGGAGTTTACGTTTGAACTAAATTGGCACACACACACATATATATATATATATATATATATATATATATATATATATATATATATATATATATATGTCATGTATAGAGATTGCTAACAAATAATGTAAATTCATGTTAAGGCATTATGTCCCATTTTCGCTTTTCCTGTCTACTAGAGTCTCCCAATGGACATAGCAAGGCCAATTCCTGCGGAGTGCCGGGCCCTTAGCCAGGCGGTAAAACTATACATAAATTTTCCATTAATGTAAGAATAAGGATTAAATTATTGAGCTCAAGTGGTTAATGGATTTCACTTGATGATGAATTTCATAAATATTTGGGTTCAATTTAAACAATTTTTTAGCTAGATTTTACTTATCTCGCGGCCGAACTCTTGACTATTAGGATCCTTTCTCTAAAACACAGAGGGTGAAAACCAAAAATAAATAAGGAGAAAGAATGATAGTCTATGTGAACATAGATAGCTTGATAGAATATATACATGGAGGTCATAATTCAAATTCAATATTCTCAACTCATTCACTATAAGTGGTTGAATTTTTAGCCATTATACTATTTATAAGAGAAAGCAAAAAAAGTGCAAGAAAAAGTTAAGGCTAACGAATAACGTAAATTCATGTTAAGGCATTATGTCCCATTTTCGCTTTTCATGTCTACTAGAGTCTCCCAATGGACATGGCAAGGCCAATTCCTGCGGAGTGCCGGGCCCTTAGCTAGGCAGTATAACTATACATAATTTTTCCATTAACGTAAGAATAAGGAAAAGTTATTGGGTTTAAGTGGTTAATGAGTTTTATTAAATGACGAATTTTGAGAGAATTTGAGTTTGATTTGTTGAGTGGAACAATTTTTTGACCAGACTTTACTTATTTCGCAGCCGAACTGTTGATTACTAAGACCCCTTTCCTTAGAAAACAAGGATTTACTAGTTGATCCTTCAAGCAATTTAAAGGCCTATTTATACATTTGGTCCCAAACATTTATTTTACGTTTTAATACGTTTGGGACCAAAAGTATAATTAAACTTAGCGGTTGTTTACCAAAAATCCGTGTAAATAGAGAATATTGAATTTGAATTCTGGCCTCTACCTATATGTATATAACACTATATTTCTATCAAGCTATCTATGTTCACAAAATTGTTAGAATCGATGTACTTCATGCGTATTTAAGAACAAAATTGTTGTTCTTTTATTTTATTTTTTTTATTTTATTTTATTTTTAAATTGTTGTTTTTTTAATATTAGAATCGCATCCAACAACATTTAATAACAAGTTGTCTCATAAAAACATCTTTAAAAACAAAAATTTTGTTCTTATTAGTGTTAGAATTACATCCAACAGTTTTTAATGACAAGAAAGATAAAAATACTCAAACGAGTACGTATTGACAAGAAGAAAAAAATAAAGAAGATGAAAAGGAAATGCATAATAAATTAAAGAAAAGTAATGCATAAATTGCAAAAGAAAAAAAGGGAAATTACATGAAATGTAAATGGTGGTTAAATCCATCTTCTTTGCACTCTTTAAACTCGTTTGCACCGTGGCGTGGGTATTGTAGAGTTTGTAGAAAATAGAATTCAACCCCTTGTTCATATTTTGATACAATTTTTTTGACTAAAACAACATTCATTTTGAAACAGTATAGTGTTATTCATAATTTGTGCTCAAGGAATCGATGGCACCTCAAAAGCTTTCCATTTCATTGAGATCACCACCAGCTGATATTATTTTAAGTAATTCTGCTCATGATAATTTTCGTTGAATAATTCCATCCAACTATGTAATAATGTGAAAATAATTGTGTTATACATGCTTCATATTGAACACTTATAAATAATCGCATAACATTTGCAAAAAAACTTGTTTTTTTTTTACAATATTGCAAAAAACATTTGTACATACGATGCAGATATTATTAATTTGGCAGAACTAAATCTAGCAGAGTCACAGATGATTACAGAATAGTAGAATACTACTACCTCCTTCAACTTATCAGCATGTGCATTAATATGTTATACTACAACATGGTATGTCTTCAGACTTTATATTCTCTAATTCGCGTAGCACTAGAGAAAGTTACAATGGGACAGAGGGGCTATTTGAAGACTTGATATGCAACAAAATGTCGCCGACGATCCATGGAAAGCTTAAAAAAGTGGAGCTTTCATGATAATATTTGGGGTGATAGGTCACATGATACCATGCAGATGCCATAAGTGGATATTCATGCGGCTGGCAACCACTTTCAAACCATTCTTTAGCTTCCAGCTGAAGATCCTTTACTGCGATTAGAATTCGATCTTTCATATCTCCATATCTCCTGTTATCACGCTGCAAATAAGTAGCACGGTTTTGCAAGTTGCCGGTTAGCATTTCATCTTCAGTCTCTGCACCATAGAAGCTCATTAAAGAGCTCATCTTCTGGGCATACATGTCTCTGTGACTTGAGGCAGTCTCAAGAAATACCTCAAAACCATTAACTTCAAGTTGATGATCATATACTTCTTCAACAAACTTCTCTGATAAAACATTGTTAGACCTTACTTGCAAAGTTGAATCAACCAAGGCACGGTAGAGTTTTCCTAATACCCCTTTAGATATATACATAGGCTTTTCAAACCTCTCCATGAAATCTGGAAACTCTCTTGGTTTCAAAACTCTAGGCATTCCTGCAGCAGCTCCAGTCTTTGCATAATCAACTGCCATAGAGTGAAGCTCAGCCAACTCCAGACATTTTCTACTCCCGGCTTTTTCTGGTTCACGGTCAGCGTGAACCAAATGTGCAGTGGAGATAGCACCCAAAGTATCATTGATCATGTAATCAACAAAAAATTTATGTATTTCCTATGCAACAGTAAGAAACATATAATGAGCAGTTTCAAATTCATCAATTTTGTTTCATGAAACACCAACATAAACACAGACACAGACACAACACATAGACACCGGTGGTAATTTAAGAAAATGAAAAATGTAACCACACGTGTCGGTGTTGTATGAGTGTCAGGACATCGACTTGTGTCGGTGCTATTTAGGAAACAAGTAGAAAGTATGCAACTCGGTTTAAAAACTACCTCTAGTGTCACATTATGGTCCATTATACGAGGCCTTCTTCCCGTGTAGTCCATCGGATTAACAGTTTGAGATGGAATTAGATCTTTGTCCCAGCTTATGAAAAATAAATCCCCATCAAGATCACCTCCAGAGCACTCATTTGGATGAGGCCTGTAGGCCCAGCAAGTATTAGAAAGCAATAAACATCAATATAAGAGAAATATTTTTAAAATAACAGAAATGGTTAGTTGAAAGCTTCTGAATGGTTTTTTTTATCTAACACACACTCCTCATGCAATAGCCCATTGTGTTTTCCTACAATACTTTATGCAAGAATTCAAATTTATTTAGAAAAACTGGGATGGTAAAGACAAAACGTCTGATCAATTGGTCATAAAGACTTTGATACCATGTCAACTATCAACACTCCTAAAGTTTAATTTGTTAGGGGGAAGCCTAATAGCTTATGAGTTGTTTATTATCTAATAACAACGTAAAAGAACAATGAAAAATACCATATCACAATCAACTTGTCTACCAAACAATGAATCTAAGGAACTGGTTATGCAGACGGGGACAGCAAAACTTAAGGGATGCAAACAGAGTTAATAAACTATAAATATTGGCAGAAAATAGAGGAATCGTTTTGCAAAGCCATTGATACCGAGTAAGTAGAGGCTGCTGAATGTTCTTATTGACATGCAATGCAATGGCCTAGCTAATGACCCTTTTAAATCTCCTCCCAAAGGATAAACCCCTTTTTTTGTTAGTGCATGATGAATGACATATTGTAGTTAATGAAAGCACAACTGACCAGAGATTAATGTAAGTGACAATTCTTTTCTTTTTTTTGGTACAAAAAGAAGTGATAATTCTATCCTGAATAAAACAAATTATTGCAATCAAATGCAGTTGGAAATCAAGTCCATTATATACATACCTGGGTCCTTTTTGTGGAAATACAAGGCAATCCCTCAAGCCCTTTTCTTCTAATTCTTCATGGTAGACAGCATCAAGAACTCTAATATCTCCTGGGTGAAGGCAAGGGTTTTTTGTCACCACCACTTTGCCCACTATAATACGTGTGCTATCATCACTGTCCACGTTCCTTAAGTTTTCATCTCCAAATTTTTCTATAGTTTTTGTCACAGTTATGCGGACAAATACTTGGCCATAATTCAAAAGACCAGTTTCGTCCAAGCAGCCTATCAAAACTCGGCCCTTGGGGATAAATATTCGGCATCTGCTTCTCAAATCAGATAACTGGTACGCATAATGAGCCTTGAGCATCATTGATAGGTAAGGCTCATTGTTTGGCTCATAAAATCTTTGCAGCATCTTCACTAGAATGCTTTTTGAATCAACTCCACTTAAACTTTCCAAAACATCCAATGCCGCATCCCTATCAGTCAACATCTTTCCTAGCAACTGCAATTGATGCTCTTGCAATGCCAAAAGCGCCTCATCCTTAACTCCTAAGGTTGACAGCAGTGATATAATCTCTCGATTGAGAAAGCATGGCATTGACTCGCTCCATTTAGTGACGCAAAGCATCCTGTTTTTGGATTCAAACTTAAGCATACTGTTACGCATTGATAGCTTCCTAAAAGAATGGCGGTCAACAGCAATGACACCTTTATATCCACCATACCGAATTTGAAATGCTGATGGAATCCGATTTTCATCCAATTTCAACTTTTTAGCAAGTTGCTTTGCAAAAGATAGGGAAATTTTTCCAATACCATCTGAGAAACAGTAGTTTGCATCATCTGAGTTGAGCTCAATATCTGGAATTAACTCCACATCTTGAGGGGACATTTCAAATGTTTGCCTTGATGAACTGAACAGCTGGCCCATTCTTGCTGCACATTTAGAAACACTGCGGATGTTTGTGAAGCTTCCCATCCATTCTCTGATATCTGCAGCTTTAACTTCATCATTGGAAGCAAATAACCAAACAGAATTGGACCGCAGTTGACTAGCAGAGAAGGCCAGAAACTCAAATCTTTTTGATCCAATTACAATACCATCTTGAAGAATGGTCAATATCCGGTTATATATTTCAGTTCTGAAAGGCTTTGCATAGATTCCCTTTTTCAAACTGGTTGATAATGCATTGGCTGGAAGCTTACTCCAATCCTCTTCAACAAAGGTAATCCTCATGAAGTCTGAGGCATACGACGCAAAATGCTTTACCACATGATTTGAGGTTTCTAGCTCAGGACCAAGGCAATAAATCTTTGACGGGGTAATCAAGGCTCGATGACAACTCATTATGTTATTATTTGCCAACCTTTTGCTTTGTGATGGGAGAACACTTTTATTCTTTATACTAAGCACGTGTAATTGAAACTTCACATATTTTAGAGGCTCATAACAGGTGGAACTCATCTTGTGCAATTTTTGAAAAATCACAGCCTTAGTTTTTTCATCCAAGCTTGCCAACAAATCAATCAACTCATCATTCACCGAAGCAAAACTAATCTTGTGGGTGTGGACGAGAGAATTCAATTGGAAAAGGGCTTCATAAGGTAACTTGGAATCCAAACGACACTTAACAAGTGGAACTGTTTGGGTTGGAGAACAGAATTTTTCCCCATCTTCCAAACTTAGATCCACCATATTCTCTCTGTAGAGCGGTAAACTTCGAAAAACATCAGGATCAAACGATTCTTCC
The DNA here is from genome assembly GCA_951804385.1 of Trifolium dubium. Lineage (NCBI taxonomy): Eukaryota > Viridiplantae > Streptophyta > Magnoliopsida > Fabales > Fabaceae > Trifolium > Trifolium dubium. The sequence continues at coordinate 29,164,941 of OX638073.1, forward strand.
ACAATTTCCCAAAAAAATGAGGTAGAGTGCCCAATTGACTTTGAAGTTGTGAAGTCAGTAGTGCGCACCCACATAAACTCAAAATTCTCCTTACAGAATCTATACCTATTACCCGTAAACTTATCATTTACTTCTGGCCCATTCTTTTTCTGATATATCCTTGGTCCATATTTCAGCTGAGTAAAATAACAAAACGTAAAGTGAAATCAGCTCTACCATAACTACAACAAACACAATAAAACGATAACAGAATGAAATGAAAAATATAGACAATCTTCCTATTAACCCAAAAATCACTTAAATTGAAGTATGGTGGAATACTAAAAGCACAAAACATATACACCCTATTTGGATAAACAAATTATAGCATAACCGCTTATTACATAAGTGCATACATATAGGCTATTTATGTTTTTTATTTTTGGTCAGGTAGCCTAGTGGCTAGAATTTCACCCCTTGAAGGTGAATAAGTGGGTGTACCACGGTTCGAACACCAGTCCTTGCATATAATGTGCGATGTCCTTACCAATTGAGCCAAGCTCACAACGACACATATAGGCCATTTCTATAATAAAAATAATATAAAATCAAGACATTTTCATCAGCTAACATGTAGTGTCTGTGCTTCATAGGTTTACATACATGTCATAAGTTGTTATCATAAGCTCTTCCAAAAAGTCATATAAGTGCTTACTTAGATAAGACAAGTCCAAATAAGTCAATAAAAAATGCCCTAAATCATACAAAAACTAGATCAATAATTATGAATTAGACAGATTGATTACCTTCAAGAGAAGAGCATTGGGTTTAGAATCATCAGCACAATACCCAACACACTCCATAATATTATCAAAAGGAATCTCAAGTTTAAAACATTCATCACCATGAGTGACCCAGAACTCAAGTCTATTCCTTTCCGGCATAACCCAACCTCGAACACCTTCCCATGACTGTAAAACACTCATGCAATCATCCCCAATGGGAAAACCAGCATAGAGTACACAATTATCGAGACGATTACGTGAAAGGTAAGGTCTAGGAACAATGTCAACGTCGGAAAGAGTGAGACGGAGGAAATGTGATTTGAAGAGAAGGTTTTGATCGTTGGAGAGAGTTAGGGCTTTAGATTTGGATTGGAAAGTTTCGAATTGGATTCTACCAGTTCCGCGAGATTTCCAGTTGGTGTGATCGCTGAAGATTTCTAGGGCGAAGACGGAGGAAGGACCGATGGTGGATTCTAGGTAGTTGAGGAGATCTTTTGCGGTGGCGGTTTGTGGAATGTTGGTGACGTGTACGGTGGGTGATTCCGGTGAAGAAATCGCCATTGTTGTGATGTGAGTGTGAAGTGAAGACTGAAGAGTGAGTTTGTGGGGTCAGCTGCCGCAGTGTCTTTCTTTCAACTATGAGTGAGTAAGCAGTCCTTGACAGTGATATGGTATTTATATTGGGGTGGATTCTACTATTATCACTGTATTACTTCCTCCGTCTCAAAATAGTTATCGTTTATGCATACTACTAATGTATAATTTGAATCATTAATATTTTTAGTTTTATTTCATGAAAAATAATAAAGTTTAATATGTAAAAATATTCATCCAGATAAATCAATTGTACAATTTTTTTTTCATAAGACGACGTATATTGTGGTACAGAGAGTAATATTTAATTTTATAAATTAATAGAAAAATACGGTCAAAATAAATGTCAACAATCAAACTGCAACAATCATTTTGAGACAGAGGGAGTATATAACAGAGGTACAAATTTTGTAATTCATCGTTAATTAAAATTTTATATCATATATTATTTACCTAAAATTTTATAAAAATTAAATATTATTTGAAACATGTTAAAATTAATAATTTTAATAAAAATTCGTAAATCGTTAATTTTGATGGCTCATAATAACATATCAAATAGTATTGTCTAATTTTTTTAAAAAATTACATAAATAAATTATATAATATAAACTTTTTAATTCTATGTAGATTTTACAAAATTTGTATTCTTTTGTGAGATAAAAACATAATTTGTACACTTTGCACAACTTAGGTGCATCGCGAATAGTAGAATTTGTAATGGCAGTAAGTAAGAAAAAAATTGTAGGATACTTCCATCCTATAATATAAGAAAAAAACACCACTTTTTTATTATAAAATATAAGAGAAAAAACAAAAACATTTCATTTTCAAGATAAGTTTACTCTTTCTTATCTTTTCCATAATCAATAATCAATCAAAATTGTTTATACATCTTTCCATATAACATTCTTACGAAAAAAAAACTAACTTCCAATTATTATACGTTACTTTTTTTTAATAAGTGTGATTTTTATTTTATTTTTCTCGAAATGGAAGCAGGGGCGTGTCTCTTCAAAATTGAGGGGGTGCAGGTGCACCCCCTTGAATTTTATTATTTTAACCAATACTCTTATGTTATTTGCATTTTGCACCTCCTGACTTTTTTATATTTGCACCACTCACTTAAAAGTTCAAACCATTATTCACTATAGTCTCATTCTTTATTTCAATTTCTTTAAATTTCTCTCTAAAATTAGATCTCTCAAACACAACCACCACTACTTAACAATCGGTTTAACAAGATAAATAGTCGGTGGCTTATTTGTATGACTTGTTTGTGTCCAACCAACTTGTTCTTTTCTTTTGACAAGGAAAAGTTGATCGAATTTGCAAAGTTTTATCCAAAATAAATTTGTTCAACTAGTTTGCATAAGTCGCGCTTCGGTGTCCGACACGACCTCTAATTCTTCTCCACCGAAAGGAATTTTGTATTTCTATCACGATCTTTTTGATTAGAACTCTATTCTTTGCACTCTCGCTCTCTATTAACTAGTTGAACAAAAAAAATTTGTTCATCAAACTACTAGTATTTAACTAGTACCAAGCATCACCAAACTAGTTGAACATAAAAAATGATGGAGATTTTAAAGAGCTCTTCTCTAGTTATCATTGAAGGTCCAAGTTCTACAACAAGTTATTTAACTAAAGTGATGGAGATTTTAAAGAGCTCTTATCTAGTTATCATCGAAGGTTCAAGTTCTACAAACAGTATGATACCAGAATAATTTTCAACACGGCTTGGTACATATATTTACATTATCCGTATATTTTTAACAAACCGGAACAATTTTCAATGGTTCCGGTATGAATGTTTAAAATTTTTAAATTTTACTTATCTCACGATCGAATTTTAAATTATTTGCACCCGAGACGCCACTAAATTGAAGAAGTATAAAATAGGGCATGTCTAAACTTTCACGGTGCACAAGTTTTCAAAAATATAATAATGAATAAGAATTTATAGTTGGATTAAAAAAATTATTTTATGTAAATTATTTAAAAAAATTGAAAATCATTTGATAAAAATATAATTTGTCATTAAACTAATATCTCTATCTCATTTCACTGAAGAGCAAACAAATATTCCTTTTCTCATCTCAAATTTACGATGATTTATAACAATATCATCTTTCAATTCAAATTATACACACATTCAATACAACTTACATAGAACCAAACATAAATTTGAATAGTTATGTTTAAGGCATGACATTAAAAACAAAGACATGCAATTCTAGACAGTAGAAAATGAATCTTCCTCATCATACGTTTTATCTTTCTCAGTTTCTTACAAAAAGAAAATCAAGCAAAATCAACATTAGAGCTATGAAATTTGCTCCTCTTAGACCAAAGCCATATCTTAGAAACAGATAAACTCTCACCTTTGTTGTTTCTGTTCCCTATCCTCTTTCCCTCCACATTCCCATTTTCTAAGTCATCATCACAAGATTCAGACAAAACCACTTGCAAATTTGAATCACAAAACACATACTGATATGAACTCATTGAATAACATCTCCTCTCATCAAAACTACAACTACTACCTTCCAAATCCAATTCATTGTTTCTGAATTTTCCAAGTCTTACAGAAAACACTCTTTTAGTTTTACCAACTTTTTCTTCCTCTACAATTATATCTCTTTGATTAACCAAAGAAAAAGAATCATCAACATTCTCCAAAGGGAAACTAGAGCTAGAGATATTTGCTCTACAAAGAGGACAAGTAGAACTTGAGAGAAGCCATGTATCAAGACAGTTCATATGAAAAGCATGGCTACACAATGGAACTAATCTCAGCTTCTCTTGCTCAGAAAACTCACTGAGACACACAGCACAGTCAAAAGGTTCCTTCATGCCCAATAAATCTTTGTAGGTGAAAATAGGAAGAGTGTTTATGACAGCTTGATCTAGACCTGAATCATGTAAATGGAATAGGTGTTGTAGTTGTCTCTGAAGAGCGCGGGTTCGGTTCGATTCTTGGAATCTGTTGGAATTATAATGAGATAATGAAGTAGATGGCGGAGTTTTCATGAGAAACCATAGGACTAATTGGATAAGCCCATAGAGAAAGAAGATAATTGCTAGTACTATTATAACTAACAAAATATATGGACTGATTCTGCTTATAGATGAAGAAGTTGTTGTTTCATTGTTGTTACTGATATTGCCGTCATTAAAAGTTTGCGACGCATAGAGAGGTGATCGTGGAGACGGAGATGCTGCCATGCGGCACAATGTGGATAACTGATGTTCAGAAGAATTTGAGTTTGAATCTTGTCTGAAACAATTTTGACCGGACTTTACCTAACTCCCACCCGAATTCTGAACTATTAGGGCACTGCACTCTCAGAATAAGACGGTTAAAACCAAAAAAGATAGACAGATATACAAATATGTGAAAACAAATCTTCTTCAAGCATATAATGTGGCTCTTTATGGATATTTTTTATAGTAAGACTAAGAACATTCTTTCCTTTTTATAATGATATAATGGAAGAGGAACACATAGGGAACAAAGATTTTGTGCACCACAACTCCTTCAAGAATGTCCACTCATCAAATGCATTGAGAATTTCATGCAACTATTACATTTTGACTTTTATGTGCAACAAGAAAGCTACAAGAGCAAAAACATAATAAAGAAAGAAAAGAAAAAAGGCAAAATGATTGAAATTTTGACTTACATAACACACCTTGCCATGTCTAAACTCTAAAGCTGTTTATTTGTTGGGTGGATTCTTTTTTTTAGAGTGTAGAATCACGAGTAAAATCATTGCATATATTAGTGCTCTATAACACACTCAGGAAATCATTCCATTCCTAGCATGATTGAACCAAAATGAACTATTCTAGCTCATGACTCATACATTAGCACATTGTTCCTCCAAAATTGTGTTTGGATTAAAGGTGAATTTGACAAAATTATAATGACACCGAAATTTTCTTGATAAAAGAAGTTTAGTCGAGTTGAATCTCACCAACGCGCTTATATATTTTAACTAAACAATACTAGTAATTTCCTGTTTTATGCATGAAATCACTAATTTTGTAGGACAAACCAAAACAATGTTTTATCACAAAAGAAAGTCTTGGTCAAAGAATGAAATTTCGATTAATCATGTCTTAAGTACAGTGTGTACACCTAAGAAGACCCAATAAAATAATATTGAAACAACATTGGGACAAGTTTTAGTGCTCTATTCAAATTAGATTAGATGTATTTTGAATGGTTGATTAATGGAGTTGGCTCCAATCTAAAAAATTGTTAATATATTATAAAGGCTAAAGCAATTTTGGTTTTTTTTTTAAGAAAAAGTGATTCTACTCTCATTTCACTTTTAGAACCTTTATATTATGTCAAGGAGACAAATTCTTATTGCTCTATCTTTTAATAACTAGTATAAATGATGTATGCAATAAAGATTAGTCTAGTTAATAAAGATTTAACTTGTATCCACAAAAGCATGAGTTCAAACAATGCTACCAATGTGAAGATCTCATTAGTGAGTAAAATAAATAAATCATTTCCACAACCAAACAAAGCATTGTGTCAAACAAAATTTCTGTTTTTCAAGTGTAACAGATCTGAATTTGTATGAAGGGCAGTGATATTGAAATGCTTTCTGTGAAGATATTGCAGTAATCACAATTTACAAACCATTTTTCAGATTGTTCTGAATTCTAATGAATCATGACTAAAAACAAGGAAGAAATATATTCCAACAATTGCAAAATACATATTGAGCTAATTAATTAATGAGATAAAACAAAACAACTAAAATTTTCAGCATGTATCTGGTTTCCTTAAACTCAGAAAGAAAGAAAAAAATGTCAAATATTATTAATATACAAATTACAATTAAAAGTTTAAAGCCCTTATGACATATTATAATATAACTTTGTAAGAAATTATACAGGAACAATGTTATTTTAAGGGCACAAAAACTAGTACATATAATAATCCTACATCTTATCTTATAATTATTACTGAACAAGTAAACATGTGTGTGGTAATACATGGATCCTTAAAAAGGCAGTATGCAACTTAAAGATCGGCGCGACCAGGAATTTCATCATCACTGGATTGAGTTTCTGCTTCACTGATGTCTTCATCATCGCTCTCCTCATCAGCAGTACCGTTGTTGGAAATGTTTTCCTTCTTAGCATACCGCTCGCAATACTCTGTCCCCACAAATTTCACACAAATATTTACATATCTTTTCCCACCACAAAACACCCTCTTTCACCAAACTACCATGATTATTAAAAAAAATCATAATCATATATGAAGTAATCTCGAGTAAAAATCTTATCTTCGTGTTTGAATAATGATTAAATAGTTATTTTGAGCTATGAAATGTGTGAGACGTCAAAAGAATGCTTTAATGTATCAAAATACATAAGCACACATAAATATGTATTTTGTTACTTAGTTATGTCATATGTGACTTTCATTAGTCAGTTTAGTCCCTAATTGTCATTCCGTTCGGTCAATAGCCCATAAAATAACCAACAAAAGACCACTTGGGGATGATTTTGTCATTATGTATCCTTCTCTCATTAAAATAACTACTATGAAATTTGGTCTTAAAATATGCTTACCTTTAACTTTTTGGTCATACAGCTTTCTATCCTTCATCATTAATGATGCTGCATCGCCATTCAAAGGATCTGAAGCATTTGGATAAAGCAAGAGTTGTGGAAGAAACACTTCAAAGACATTTAGAAGATCTGAAACAATGAAAACCCTTGTCATCCATAGACATTAAGAAGGTGGAGATTCCATATAGCCCTGTTGAATTTTTTACACAATTGTTTACTAACACACATATAGTCCTGACAAATCAATAAAATTTTCAACTTTGAAAATCCTGTCACAAACTTACCGAACATTGGACTCCATGATTGGTTAATGACATCCAAGCACACAGAGCCAGATCTGCAGTTGACAAAATGTAAAAGAATCAGGCATAATCCTTGTGTGCAGACCCCTATTAATAGCAAGTTGTTGCTGTGAAGAAATTCTATTCCCTCTTGTACAAAATTTCAAAACATTAAAATTCCTTCCCAAATCTAAAGTATTAAATACAGTATTAACCCAGATCAGTGCAAAAAGTACATTAAATAAAAAGATTGATAAGCATATGAAGTGCTCACAACTCATCAACATTCGGGTGGTATATTTTGTTCACAAAACCAATAGAAGGAGATTTGTATGGATATGCATCAGGAAGTTCAACACGGATTTTCCAGACTCCGCCTTCATAAAGGCCTGCAACAGTCACAAATGTAACAAATCAAGGAACAACCAAATAACTTAAAGATGAGTAATTAGTCTTTGCAGTCACAGTCCATTTTAAAGACAAGGAAATCAATATCAAGCTAAAATGGCAAGGTAAATAACACAAACATTAGATGGAAATTCATGTTACAGAGATAAAAGAAATTCAAATTAAGGTTTTTATTCTCTCCTTTTGTTGTCCTTGATGGAGGAAAAAGAACAAGGAAATTCTTCATCTAAGAAGCACTATATTATTATTGATTTTTCATGATAGAAGCGTGTTAGCACAACGTATTCTTTTACACTCTCCCTCCAACACTACATCAAGGATTGGGTGAAATTTATGCATGTCCCACTGCGGATCCATTTTCGAAGTGGTAGGATCCACATGAATTTCTCCTGATCATAGAAGTGTTGGAGGAAGAATGCTAGAGAGTATGTTGCTAGCACTTCTTTCTGTCAACTGTATGCGCAGTTTCATCAAACAAAATAATGTTAGCCCAAGAATTTAGACAGTACTTTCTTTTGGACCATGAAACTCGACATTGAATTCAGTGAGTCCATCATTTATCGTCTCCACTGTATAATCACTCATCATCCTGTAAAAAATGGAAGGAATGTTTGAGAAATATGACCATGAAAACTTTTGCTAAGAATGAATCGTGCATACATAAGAAATATGTAACATGTAAATATTATATTAAGTACATGTTTGGTATCAAGGTGGGAGTGCCAGAAACATGGTGACCCACACCCACCGTGAGTTTGCAAAAACTCCATGCTTCTAGCACCCCCGCCATGATGCCAAACATAGGCTAAGTGATAATATGAATTCATATAACATATAAAACTGAACTATCGCATTTGTGTATGCTTTCTAGCTCTAGATTGATGATGGAATCATAATTAGGATTGTCTGAGCAATGCCAAGTCCCGCATAATTAGGATTGTTTGAGAAATGCCAAGTCTCTCAAAAGTCCAATCCATTGTCATTTTGTTTTTCAGTCCTAAGACACTTCAAAGGCACCGCCATTTTAGTAAAGCATTTGAAGCATGGAATTTGAAGTTAAAACTATATCATAACTAAAAAGGGACCACTCTGATGGAGAGATTCATATGTGATTAAGTATTACATGACTGCAGTTTAGTTTCAAAACAATCAGCATCAGTAAACAAAAAGCACACTAGAAAACAAAATCAAAAAAAGGGAGTGTTTCAATCCTATCTCAGTGCAATGCCATGGTACTAATCCAGTAAAAGGGAGCATGGTTGTGTTGTGCAGAAGGGCCTCCAAGAAGAAATGGCATTCGCCTTCAGGCTCAAGCCTGACAGCATGTCATAAGATAAATCACAGAACATTCACGATACAGACACAACTAAAATGAGAAGATTATCAAAGATTTCTACAGCATTTATTTCGGGGAGTGCATGGAGGGACAGAGGGTTATCAGCTTTATTGGCATTCTCACAAAACTGCCAAAAGATGCAAACTAAGACTTTAGTGGTTTTTGATTAAGTTCAACTTCTTTTCTTCTTTATTTCTTCTATTATTCTTAGTAATCTGCAGATTCCTATCCCTATTAAGAAGGGTAACATCCGCAGTTTCAAATAGTTCCCTTAACTAGATTTTGTATCATAATAGGCACTTTGGTTTAAGTATTTTTGTTAATAGTCAAATTTGATTTGTCACAACATTAATAGTCAAAATCAAATTCCAAGTTCCAACTAAAACATATTTCAGCTAATTTGATAATTATACAGATTGCCACCAACTTGTAAAAAACCTATAAAAAGTTGTTCATCTATAGTTTAAAAAAGTTTAACCATCAAGTTATCAACACACATTAAAACAGTTTACTCACAATTTCATTACATCCATTTCTCGTCTCTTGCTTGGAGATGACATTTTGACTATAACAAATAGCTTATTTCAACCTGCCACAAGGACAATTAAAGAACGTTATCACCACAATGAAAGGTCTATATTCCAATAAGCACCCTATAAGCTCAAATAAGTTTCCATCAAATTTAAAATAGAATGTGAACTTGTTAATATTCGTCTGCATATCAAATTAACACACACTTGAGTTCTGGTAAGCAAATAGAGAAGCAGAAAGCCAAGGTAAATGAAAAAATACTTTGAAATGGATTTGATGTCAAAACCTATGATAAACAGGCACATCGATATTGATCCATAAATAGAATCTGTATCAGTAAACAAAGGCGTATGATCATAGTAAACAAAGTAGAGAATCCATCAAAGGAAAAGAAAGCTTTTGCAGGGAATGTTCAAAAATCACAAAACAAAAGGAAAGACTTGCTGATGCAAAAGCTAAAAACGACATGTAAATGAAGGACATTGCCTCTTAAAACAAATTAAATATTTTCAATCAACAATGTAGATCCAAACAAGACATATATGAAGGACAACAACTTAAATCAGGCAAACCAATAACTTTCACTAATTGGTGGATATGAATCTACTGAAAAAAAGACAAAGTAGACACTCAATCACAAATCAAAACAGAAGGAACAATAGGGAAATTGAGATCCGTCTTAGGGAAGAATCAATCATATCTGAAAAAGTATGCATCACTCACTGGACAATCACATCAACTATAAATAAACAAACAGTAACATAGCATGGTCATATTTCAATCTTCTTGTAGCAGATCACTATGCATATTAACTAACAGATGAAACAATTACTGCTATTTACTACGTATACTATTAGAGAGTACCCAACAAAATTTGCCCCAAAGTTAGACATGACACTTCATGTATGTCTGGATTGGTGGTGATTTGTGCAAACTCACGGTGGCAACATGATATCGTTGACACTACAAACAAAGCATAGCAATTGCCAAAATCACCGTGATTCTGACAATCTCATAGACAACCCAAATATGCACTTAGAAGTATATCAACAAGTTTACACTAAATTCCAATAAAAACATAAACTTGGTAAGAAAACATGAATCAAATAGTTTAAAAGAAAAAATCAATTGCAATGATAGAAGCAACGGATTGAACAAAAGTGTGAACACACCCGTCATAGTATCAAAAGACAAACAAAGAAGACACTTAACAATGTAACTGTAAAATATGACACAAAAGGGGTTATAAAAAGGGTGTGATACACAATGTGGCATAACTACAAGCTTCATCAGGCACAAACTACAAATACACCAAATGTAACATCTTTTGCAAACAAACTCAGATAAAAACCCAAAATTTCTCATTTCACTTTGATAAACTTAGCCACAGCCAATGCGGCAATAAAATAAAAAAGGTAAAATCATAGAGAAAAATAATATATTGTATAATTAATCATGAAAAAAAACATAGAATTCACCGACCGACCCATGTTACAAAAAACATGATTTAGATTCCGATTCAAAGATCTATAACAACCCATTTAACCAAAAAAGAAGAAAAACTTGATATACTGGTAAATCAAAACAAAACCCAAGAGAAGATTTATTTATTTATTTATTATATATGATAAAAGATGAAAAATTGATTGGTATTGAAGAAGTGAGAGTGAAAAATGAAGGCTTGCCTGAAACCCTTTGAAGATGGCGTTGTGAAGAGAGAGTGATTGGAAAGAAAGAAAGAGAGGTTCGCAGAGAAAAAGAGGAGAAGGGAATGAGATAAAACTAAAACGAGGAAGATGGATATTACCACGTGGTACCAAAAGTTTAAGGTAGCGTGGCAATGATGTTTTTCCATTGTTATTGTTACGTTTTTTAAGAGCTAAAATTGCTCATTTCTAATTTTTCAATTTTTTTTAATTATTATGAAGTAATTTTAATATTTTAAAACTTTGACAATGGCAACATTCTTTCTTTCTTCTTCCCTTTTTTTTATGAAAATGGCAACATTCTTTCAACACCAAAACTTTGGCAACATATATTTTTAATTAGTCAAAAAAACTGAATTTGGTGTAAATTAACACACTCTATAACTAATTTTCCACATAAATGTGAAGATTCAAAGAAAAAGATAGTATTAAAATAAAATAAAATAAAAAGAGAAAGGTAGTGCTAAAGGACAGGTAAAAGAATATGCTGAAGATACTGTTAAAAGATTATTTATTTACTTGTGATTAAGAATGATCTCTATTAAGATTTTGAATGAGTCTTTTAAAGAAGAAATCAACTTACTATAAACGTAGTACTAGAGATCAAAGTTGGTAATGGTAACAAAGAACATGAAAACTTGACCATTTATGCTTAGAGGCCAAAACCTTAGGGTGTTGTTATAAGTAAGACAAAATTACATGAAGGATGTTTAATTTAAATTGAAGTATCAAATAGTTACTCATTTATGCTTAAGGACTAGACAATTTTAAACGAAATTTCGTTTTTCATCTATGTATATTTCTTAAAGTCTCACTTGACCATTTAAAAAGATAAATTACATATTCAATTTATCAAGATATATATCATCTCTTCATCCAAAACATATTTATCAATATATCATATAAATTACATCATAGTAGTAATAATTGTTGTCACTTGTTGTATGTGCATATGATATTATTTTCATGCAAGTTGATTTCAAATTTTAGACCTCACTATATTTCAAGTTGGCATGTCTCGTTTAATCCCCAAACTGATTGATTTTGGCACCTGTACTTGTTGACTCAATTAAGCAACACGCAATCTCTACTCAATTTATTGTTTAGATATATTCATTTTATAATAAATAAATCTAAAAAATAAAATGTTTCTTATATATAAGATCAGAGGTAGTATTTAGGATTTGGACTCCTTCATATTAGACTATATAAACTCTAGAAACATGAAAGGGAGATAAATGATAACTCTTGTTAACTATGTTTCTAATGCTTTTTTAAATTGAGGGATGTGCAACAACATATCTTCTATTATGGTTCATAGCTTCTATAAAGTCAGCAATTTATTTTAGACAGTAAAGTGAATCATATAAACAGTTGATATTATGTGCACATACATAACAAATCATGAGTGATTAAATATCAACCACTGATTTTCCCACTCTACTAACTTCTCATTTTAAACGAGTCGAATCCCCATCGATGATACGAAGCCATTTTCATGTGGTTCAAAGATGGCACCCAATTACACTCTGTTTCCTCAAGACAGAAACAGTCAAGTGAGAGTCGTTTATCTCATTCAAAGAACTTTAGCATATATCAAAGTACATCTTAGAATCCAATTATTATGTGTTGCAATAAAATGTATCAAAAGTAAGACGAGAGCAAGGATTTTGTCCTCAAATGAACAAATTTCACTTCACATAAACAAAACTAATACCAGCAAGAAACAAACAATTACAAAGTTTAGCTTTGACTGTGAGTTAGCTAATAAAAGTTTATTTTGTTTTTTGCCAAGGATTGTCTCCATAATAATAGGCAGTGCCGACCATTAGTGCCACTGTAGCACCTTGGACAACCACTCGAGCCCTCATTAACTTCTGGCCTAGTTGAGAATTACCTCGTCTAAAGCTGATCAAACCAGCTGTTAGTACACCGGCAGTAATAAATGCACCTGAAATTAACAAAGCAAAGTTAATAAACGAACAGTAACCAACAAAAATCATGTGACCGAATCACCAAAAGGAAAGAAAAAAGTTATGTCCAACAATCTTCAATCATCAATCAAGTAATGTAAAATTGATGTTCCACCATTATTGATTCTCCTACTTAAATGCATATATCAATGAAATTTTGAAATAATCAAATTCCCTTATTCTTCCTTTGTTGCAAACAGACCCAATATTATTTCCAAACTAGCATGCATTGTGATTTCATTCGACAGATAAACCTCAACCATACGCCCCATGTCCTTCACATTTTTTCAATCATGCACAACAAAACAAACTCCTTGTTCTCCAAAACAAAGATAAAGGGGTGAAAATTCCAATGTCTAAACCAAATACAAGCAGATTCAGTATCAAGCAAACGATGAAAATCATACACATTAAAATACCACCTAAAACAAGTACATCCAAACTTCTCAATTTATAGCTCACATGTATCAATAGTGCTATTTCAGCATCTATGAAACACAGACACTGACACAGACACCGGACACGACACGAACATTGACATGTCAAAACGGATAATTTTTTTGAAAAAGTGATATAATTCAATTTAATTGTAAGTGTTGGTGTCGTGTCGGACGTGACATATGTCTGACACCGGGACACAGCTAATCTAAGGAGTGTCAGAAGCTTCATAGTTCAGCATCATAAATCTACAAGTTTTGTACTAAACAACCATTTCCAAATCATAAAGATTTTCCCATTTTCTTTCTTACAGCAACCCCAAGTTTCCAACAACCAACCCTACAAATCCACGAAAATAATGCATTTCCCTAATTAAAAACCTTGTAAACTCTTTTATGATATTCCCTTTCTAACTATATATAATAATAAACCTAATCCCAAAATCAATCAAAATAAAGATAACTGAAGAGAGATGTGAAATGAAGTAGCAAAGGAAAAAGGGTAAATACCGAGGGGAACATAAGGGTTCCTAACGCGCTTCTTGTCTTGAAGAAAATCTTCAAAAGCCGGTTCTGAACTACTACCCATTAGTTGAGTTGGTTACACAAATCGACGATGAAACGATAAATGTATCCACCGAATCAATTATATAAAGTCGGTCTCGCGCTACTATTCTCCAAACGAACAAACAAGTATTTTTTTTCTTCTTATGATTTCGTTCCTCTTCATATATCAACTTTATTTATTGTTTCCGTATATATATATGACGTGGTTATATTAAGTCCATAATTAATTATGTATATTTTACTTTTTATTTATTATTTTTTTTCTCAGGTATTCTAATGACTAAAATTTCACATATGTTAGAATTCGAACGCTGATCCCTACACTCTACATATAACATGTGCGATGTTCTTATCAACTGACTTAAACTTACAATGACATAATTTATTTTATTTTATAGAAGTGGTAATATACTTTTAACCAAGTCGTGTTCTAAGTGATTAATGAATTTAGAAGAATTTAATTCAAATTCAGAACAATTTTTTAATCATGTTGTACTTACTTACTTACTTCACATTTGAACTTTTTTTTATACACCTAACCAAAATTATAAAAGATTTTACATTCTTTTAATCATTTGAGGCCTACAAACTACTAAAGTTAGGTGGCAATGGAAATGTTGAATTTGTATTTTGTAACAGTACACTGTGTGTGGCTATAAGCTATCGCGTAATTGAGATCAACAGTGAAGACAGACTCATTCTGAAATGGAAGTGAAACGATATTTGTTGGAATGTACTCCATTTGCAGCAATGGTGATTGTAGAGTGCCTTGACGTGGGGATGACCACATTGAGTAAAGCAGCCATGTCCACAAAAGGGATGAACCACTTCATCTTTGTTCTCTACTCCAATGCTCTTGCCACTGTCATTCTCATCCCTTCCTCTTTCCTCATCAACAACACAACAAGACCACCTCTTTCTTTCTCCCTTCTTGCAAAATTCTTCTTCCTCGGCCTTGTCGGGTATGTATGTATGCAACTAGTCTAAACACTCGTGCGATACAAACTATATTAGCTAATATAAATGTATGAAAACTACATAAGGTTTAAAATCATGATCGCTGTGAGTCTCATTATAATTATTGAAATTGCGATCAGATATGACCGATGCAGCGATGCTCAGACATTTTTGCAATAGTGGCCGCAATTGCGGTGGTAAAACCTTGGTTCGGTTGTATCAGTATTCTATCCCTTTATGAGATTAAATATTTTTACCAAATAGAGATGAAAGATTTTGATCATTGGAGATTTGCAGCATAACTATGATGCAGAATTGTGTATTCACTGGCATAAGCTACAGCTCTCCCACCCTTGGATCTGCTATGAGCAACTTGACTCCAGCAATCACTTTTGTTCTAGCAGTCATTTTCAGGTAATTAAGTGTTTTGGTAATGCGTGTTAAATAATGTATTGCTTGCTAGTACCGAAACATAAACGATTACAACTATGCATAACAATTGGATCATTTTACTATCTTATAAATCAAAACCATTGTAGGATGGAGAAGTTGGATGTTGGAAGCTCAATAAGCCAGATCAAAATTGTGGGGACTGTGGTGTCTATCTCAGGAGCATTCCTAGTGACCTTTTACAAGGGTGCTCCCGTTCACAGCTTTCATGCTCAGTCTTCTACATCACAACCATTAATGTCCCTATTTGTAGAAACCAGTAATTGGGTCATTGGAGGTCTCTTCCTAGCCATTGCCTCTTTATCTCTTGCAGTATGGAATATTGCTCAGGTATGGTCTTAGATTCAAGTGATGATGTATGAGAATACTCGTTTGACTTACTTGAGCATATTTACAGGCAGCAATTCTTAAAGGATATCCATCTCAGTTGACCATTGTTGCATTCTATTGCCTGTTTGGAACCATCCAATGTGCAATGCTTTCTCTAATTGTAGTCGATGATCCAAATTCCTGGAAACTAAGTCCTGACATTGAGCTAATATCTATAATCTATTCAGTAAGCAAGTAGTAGCAACCAAAACAAAAGTTGTGAATCATCGAGGGTTTATAGCAAAGCTCATTCCTATGTGAAAACGATATTGCAGGCTATTTTCGGCAGCGTGGTGACATTTTCTGTACTGACTTGGTGCATAGATAGGAAAGGACCTCTATTTGTTACCATGTTCAAGCCTGTTGGGATTGCTATCGCTGCATTTATGAGTACTGCCTTCCTTGGTGAAACACTCCATGTTGGCAGGTAATTTTCATTCAAAATTTATCCTTTGCCATGGGACTTTTTCATCATCAAATAGAAAACAGAAAAGGTGCACTGGTGTACAAAGATGAAGGAACACAAAAATTTAACTGATTCTAAGTTGTGTCAGTTTTTGGAATTTAAAGTAATCCACATTTTATTTAAGACATGTAAATTTTACTAACACATGCTTTTCATTGACTTCGATTTGTTTTCCGCACTGCTTCTAGTGTCATCGGTGCACTAGTAATCGCCATTGGATTTTACGCAGTATTGTGGGCACAATCCAAAGAGAAAAATGTGAAAGGCCTGGAAGTGGATGGATTACCATCATCCTCTTCTGCCCAAGAAAGTCCATTACTTGAGTCTCCGTGACAGCAAGCACACAACCAATGACTGCTGCCTGCTAGGTGTGAATTTAGTAAACTGCAAAATCACAGTAGGAACCCATAGTGGGACACCTTGTAAGATTCAATAACGATGTATTCTCCACACCGACGTGGAAACAAATATGCCATAATTCATTTTTGTAATTTATTCAAGTCAACAGGCATCAATGATGAATGTATTTCTATTTTTCAAGGGTATAGCATGTTTTGTATTGCTCGTCTAAAAGGGATCACATCTGATAGTAATTAAAACTCTAAAATTGATCAGTGCCCTCAAAATTTGAAATAATGAAAATAACAGAATACAACTGTAGATCCTGCTTAGCTATCTACTATCTATCCCTTTTAAAAAACAGACTCATCAGCCCAAAAGGCATGTACATATAACTAAAGCATTATGAAGCTCCTGATAACAAGTAGGGAATCAATCTAACAAAAAATTAAGTCAGATCTACACATCTGCATCTATTTTAACCAGATCTATTGATGAAAGCGCAACAGCCTAGATGCAGAATGTAAATGACTATGACTTGAGATCATCAGACATTGCCGATGGAATGCAGTGTGTTGCAAGAATATCTAGTGTTGCTGCTTTTGCAGTCTTCGTGCGAAGGACCACAATCTGCATAGAAGACGGTTGATTAATAAGAGTTATTTAAAGCCATTATTTATAAGTACACAAGACATATTGAAAAATAACGACGGACCTGTTCATAATCTAAATCAAATTTTAGATACTCGTCATCACAGCTCTCAACCATAGCAGCCAAGCTCTTGAGGTTTTTCACAGGTTTACCATTAAAACCAACGACCTGAAATCAGAAATATAAAACATATTAATCATCAACCTAGGTGTTTTCGAGTATTAAAGTGGTTAAGCCAATAGAATTATCAGCGTCCAGTAAAGAACGCAGAAATAAAAAACATTGTCATTACCAACCTGAGTGTTAACGATCTCTTCATATCCAATGTTGATATCAGCCACCAGCACCTATATGTGTCAGAGATAGATAATCAAACATGGTAAGGTACTCAAGAGAAACAGCAAAAAAGAAAAGACTAACAGAAGAAGTGTACCTGTGAAATCACAACAAGCTGTTCATCTTGTGATTGTGGCATTGCATACAGCAGTTTATCCAAAATCTTGACTGGAGCTTCATACTCATAGTCCTTTCCGTACTGTTTATATATGAAAAATTGAGTTGGAAAAGAATGAATCAACAAGAAAGCTTAGCAAATTTGAATTGATGAATTTTCTAATTAATACCAAAGCCCAAAAGTAAAATAAAATATAAAGCTGCAAATTACAAGGACAATACACCACTATTGTCACAACAACTTAGAGTGAAACCTTTATACAATATCAGAATTTCAGAGCCAATAGTATAAATGAGGTTACACCACTTGCAGATGCCCCCATACCACTTTCTTTGTTGGATCTCAGTTTTATAACTGCAGTTTACCTCATCATCAAACTCGCTTTCTTTGTTGGGGCACTTGAAGTCTGCATCTATGTGTCTAAAGATGTCATGTTGAGTTAATATTGGTCTTACTATATTCTGTTCATAACACCCTCTTCAACCCCCTTCATGTCCCCGTGTTCCTCTCACATTCCTATTTCTCTTATGTCTACTGTGACACCATCCCCTCTTAATTCCGCTATCAACCTTCCTGGGAATTCATCACCTATCATATGATTCCTATCTTCACCACAGGCATCCACTTCTTTGTTGATTCCAATTTCACTGTCTGTAGTCTTTGAAAGTTCCATCCTTTTTTTCTACAGCCTCAAACGCCATCTCCAACATCCACTCAATCCAGATCAAAAACTTGAGACCGCAAACCTATAGCTTTACTACTTACTCGCATTGAATCAGCCATCTACTGTTAAACAGGTCTTATCTCATCCTAAGTGACTTCTAAAAAACAATAAATGGACCTTGGTCAACCTACCACCTAAAATGGGAGCTAAAAGGCTGCAAAAGGATTTTTCAGATCAAAAAGTCTTTGGTCTGCAAGCAGGACTCGATTATATTGAAACTTCCATACCAACAAGTTTTGAAGCATTTGATAACTAAGTACCACCAGACAACAGATATTGGAATTTCTAAAGGATGGGGATAATGGATTAACCACAAACCTCAGAACGAAGATAAGGAACTGAGACAGTTGAAAAAACAAATCCAGCAATGATATAATATGAGGGAGGTTTGCCCTTGCTGTGTGCTGGAATAAGCCTTCTATGACCATCAAGTTTAATATTGAATTTGAGAACATTTGAATTTCGCAATACTTTGATTGCTGCGTCATCGCCAGTATATTTCTGTGATATGAGATAACTAAATCCAATGCGCTCTCCATGGCGAAATGGAACTGAAAAAGAACACCAGGAATACAAAGCTTCATTAAACATACTGCTAAACTCAAACAAATATAGGCAGTGACTTTATAATTAAAAATTGCATAGTAAGATGTTGAAGTGGTTGAGTAATGTATTATAACCAGTGAGCATTGCAAGTGTTTCAAGCCTCCTCTTCTTCATATCTAAACTAAAATTAGTGGAACAAAGCCTAAACCATAACATAGTACTAAATAGTAAATACTAATCCAAAGAACAAGTGTAAAAGATGGAGAGATATATAGATTAGAGAAACATACATTCCACCATTTCTATAGTCTATACAAATAGTTTGTTGGGTGTTGAGCTCTTAACTGAAGTTTCTAGGTATTATTAAGAAATTTTGCAATGCACTTTCTAGTTCACAAAATTAACAGCTTAAGCAAAAGATCCAAATCCAAGAGACATATGATGGAGCAATGACATGATGAGTGGTGTTTTATCAGTGTGTCTAAAAGAGGTATAAGTTCAGCATTGCATTCTCCTATCCTATTATTCCTATCATAGTTGATGTCAAATAAGAACCATTAAATCTTCCTAGAGAAGGGTTTTTTGTAGCTAGCTAAACAAATATAAACTACAGAGCATACATAAATAAAAGTATAAAGAAACTGAACATAAACATTCACCTGTTCCATCATTGGCAATATCAATCCCATCAAAACTAAGGATAACATCTGACGGTTTCAAAACCTTAGATTCAGGAGAAGTAGGATCAATTCTTCTAATACGCACACCTTTCTGATCAGATTTCATGCCTACTGACATTCGTAGATCAGGATTTTCCATTTTCTGCCACTCAACCCCAAGAATAGGGAACCCTATAACAAAAGATTGAGAAATATTGGTTTCAGCGGATAAAACTTCAATACTTAGATTTTACAATGCTCAGCTAACAAATTTAAAAGTAAAATTTAGGTCTTAGTTCACAGCAACCACATTACCAGTATATCCTCCATTCTTCTCATAATCCTTGATGAAATGCATGATAACTGGTGTTGGAATGACATAACCTATATTCTCCACATCTTCATGTTTGAGGGACTGAAATGCTATCCCCACACAGTTTCCTTTACCATTAAATGCAGGTCCACCAGAATTTCCAGAATTTATGGCAGCGTCTATCTGCAAAAAAACAAAACAAAATTAGGAAAATCAGGATACATTAAATGAAACACCACTAATTGATGAAAGTGGGCGATCAATTATTCGAACCTGTAAACCAAGAAGTTCTGTGGAACCATGGACATAAGATAAAATCTCAATACGTGATACAACACCACTGGTCACAGAGATAGTGTCTCCTCCAATTGGGTATCCCACAACAGTTACTGCATCTTGAAGGGTAGGCAGCTCCCCAAACTCAAGAGGTGACATCCCTTGCCAGAACTCATCATCATCAACAGTAAGCATGGCTGCAAATGTAAAATAAAACACATGCATTAATTAGAATTCATATTAGAAGTTCCGCAAAAATGCAAAGTGACTCCTTTGTGATACTTTAGGATAGTTATAAATTATAAATTGCAGTTAGTTACTAATCTGGGATAGTGGCGGTAGACCACAAAACACTATAGCAATAGTTGATAACAAGATGGAAGTAGAGTCTACTTCTTGCTTTCATCACATGTTGAAAGAAAGATTCTAATGCGTCTAGACCTATCACGTGACGCCTTGTAAATATTTATAACATAATAACCTTATAAATAGCTAAAAGCCAAAACACATAATAAGAAGGATCTACACAAATAATTCATATCACCATTATTGTTGTATGATTCTTTAACTGTTTACTAGTTTCATGTAATATATCTCCCAATATCAATAAACTATTTTTAACAAATTCCATCGTTTCATAAATCCATTTTGTTAGTACATTATAAATAGAAATGTGGATAAAATCATAAAATATATACATATATTATAATCTCACGTTGTAATCTCATCTCATTTATATAATAAGTATGCAGGTACCCTTTACTTATCATTGTCTTACAATGTGTTTCCTCTAATCCTAATTTTTACAACATTCACTTCAAGTTAGTAATCAATGCTAAACTTCAGATCATAATCGAACGCAAAATGATTCGGTCTTTCACAAACTAACAAAGCAAGACACATAAAATTGAAAATGTATGCAGCAATAATCTTGCAAAGATTAACAAAATAAATGGAACTCAATTGAGTACTAACTTCCCAAAAACTACAATGCACTATTCTCATAAAAGAACGCATGTATCCCAATGCCATGAATCACAAATGCAAAACTAATTACTTACCAATTAATACATTTTTCCAATTTCACATCCACAAAAAGAAAGAAAAACAAGAAAATCCAAAACAAGAAAATCCACAAACAAATAGTAGATAGAGAAAGCTTAGTTACCAATGTCACATTCAGTTCCAATTGCAAGAACAGTAGCCAAATACTTAGTATCAGAGCCACGTTTCTTAAGTTTCACCTGAGTATAATGCTCAACAGAATGAGCATTAGTGAGAACCCTCTTCCCACTAATCACAAACCCACTACTACTAGAACTATATTGTCTCTTCCTCTGCCACGGCAACGAAAAATTCGGTTCCGTATGTACACAGAAAACTTTCACAACCGAATCCATCGAAGGCATCACCCTATCGGACACGCTTTCCCATATTGGATCCGCATCCATGGGAATAGCACCTCCGGCCGCCTCAACCGGAACAGTCGGGACAGCACCGTTGCTATCAACGGCGCGAGGAAAGCGGCGCCCGGCAGGAGCCTTGTCGGGAACGGTTTTGGGCTTTTTAGGTCGTCCGCGTCCACGGCCGCGGGTAATTTGAGAAGAGGCGGCGTTTTCATTTTCAATGAGTTCAACGTTTCCGATTGAGAAATCGTCGTCGTTATTGGAAGGGGAAGGTTCGGCGGCGACGGAGGTGGTTGGGGCGGTGTCTAGGGTTTCGGGAGAGGGGTTTTTGGATTTGCGACCTCTCTTGCGTTTATTTCTATTGTCACCCATGTTTTTTTTTTTTGTTATTTTGATTTTGTTTGATGTGAAAAATAACAAATTCGTTTATGTGATGTTATGTTAGGGATGAATGAATGGTATCAATTAGTAGAATGTTTGAGAAGGTTCATTCTTTCTCAGAATAAAGTGTTAGGGAAAGAGGGGAAATGAGGAGGGAAGGGAAATGGAAACCCAAATCAAAATTATTTACTTTTTTTATGAATTAAATAAAGAAATTTTGGGTTGGATGGTTGGTTGATGGCCCAATACAAACCAACAAAAATCTAGATGGTTTGTCACAATTAGTAAGGAAAGTTGCTATTTAGACCTCCTAATTGTTCTAAGGTGCTCCAAAATTTCGGTATTACTCATACAAAGTTCGGAAAATACATTTTGAATTTGATGAGTTTTGTATAGGCGATTAGGGTACACGAGGCTTACATGGTAACTCCTGGCAGTGAAGTGTTTTCTTAGACTGTATGTGTAGAAAAAAAATTGCAGGGAGGTTCAAGGTCTAGACGTTTCGATTGGTTGAAAGTTGTGGAATAGAATGGAATGGAGTGTGATGAAGCTAAATTTCATTGTTTGATTTTGTAAAAATTGAATGAAATGGTGGAGTGTGATGGAATGGATTCCATCCAATACCACTCATTATCCCAATTTTTCATTGCCCCCTAATTTATGGTGTATATTAAGATGGAATGGAACATAACAACTAAATAAATATAATTTTACCCCTCTCATTCTTCCAACTACCACTTGCAAAACCTGCTCTATCTTTCTTCTTCTTTTTTGCGTATGTTGCTATTGTTATGTGTCCATTTTTCTTCTATTATTTGTATGAGATGAGATGAGATATTTGTATACGCTTTGTTTTTTTGTACAACATTTGCATGCTTTTAAAATTTTGTTCTATTGTTCAAAAAAAAACTATGTTCTATTTTTTTATATTGATTCGATTATTAAGCTACTATTTTTTTATATTAATAATTTTGGTTTAATCTTGTGAAGCATGCTGATTCAATTGAGTATAAAATTTAACACATTAATATTTTATAAATAAATCGTAAAATTGGGATAAAAAAATTATAATTCATTCTATTCCATTCATTTCCCAAAGAATAGAGTGGAAAATTAGCTTCGCTCCGTCATAAAATATCTAAACAATAGAATAAATTTTAATTTTTTTGTCAAAAAAAAAAGAATAAAATTTTTGTTTCGTTCCATACCATTACATTCTGCTCCATTAGTTTTTAGTTATTCAAACAAATAAACATCAATCAACAAAGTCTTCTTATTATGTTTTTGTTATCGGCATTTTAAAATATAACTTGTTACGTTACTTGGTTTTTACGAGATAAATTATTTTTACAATTAAAACAGTTACATTTTCAACTAAATATCATCGATCAAAATGATTCTTAAAAGACAATAACTCGTGAAAGGAACATGATTAGTAAATTTAAAGTTATCACCAGATCACCGCCTCCTCAGCCTGCCAGGATTTTCCACCCTACTATGAATATCTTGTTGTTTATTAAGTTATTAATATATATAACCATTGTCAAAAATTGTAGTAGTAATATGTTTTCAAACCTTTAAACAAACTGATTAGGACTGAGTAAAAAAAACAGCTTTGGACTTATTTGAAAAAATTGTTGGCCCAGACAAAAAAATCTACTTTGAGCTAAATTGATGCACCAATTCATTCATCTAATTTCAATGGTATAAAAGTTCGTGTAAAAATTTATTTTATTTTTGTTTTTACCATGAGTTTAATTTAGTTCTGGAGTTAATTTTTAGTATCAAATGATTTTAGCCTCATTTCGAATGCAGTTGCAGGAATTAAATTGTAGTTTTCCTTACTAATTTCAGCGTCAATCATCACTAAATCAACGATTAAAGTTTGATAATGTTGTGAAAATTTGTAAACAAAGCATGTCAACTTGTAAAAAAGTACACTTTAATTGAAGGGATCGCATGGATATCTATCCATTTAACATATAACAATTGTTGCATTCAATAGATTTTATGTTAATTAATTGAAGGGATTAGATTGAATTTTTAAAAGAATTCTTAATAAATTTTTCTATTCATCTATTACCATCTAATCTATACATTTTATCACTCTCACTATGATTATATTTTTTTAAAATAATAATAATCACTAATACGATTATAGTTTTTCTAAATAATATGTAATCTTTATTTTAGGTTAGTTGAAATGTCACTCTCAACCAAAAAAAGTAACGAAAGGAAAGGAAAAAATTTAAAATGCCACTCAAACTTTTTTGAATTTATAATTAGAAAGTAATGGAAAGTAAGTAGTACGTAGTTTAGATTTGTCATCATATATATTTTGGTTTGAACTTCGAATACTAGTGACATATGTAGAGTTGATGATTGATGATTATTTTAAAAAAACCTTAATTTGATTGCGATGAAATTATGTTTTGGTTGCTTAACTTGTCACTCTCGAAAAATTTTAAAACAAGAAATTTGTGTCTCAGTCAATCAATAGACTGAGTAACTGGCAATGTGTCAAGATATATACATATAAAAACAAGAGGAAATCTTATTCTCTTTTTTTTTTTTGATAGGCAGGAATTCTTGTTCTTATTATGTATACACAAACACAAATAAATAGTTTATTACCAACAAAAAATACACAAATAAATAATGTGAATTTTTATTTATGCGGGCCTAGCTAAATTTATTTTTGATTATATGTCTATGCTAAAAAGTAAAAACAATTGTTTTTTTTTATAATAAGCAAAAACAAAAGAAAATAATGAATTTGGAAGGGAATGAAGGTGGAATACGCTACCACTATTAGTATTATATAAATGAGGTGGGGTATTTTCTATTAAAAAATTTCCATTTATTGTTTGATGATGATAGTGACAAGATGTGTATTGTGCTATTGTTTGAAATTTTGAAATCACAAGTCCAAAAAAGTGTACTTTTTATTTGCATCAATGTAATCCTTAAATTGTTTGATGTCAAATGAAAAATAATCCATTTGAAAATAATAAGAAATTTATAAATTGAATTATGAAAATGGGAAAAGGTAACTTGGTTCCCAAGGGAAAAGCATATGCATGTGCATAAAGTTCTGAAATAGCACATGGAGAGTGTGAGAAATGTTAGTGTATTATTATTGACCAACGTAATGCATGGATGGGTCATAACTGAGAGAGGCTTTGAACAAATTAGAGAGTGATAACAACCTTCACATTGTATGTGTGTGAGTGTCCATTTTCTTGTGTCTCTCTTTGTTTGACACCAACCTTTATTTTCTCTTAACCACATGAACAAAAGGAGTATTCGATCTCAATCATTTTTTTATAATGATTAATTTATTATCAATCATTCTTTTTAAACTAAAAAGTAATCCTCAATCATTCTTTCGTACACAAGTGGACATTTCCACCATCGCCTCCTATGTTAAGTTTACAGTGTTATTAAGTTTTAGGTTTTTTCTTTCTTACATTACCATAAAGAATTATGAATAATTAATGCAACAATCAATAAAAGTTAACTATGCCGTTCAAAAAAAAAAAAAGTTAACTACGTTTTGCAAATGAAGTAAAAATTATTACTTCAGTAATTAGTTTGTGAGTATCACATGTAAATTTATTCTTGTTGGTTATTGAGTAAACTCCATTCAATTTTGCAAGAAGTGAGGTATGTCCACTTTTTTTTTTTTTTGGTAGAATGTATGTCCACTTTAGATTTTTAATAAAGAAAATTTGGTAACCATAACTAGTAAATTAGTTTATGAGCCCGTGCCATGCACGGGAAAAAATACGTTTGTGGATTTATCGACTTTTAAATAACTCTATAAAAATATACGCATTTTATACATTTTATATTAAAGGGGTCCTAAAGAATCAAAAGAAGTCAAATTAACCTCATAATATCTATAATAAAATAAAAATAAAACAAAAATAATATAAAAAAATTACTCAAATATATCTTATATTATTTAATTTCTACATTAATTTCAGCCAAATAAAAAATTCGGTCTCTGTATAAATATATGAATAAAAATATAGTCTCCATATTAATATATGCGTAAAAGTATCGGCCCCATGTAAATTATAACAAAAAATAGGCTCATAAATTTTTTAAAAAAATATAGTCCTCATATAAATTAAAAAAATAGGTTCCATATAAATTACAAAAAAAAACGAAAAAAACAACATAGGCACCGTAAATAAATACAAAAATTAAAATATGCAATGTGTATTAATATATAAGTGAAAATATAAGATCACATACAAATGTTTTTTAAAAAAAGACCCCATGTAAACAAAAGGAGTTAAATTAATGATTAAAATAAAAAAAAAAATATTTTATTGAAATATTTAATTCCATCCGCCGCTTCTCGCAAATTCTTAACCTAGTTTTATTACTTTCTTCTTCATCTACTAAAGAGAGGGTGATTTTAGGATCAATTGTTAATCCAAAATCACCCCTCTAAATCATATTTACCTTTTTATATTTTAAAATAAGTGATTTATACACCTAATTAATTTTTCTTTTGTGATTTCGTTGTCTTATAGTACAACGTTGTATTGTTCATTGTTTTGGTGCTGCGTTTCGCTCTCCCGTAGTGTGCGGTGTTTGTTCGTAGCAAATTCTCGTATTATATTTCATTAAATGCATATTCAGCCAATGACTTTGGTGTACTCAATGTTTTAATATTAAAGCTCTCAAATTGTAAAAAAAGACTATCGTAAAATAAATACATTTTAATATCTTATAATAAAAACACATTTTAATATTGATTTTAAGATATGAATGTTACTAAAACTAAAGTTTTTTAGTCCTTTGTTGTATAAACACATTTTAATATCGATTTTTTTTAACCACATGCATGTTACTAAAACTAAAGGTTTTTAGTCCTTTAAGCAAAACATTCCCGTCAATAGTATCAAACACTTAGGCAATATCAATCTTGATAGCTAAACTTCCACCAAAAGACTTGTTATACATTATGTTTAATTTATTATGGCTTCTAAATTGAGACAAATGCAATCTTTAATCTTCCTTCCTCGGATGATTCTCTTTACTCTCTGGATATGTAGTCAAGGAGAAACCTAATCATATTAATTAATCCCATAATAACATTACAAACATCATGTATAATTAAACAAATTGTAGATCAGTGTATCATAATATACACGACGAAAAAATAAAAATCACTTTAATATTTTTTCTTCCAATGTTGCACTTTGGAAAAGGATATCACTCACTGCATTGCAATAATTTTGCTATGGTGCGAAAGAAAAGAAGCCAGGAAATGTCTTTCAATGAAATTATAAAACAGAACATATATAATTGAACTCAAACAATTAAATTAAATAATTCTTGATTTTCAATAAGATTTCAGTAATATTTTAGATGCTGCCAACTCAATTTTAAAACATTTAAGTCTTTGTTAACATGTTGCTTAACAAAACTACTTTAGGTTGCCTAACATACTTCCTTGGAGTAGCAGTACCCTAATTTATTTAAAACAAAAAATTTACAATGTCTAAATGAATGTCATCATGTGTATTTTTTATTATTATTATAAGCATTTCACGTTTTTTCACAAAAAAATTGTATTTTTATTTTCAAAAAAGATCAATGTCATCTGTTTATTTTTAAATTGGTTATGTTTTTTGTTTAAATTTAAATTGAAATCATTGCTATTATCATAATTAATTTCTGTGAGAAAATTGTGGAGGTGAATTAAGGAGGAATAACTTATCTTCTTAATTTTCCCGTAAAAAAAAAACTTATCTTCTTAATTTAAAATTTGAATTGAAATTGTAGCTATTTTTTTAATTCAAATGTTTCTATAATAAAATCATATATTAAGAAACTTGTGATCAATTAGAAATAAAAATGAAAATATCAATCAACTTGAAATATAATTTATTAGTATTAGTATATGCTATGATAAAAAATTCATATATGAACCTAGAAGAATTGGCATTGAAAGTACAAACCTATAAAATAAAAATATAATCCAATAATTTATAGTTTAAACTTTA
The DNA here is from genome assembly GCA_951804385.1 of Trifolium dubium. Taxonomy (NCBI): domain Eukaryota; kingdom Viridiplantae; phylum Streptophyta; class Magnoliopsida; order Fabales; family Fabaceae; genus Trifolium; species Trifolium dubium. Next base: position 29,193,160 of record OX638073.1, read on the forward strand.
AACATATAATTTTCTAAAAAATTGAAAATACTGAATATAAATTTTAAAATGGTTAAAATGTTAACAAAATCAACAAATTGAATCAAAAAAAGAAACGCGGAATACAATCATCAACGGCAAAAAGTCCACATTAAACTTTTCAAATCTCTACATTCTAAATATTGGATAATATTGATTTGCTATTACTATTAAAATATTGAAAAGACGCTCATGTTCTCTTCAAATGTATGATATAACAGAACCAAAATTAATAAATCAATAATTTTATTTAAAATGTCCTGAAATAATTAAGTAAAACAAAAGAATAAGTCAGAATAAAATTAAAACTCTTCATAATAATTAAAACCCTTACCATTATATATTGTCAATTTTGAGCACCTATAATTTCTTAATCACAAATATATTATTATAATGAACGTGATAAAAAATAACAAATAATTATAACAGAAAAAAATAATAAATAATTAAATAGAAAGAACCTGATAAAATGTTATGATCTTTGATGCAATATGGTCTTGTAGCAAAACTCACCACGTTCCAACTTCCACCATCAACCATTTGATACAATATGACCCTGGTGGAAAAGAAACAATGGAAGGTTATGAGCACTAAAAATTTGTGAAAAAAATATGTGAATTGTTGGAGAATACATGGCGCTATAGATTAAAAGAGAGCAAGAATTTGGAATTAGGAATAGGAGAATACATGGCTATATATATATATATATGTAGTGCTACGTTTGAATTTTGAATTTTGATAACTCTGGAAAGAAAAAAAGCATTAAATCAGTTGTTAAGAAAAAGTACCATGAATATTACGTTTTTCATTATTTATTGCTTAGAGAAATAAAAATTAAAAACTTCCTATTTCGTTTGACCAACCCATAATTACACTACATTTATAACATTGTAGTAAAAAAAATATGAAACAGTCTTAATTACAAAATCATGAGAGAAGAGGATTATTCTAGTTATGCCATGTGTACACAATTCCTTGAAAAAAAGGTTCCAAATAATATATATATATATATATATATATATATATATATATATATATATATATATAGATTACTATATATTCATGACCAAATATATATATATAGATTACTATAGGGTGGGAATAAGTAATGTTGGACTACAGTGGTCTATGATCTAGTTTATATAGATTCAAATAAGGTTATATGTCATAACAAAAGTCATTTAAATTAGGCCGAGCTATAATATTTTTATTAATTTTATTATTTAATATTAAATATCGAACTTGAATTAAATTTTAATTCTACAAACTGTATAATGAATTAATTTTTTGCATATGTAAAATTGTAAATGTATTATTATAGATTAGAATTGAAATATGTTGTATATATAGTCAAATTCTCTAAAGTATGATGTGAAATATCAAAAAATAGTTTAATTTATTGGTCAATTAATTGATTAATTTATTTACATATAAATATAATTACTTATTTAAATATGTTCATATGAGATAAACTTTTAAACAGATTAATAGGTCAGACCAAACATTTTAAAGGTCAGACTTTAGATCTAAAAATCAAGTCTATAACAGACTATAGACCAAATTTAGACCTTCAATTTTTTAACAATGATAAAGCTTAATTTAGTCTAGTCTATTTTCACTCTTAATTATAAGGTATGAGGTTATATTTGGAGTTTGTGGAAAGAGGACCATTCTTTGCCGTTCAACATACACAAGCACTTTGTTTGTCTAGTGAAATAATAATGGTAACATGTGTCCGATGCCTTTTGTTTATTCTTCCTCTTTTGCTGGCCTTAGTGATAAGAATGAATATAGTCCATTTACCTTATAGAAAGCAATGATATTTGTTGTGTTTGATTTTTTATTTTATTCGGTGGGCATTCGTTGTGTGCTAGAATTTATTTAATAAGAGAATGAAGATTTTGAAAACGTTTGTTATGGATTAAAAATAAGTGATTTTAATATTATATAATTTAGATGTTTTTTTAAAAAATCGCAAATTATTTTATGTTTGTTTATCTTCATAAAAATATCACAAATTAATTTAGATATTTTTGTTTGAATTTTATTGACATTTATTTTCTCTTTCTTCTAAAAAAATCTATAAAAAAATAAACTACTAATATCATCTTCTCATGTTTTGTAGTTTTTAGATTATTTTCAAATTTTGATTATCTTTAAAAGCTATAACAAACGAATGTTATTTTCATAAAAATGATTATTTTTAAAAAAGAAATAATTTTTTAATAAATAAAAGCTATACCAAACAGACATTTTACGGAGAGTGGTGTTTTATTTTTGCCAAATGCATTTACGGGTCTTTTAGGTTTTCGGTTTGTACCACATGGGCCCTTTAAGTTTTTTTTGTAACACATAAGTTACGTTCTTTAAGTTTTACAACTATAACACATAAATCCTTTAAGTTTTTTTTTTTTGTAACACATAAGTTCTTTAAGTTTTAAAACTATAACTCATGAGTTCTTTTAAGTTATATTCAGCATCTGAATTTAAGTTATAAATGATATTTAAGTGATGCAGCCTCAACTGTTGAAAAGTTTGATAGTGATAAAGGATATTTAAGTGTTGTTAGGTTTGATGATTCAGATGATGAATATAATTTGAAAAGACCTATGTGCTACAGTTTTAAAATTTATGGGGGGTTATTGAATTGAGATTTCGAAGGATTATTTTGACAAAAAAAAATCTTGAAGATTTTAAAAGACTTCGTGAGATTTTGAGAGACTTTTTTAATTGAATACCACAAAATTTGCTTACATTTTATAAAAGTCTTGGTTTTGAATAACACAAGATCTTTTTATCATAAAAAAAATCTTTTAAATTCGATTAAAATCCCTCAAAATCTCAATCCAATAACCCCCCAATTGTTTATGTATTACAAAAAAACTTAAACAGCGCCGGTCCCAACATTTTGAAAGTCCAAGGCAAATAATTAAAATGGATTCCTAATAAAAAATTATAAAAAAATATATGCAACTTTTTTCAAAAGAAAATCATTTATTTAAATTATAAATAACATCAACAACTTCAAAACTAGTCATTTATCTATGTAACTAACATAAACAAAATGTCATATTCTAATCAATATCATCAAAATACATTTTAGCTACTTAAAAAAAGTCTCTCCCAACATTTTTAAAAACAAATTCTTCAATAAAGTCTTCATATTGTATATTCTCCAACTCACGTAATTGCATATTTTTTTCCTGAGGCCCTTAATATTTAGAGGTCCAAGGATGGAGCCTATCTTGCCTAGGTGCAAGGCCGGCCATGAACTTAAAAGATCTATGTGAAATAGTTTTAAAAATTAAAGAACATATATGTCGCAGTTTTAAAATTGAAATGATATGTGTATTACAAAAAATACTTAATTAAAGAATCTATGTTATACAAATTGAAAACTTAAAAGATTTGTAGATGCATTTCGCCTTTTTTTTTTGACAAAATGGAGAGTAGTGTATATTTACTTATATTTTCCACATTTTTTAGTATTTATTTATCTCATTTTTTTTTGGTATGGATTAATTTATCTCATTTAACAAAAGCAAAATACTTTTTTTATGATAAAAATTAAATAAGTTTTTTTATAACAAATACTTCTCTCCTCCAAAATTTTCAATGTTTGAATAAAGTTAAATATATTAAGTGTATGTTTAGTTTCAATTTTAGACGGCTTAGAATTGATTCTAGATATGCAAAATTTATTCCTGCTTCAAGAATTGATTCTGCCTGATGTTAAAAATCATAACTTTTGGCTTTAAAATTGATTTTTACACTAAAATTTATTGTTCAAGAATTGATTCCGCTTAAAGTTAAAAATTATAACATCTGGCTTTAGAATTGATCTTTACACTAAAATTGAATGTTCGACTCACTTTTAGTTGAATGTATCAAAACATAAATCAATTTTACTAAACTCAATTTTGTTAAAATCAATTCTACCAAAATCAATTTTATCCACCGCCAAACCAAACACAAACTTTAAATTTAAATAATCTATTTTATGGTATCTTTTTTAGTCTCCCTAAAATACTTTTTTTTTGCAACTTTTTTTTTTATATTATACTCTTATTTTAATATAACAAGAAACAAACTTTGTTAAAAAAAAACCTTGCTTTTAAAAAAATTGTTTTTCAAATATATATATATATATGGCTGCTAACTACGGCAATGTGAGTCATAGTTAGCAAGTATGATGTTTATGATGTATGGTGCACAATTTAATGATATATTAATTATTAATCAATAAAAAATTTATATATTTTAGGTTTTTATTGGATAATGGGTAGTTTGGAATTTCAGAGTTTATTTCAAATATTCAATAACTTAATTTATAAGAACGAGGTGAATATTTTTTTTGTTACTTTGTGCGCCCTCTTGTTATTTTGCGGATCCGTTGCGAAACTTACCCAATTATCTCTTCATGTATGATTACCAGATGCTATGGAAGGTCCTTTCCCTATTTTTGCTCTTATACATGCCGCTACTATGCTAGCTGCTAGAAATTTTCTTGTAGCTCGACTTCTTTCTCTTTTCATACTTATATCCTCCATAATAAATGGAATAACTTTGATAGGTATAATAACAGTAGTATTAGGAGCAATTTTAGCTATTGCTCAAAAAGATATTACGAAAATTTTGGCCTATTCTACAATGTCTTTATTGGGTTATATGACGTTAGCATTAGGTATGAGCTTTTATCGAGCCGCTTTATTTGATTTGATCACTCACGCTTATTTAAAAGCATTGTTGTTTTTAGGATCTAAATCCATTGTTTTATTGAAAATTTATATGATATGGATTTTCATTATAAAATTTTAAAGATATTGAAAATTATTTGAATATGTTATATATTGAGACTTATTAAGATTAGATTTATTTTAACAATTTATTGAATACTATTAATCTTGATGACTATCAGTATATAACATATCAAATAATTTTTAATCTCTTTAAAGTAGTTTGATATAGATGATTTATATGATATAAATTTTAATTTAATAGTAGTAAGTTTTATAACATTCGTATTAGATTTAAGATTAATCTAATACTAGTAATAAATATTACTTTGCATCATAGACCATATGTTGGACTCGTTCATATCGGAATTTCTCCACACAGATAATAATAAATATATAAACTCAAGTATAATCGATAAAAAAAAACCTATAGACACAATCAATTTGGAAAAACCAATATTTATTGACACAATCTTTTCAATGAATTATACATACGAATACGAGGATAGGGTGGACAAGATGAACCTGTCTAAAACTAACTCCCTCTCTTCTTTAATATATGTATGCGCACACAAAAGTTGAGATTTAAAGCTCTTCATGTGGAGAAAAATAAATTGTGTCGTTTCAACATCAAACTTTTATTGCACTCTACTTTCATGCCTGCAGGCCGCAGATGTTGAACAATAATAAATGCATGATACTCGTATGGCATAGAAATGGTGTTTGCAGTAAGAATCTTCTCAACAATCTTTTTGCTAAAGCCTATAACTGCATGAACCATTACAAATTGTTTTTTTTAATGACAAATATATATTATTAATAAACAATCAAGAATAAAGATTACAAACATAGTATGAACAAAGAAATATAAGATGTTGTCAAAAAAAAAAAATACAAGTTGAACAAACAGGGGCAGCAGAGACACCTCCACAAAAACAACATTGCCCCTCACCTAAACAAAGACAAACTCCCAAAGAAACAAACCTACCACCATAAAAACTATTGCAAAAACAAAACCAAACCGGCAATTGCTACTATCCACGCGATAGGCAATCACCCGATCCCAACACTATTCATAATATAAGCACGGGGCATCTTCAATTTGGTCGAACTTCATTTCCAATTCGAAACCTTTATTGCCTCAACCACGACATTTGGATTAAAAGAACTATTCGCAAAAATAATATCATTCCTAACTTTTCAAATTGACCAAAAAATTGTATGTCAAATCATCAAAAAACCCTTATAAATCTTCTTACTCCTCGCCGCACATCTCAACATTTCAAAGAGCACAAAAAGATTGTGAGGGATAATAATATATACCCCCAACCATGAAAAAATCTTATACGAGGGGATGTGTTGCTCAACTGGTTGAGCTAAGAGTTAAGGAGCATGAAGTTCTGGATTCAAGTCATGACAAAGGAGAAAAACTAACAATTATACTAATATGCTAACAACTAACATTGTCTATAAAAAAACGAAAAAATCTTATACCAAATTAAAATCACATTCGGGCAATGGAGAAAAAAATGACTATAGAAGTCTCTAAGACACGCACACAACCGACACAGTTCTTCGAGGCCTCAGGAGCAAGAACATATCCCTAGCTGAAATTTTACATTCAAAGAAGACTAGTTATTATGTTCGGCTGTGGATATATGTAGAGCTGTCAAAATGGGCTGGGCTGCCGGGCCGATCCATTAGCCCATGGACTTGGACATACTTGGGCTTCAAAATAGCTGACCCAAAAACAATCGGGCTTTTCTGGCCCAAGCCCATTTGCCCTTCTAAGATTTGGGCTGGGCCAGGCTAGCCCTCCGGGCTTCGGGCCGGCCCATTATCCAATTTTTCTATATCGTTTTTGTAAAAAAATTATAATTTAATTAAAAAGTTATTATAAAAAACATAGTTTAACGTGTAAGTTCAATAAAAATGATTATATTTACCTAAAACTTTAGTGATTTACATTTACATACAGTTATATCTCAATAAAATTAATAATGATGAAAAACTAATATATCAAATTCATTTAAAAAAGAGCAAATATAGTGAAAAAAATAAATATAAATTGGATTGAAGCGGGCCACAAGCCCATTGGACCGGACCAGACTTTTGCATGGTTGAGCCGGGCTCACGAAATCATGGCCCAACTAAAATTAGGCCGAGGCAGTCTAACCCATCAATAGTTCGAAGTCCCGCGGGCCAAGCCGGGCTGGGTCGGGCCGACCCATTTGACAGCTCTAGATATATGCTCTAGACAAAACAAGTTATACATATTATATTATAAAAAATACTTCTTACGGCCTTAATTATAAGCAACTTTTTACTTTTTAGATTCATTGGATAACTGATGTATCCAACCTTAATTATAGACTAAATACATTAATTTTCTAATGAATCTAAAAACTGGAAAGTTGCTTATAATTAAAGCCGGAGGGAATAAATATTTTAGTGAGAAAAATAGTACTGTCTAATGTAAACGATAACTATTTCACACTGTGCCGTTCGGACAAGTCACAAGGTTCATTCCAGCTAGCTAATGCTGAAGCTGGTTTCCACCCTCATTCTCACATTTGACTGTGTTGACTTGACAATATTACTGTACTAGTTTATCTTAATTCATTCATTCATTTATTGTCGGTAAACAACACAATACAATTTGTATCCAACAACCATCACCGTCATCACTCATCCACGGGCCTCTCTTTTTCTCTTTCTATATTGTCACTACCCAAACCGAACAACAGCTTAAAAATAAATAAACCATCATCATAATAAATGTGAAAATGATGTCTTAATGTTAATTACTATACTACTAGTTAAAGACAATGCAAATAAATAAACGATTTGTTATTTTTGATTAGATAGATATACACAAATTTCAAATTAGTACGATAATGGAATACTAGTATTAATTAAAACATGAAAGAATAGATTTCATAATATAATAACTCCAGACTCCTATGGTTGCATAATTGCATTATTCATCTAGAGTGGTAGAGAAAGAATTATCAAAATATTAGTTAATTTAATAGTGATTGACGCTAAATTTAGTAGAGAAAAATACGACTTGATTATCTGTAATTATTAAAATCACTTAATATCATAATTCGCCTATCTCATCTGGTATGTTAGAGTCTCTTTTCTTTAGTAATTTCATAATCTACTCTTTTTTTCAATAGTTTATTACTAGCTATAATTTCATCTTTAAAATTAAATAAATAAAATATTAATTTTTTTTATAAACAATGTTAGTTGTTAGTACTAATATAATTGTTAATTTTTAATATAATTGTTAATTTTCTTCTTTGTGAGAACTTGAGCTCTGAACTTCTTACTCCTTAAGCCTTAACTCAACCAATTTGCTTCGTTAAATTTAATAAAAATGACCACAATACAAAATTAACAAAGAGGATCAGATTCAATCTCCATAACTATTTATGCAACAAACCGCAATTAATTAAACTTGCGGTAAATACAAAAAGTAAAGTGAATAGAAGAAGAGAGAGAACATTTATTCATTTTCTGTGTACTGCTTTATCAATTCTGAAAATCTTCAACATACCCTTTGTTTTGTTTTGGAGTCTGCTTTACTTCACACACTCTACAAACACTCCCCTATAGCTACAACAACACCTTCTGAGTTGTCTTTCACTACAAAAAATAAAAATAAAACAACCTTTTTTCATCTTTCTATTATTTATGTTTCTGTCTTCACACAGTTCATTGATTTCACTAGCTGAAAAGAACCATCATTAAAAGGTAAGTACTTTTTTTTTCTTCTTTCTCTTCTCTCTTAAACTTTGCAATTATTTTCACTATTTTACTTTCCAAAACCAAAACAAAACAAAACCCTTTTGATTGTTACAGTTAAGAAGTGAAAGAAAAAAGTGATGGCAGGAGGTGGTGGTGGTGGAGGAGCTCCGGCACCTAAAGCAGATGAGCCACAGCCACATCCACCAAAGGATCAGCTACCAAATGTTTCTTACTGCATAACAAGTCCTCCTCCATGGCGTGAGTTAAAGTTTCATACCCATTTCTTAACTTTGAAGCTTGAACCTGATTCTTAATTAAAGTTTTAATTTTTTTATGGTTACTTTATTTGTTTGTGAATGTTAACTTTTTATCCAATTGCTTAAAGTGTCTTTCTTTAAATTCTTTTCTTTTAGTAGTTGTTGCCTTGATGAGTTTATGAAGAAAATATATTCAATTTGAATAAAAAAATATGAAAATTAATCATTCTTTTATTTAATTATAATTCTATATTTAGTAAGGCATGTGGAAGAAATAAGGAGAAAAATTAGAGGAATAAAATGATTCCTTTATCAATTAATTTTTTAGTTTTGGCTTATAGTTTTTCTTTTTGGTCTTTGGTCTCCTTTTCTTGGTGAAAAGGGGCAGGTTAATCTGGACTCTCGAGTTAAGTAAAGTCTGACAATGATTGTTTAAGTCAACCATTGAACTCGGTACTCCCGATTAATTCATGCCTGGAGATAAGGAAAGTGTGACTATGAATTGCAACTTTTCTTTTTCAAAGTGATAATAGTCAGTGGCGGAGTCAGAAATTTTTTGAAGCTCGGGCAAAATCTTAAGCTAAAATTAAAATCTCAGTTTTGAACCAAAAATATCGATTTTACACTAAATTAATCGTTAAAAATCTCAATTTTATCCTAAATTAACTCCTAAAATATCAAAAAAAATTATTTTACAATAAAAAATCTCAAAACATTACAATTTTAAACTAACTCTAAAATACCAAATTTTTTTAACCGAGCCCGGGCTAGTGCCCTGGCAGCCCATATGGTGGCTTCGCCACTGATAGTAGTTGTGTTTGTTTGAGGGACTCGGTTTCTAGTTGTGTGTTTGTGATAGTCAATGTGTTTTTCTAGTTATGTTGTAATTCTGCATGCACATTGAGACTCTTCCGAGTTATTTTCATATTACAGATTGAGTGCTTCGCAACTTCATCATTTAAAAGTATTTTACTGATTAATCATAAGATGTTTTTCTAAATTCTTTGTTGAATTTGGAACATTATATAACAATGCTGAGACCATGCGGTCTTCAGCTTCAAATTGGACAATATAGATTTTATGGCTAAATTAAACCATATCATGTCATCATGCTAAATAGTTAAACTTGATGGATCATCTATCTTCTTCCCTGGGCTTTAAGGTTGTTGTAGTCTTGTAGACATGACTGATTCATCTGCTTTTCTTTTCCATACTAAATTTGATGTGAAATTTGGGGGAATTTTTATGCAGCGGAGGCCATACTTCTTGGTTTTCAACATTATCTGGTGATGCTGGGAACAACCGTGTTAATTCCTACTTCTCTCGTTCCCCAGATGGGAGGTGGCAACGTAAGCATTAACAAGTAAAATATAATTAAGGAGACAATATTTGATAATTTTGAGATGAATATTCATATTTGACGAAAACTTTACTTCAAGCAAGAAGAGAATTAGAAGTCCATTTTTTTCGCAGGAGGAGAAAGCTAAAGTTATCCAAACACTACTCTTTGTGGCTGGAATCAACACATTGGTGCAAAGTTTGTTTGGAAGCCGATTGCCTGCAGTAATTGGAGGGTCTTATACCTTTGTTCCGACAACAATCTCAATCATTCTTGCTGGTCGATTCAATGATGAGGCAGATCCTATAGAGGTTTTTTTATTAGAACAAATCTTGCTATAAACTGTGCACGATTGATATGCTTGTTGGTTTACTTAGTATTGTAATGAAATCAGCCATAATCTAAGCAGTGACTACTATGACTTTTATCAAATTTACGGTGTCATAAAAAAACTGACAACTATGCAGTGCATTAATCTATTGGAATTTGGAAATAATAAGAGCTAAATTTGTCATGCATTTGACCTTGGAATGGGGAAATTCGAAGAAAGAAATGAAGGTTTTTTTTTCTAGAAAAGAGCATAAATTTAATTTAAGCAGAATATGATAATAGATTCTGATGCTAAAGTAAATGTTGGATCACTATTTCTATTTTTGGGTACATGAACTGTTTGATCACTTTCTTTACCTGATTTTTTGCTTCATTATTTTCTCCATGCAGAAATTCAAGAAGATAATGCGGGCAATCCAAGGCGCTCTTATTGTCGCGTCAACCCTACAAATAGTACTGGGGTTTAGTGGTCTTTGGCGTAATGTTGCAAGGTTGGTCTCCTGTTCTTAGTAAGTGGCTGTGTTATACTTTCTTGGTCTTGAAAATGTCCAAAGTGGAGTGTAAGCCAGATTTATGATATGTTCTCTGATATGCATGAGTGATTTGTGATATGAAATTTGTATTAACTATTTAGTCTTCAGAAACTGAAAAGATGCAATTAACTTAAAAGTTCTTGTGATTGAGCATAATATTCCCAAATGATGCAAGCTCAACTTCTTTCTTTCTTCAGGTTCTTAAGTCCACTTTCAGCTGTTCCTTTGGTATCTCTTGTTGGTTTTGGGCTCTATGAGTTGGGCTTTCCTGGGGTAAGCCTTATGTCACATACTTAAAGTTACCGTATTCATCGTTAATTGATAAAAATAATTTAATTTTGACGTGTGGCTTGGGTGTATAGGTTGCTCAATGTGTAGAGATTGGATTGCCAGAGCTTGTATTGCTAGTATTTGTTTCGCAGGTACAGTTTTTTGTAGTGTCAGATATCTATGTTTCAAATCAGCACCATGATCTCAATTCATGTTTCTTTATCTTTCTATCATGATGATTTCTGTGGGACTGAGTTTGTTAACAACAGTTATTGGTTGTCAATGTCATGCAGTTTGTACCTCATGTGCTCCATTCAGGAAAACATGTCTTCGACCGTTTTTCTGTTTTATTCACAGTTGCAATTGTGTGGTTGTATGCTTATATTCTCACTGTTGGAGGGGCATATAACCATGTTAAACATAAAACACAGATATCCTGCCGTACTGATCGTTCTGGCCTAATAGATGCTGCTCCATGGTGAGTTGTGTAATTCTCTACATGGTTTTCTTCTTTGGCAACTGTGCACAGAATAGTAGCTATAGGCTATAGCAGTGCAATAGCATAGCAGAATTTGAACAAACAACTATTATCTACAATTTGCCACTGACAATGCCGGTGTGTATTCACCATTCAAAGAGTGTTAGTATTCGTTAGTGCCACATTTGCCGTTCTTGAACCTTTTCCTTTTGTATACACTTATCATTATTTTGAACCTTAGAGCATGGGCATAACAAAAATGATATTTTGAAGCAAATGTAATTGCATCCTTGGGATATAAGTATCTTAATCTCTGGGATTTTGGGTTTGCAGGATTCGTGTTCCATATCCGTTTCAATGGGGTGCACCTTCATTTGATGCAGGTGAAGCCTTTGCCATGATGATGGCATCATTTGTTGCTCTAGTAGAGGTAATTCCTTTATTTGGATATATCTTAATTTCTTTTGAAATTAGAATGAGAGTTCCTACTTTATTTAATAATGAGGAGCAATTTTCGTCCCATGCAATACTTATTATATTAATTTCTGCATTCGTAATTTTCTTCGCTCTTATGGATATCAGGATTTGTTATCAGAGTGCATTACAGTGCAGCTAGACATCTAGGATTTTTAATTTTGCACAAAACTGACCTTTACTGAAATGATCTTGCTTTTCAAAATAATTTTTACAACTCTGGTACCTAAGTATATCATGGCTGATTATTTTTTGTTTAGAAAAATCTAGTTCTGAATTTGGGTTTTTAGTCCTGGAAAGTTTTATTAGTACTTTGGTATTTGTAACAAACGGATGTATTTCTTAAACGGCAATTGCAATTTGCAAAATGATATAATGGGTAGGATCACGTTGGGACCACTTGATGGCATATTAGTGAACGGCTGGGTAGGATAATATGATGTAGCTATACCATAATACCAAATTTCACTTGAAGCAAGTAAATTAATATATTTTGTAAATTATTTTTTTATTTATGGGCTGTTTTTAGCGATGCGAGTGTTTTTATGTTTTGTAATATAAAATTCACATGAAGCAAATAAATCAGTATGTATTAATAAATAATGAGTAATTCTACTAAAATTTTGTCCGGCAGTTAATAGTATTACAATGTATGTGATGACATTCCGAGATCATCTGTCTTTTTTTCCTTTTCAATGAACAACACTGCTTCACTAGAGTGAGATTTTATACTCGTGTTTTATTTGTTACAAACAGTCCAGTGGAGCTTTTATTGCTGTTTATCGGTTCGCAAGTGCAACACCATTACCACCATCAATTCTTAGTCGGGGTATTGGCTGGCAGGTATAAATGTAGCTGGTATTTTTGTATTTAAATATCCACAAATCAAGTCAAATTAGTTACATTTACACACAATAGTAGTTTAAAGTCAACACTGATAATTCTACATTTTATCACTGCTCTTCAGGGTGTTGGCATTCTGTTATCAGGATTGTTTGGCACTGGCATTGGATCTTCTGTATCTGTGTAAGAATGTAGCCGCTATTTTTTTATACAGCATTTTTATTAAGAGGAATTGATATCTTTATTGATGAAAGAAATGTGTGTTTGGTTTCCTTATAGAGAAAATGCTGGTCTTTTGGCTTTGACACGTGTTGGCAGTCGAAGAGTGGTGCAAATATCTGCCGGGTTTATGATTTTCTTTTCAATTTTAGGTGAGTTGAAAGTCTCAAGTGCAATGTTTGTAACCTAGTGTATTTCTTTGCTTCAACACTTACTATTTTTTCTTTACTATGTAGGAAAATTTGGAGCAGTATTCGCTTCGATTCCTCCTTCCATTGTTGCTGCACTATACTGCTTGTTCTTTGCTTATGTTGGTATGTCTGATTTAAGAATTAAGATATACAAGTAATAATCACTAGACATTTAGGATTTTAATTTGTTTTTATGCTTTCAATAAAGAACATGTAACTTACCACTTTCAATCATCATTTGTAGGTTCGGGAGGTCTAAGTTTTCTTCAATTCTGCAACCTCAATAGTTTTAGGACAAAGTTTGTATTAGGCTTCTCTATCTTCCTGGGCTTATCTATCCCGCAGTACTTCAATGAGTACACTGCAATTAATGGTTTTGGTCCTGTTCACACCGGAGCAAGATGGGTATGGTTATTTATCCATCTATTTCAATTACTATTCCCCCTTGTGACATGTACCGGGTTCTCAAGCCTTCAATTTCGGGCCATGCACTTTTTTAACAGACCCACGATTCTTCACTGATTTACACTAGTAATGATACCAATACGTAAATAATTGAATTTAGAGCTTGTTTATATCAACTTATTTGAGCTTACCAACTAACACAAACACTTGGAATACTGTTTAAGAGTTTATGGAAACGACTTATGATACATCCATAAGTTGTTTTCTGCTTATTTTCTTAAGCTCTCCATGTAGCTTATGAGAATAGCTTATAACTTATATGGAAACACTTTTTAGCATATTTTATCTTTTGTTATAGAAATAGTTTATATACATAAACACTTAATGATAAACGCTTCCTAAAAGTGTTTAGTTAAATTGTTTATTCAAGCAAGATCTATACTTAGCTTTTGTGACGAGTTTGACTTACACTGACATTTTGATGTACCTGCCTGTAGTTCAATGATATAGTAAATGTGCCATTCCAATCAAAAGCATTTGTTGCCGGAGTTGTGGCATATTTCTTGGATAACACGCTGCATAAGAAAGAATCTGCTATTCGAAAAGATAGAGGAAAGCATTGGTGGGATAAGTACAGGTCCTTTAAAACTGACACAAGAAGTGAAGAGTTTTATTCATTGCCTTTCAATCTAAACAAATACTTCCCATCTGTGTAACTTATTTGGGTGGTTTGGTTTCATCAAATATTGCTTCACAAGAGTCTCTAATATGTCGTGATTTGATCTTTTTCGAACATGAAATCGGATCTTATTACATGATATAGTTATATATATCAAGTTATCTCACTTGCTATAGAGTAGTCTATAACATTTGTTTCATAATGCAATGTTATGCGACAGAAAGAACATTTGTTTTATTGTTTTTCATTCTGTAAATTCTGACCTGGGAAGTGGATTCACTGTATTAGTCTATGCTTTATAGATATTATTCGTTTGATATTTGGTATGTATATTCAGTTATCACGTTCTCCTTAGAGTTGTTATTTTGCTTCATATTAACGTATTTTTAGAACTCTATCCTCTCACGATTTAACAGTTATTTAAATCTTATGTTGCGAGACGATTATTATCTATCAAAAAAAATAAAACCTAATATTGAGATGTGAAGTTTTCAACTGATGGTTCCTTTTCTTCTAATTTCAAGTTGCTTTGGAAGTGGAAAGGCCCTTTCTTTGAAAACTTTCTCATAATAAACTCATTACTGATAATATGCTTTGTAGTGAACTTCCAATCAAAGGTGTTCAATGTTCAGACCATGTTTTGGCAGTAGTATCACAGGGAAAAAATATTTTGGAAAGTGTTTCAGATTGGGCCAAAGTCGGTCCAACTGTCATAAATTTACGTTTGCTCTTCACCCCATGTATTTTGCCCCCATGCATTACTTATGTTGAAAGAAGCACTACTAGGAGATATATCCATATAAGTTTTTACTACCAGGAGATATCTTCTGTAGATGAAGGGACATGACGGGATTTTGATCAATTTAGGAGGGGCGGCGAGCAATAGCAGTATTCTTCACATTAGGCCCAGGTCTACACTTGGTCTACATCAGAAGATTCATGCGCCTAACATAGTGGATCCGCTTTCTCATCATCTCAGGTCTGTTGATCTTGAAGGGCACCACATTCCTCGCTGAACTTTGTCGTGGTAGTTAATCGCTCTACCTATTTAAGCATGAATGCCTTCACGCTCCAATACAATTCAATCACTTTTCACTTTTACTCCTCCTTGATCGTCGGTGCGCTAACCTATTTTGTAGGTGCCTTCACTGCTGTTGTAACTGCTTCTACTCTCACTGCCAGAGTTATCTAATTATGTTCTTGTTTAGAGTAGGGAAAAAAAATTATATGACAAATTCAGACATCCAAATTGATTATAAGGATTGTTCGACTTAAATATTATTTTGTACCATTTAAGCTTTTTTTTTTAAGTGCCATTTAAACTTATTTGTTAATACAACATGTTGTAAAACCGTAAAAGTGGAGATGTTTAAGTCTCTGAATTATTTAATCATGAGTTTAATTTCTGGTTGATGCATATGAAATCCTTTAGATTATCTTGAGGGATTAGGAACGTAAAATACCTTGATTTATAAATAATAAAAAATATTAATCATCTACTGGGCTATATGGGCTCTTTCATTACTGATTTATATGGGTGTTTTGAGTTTAGAAAGCTACTTTTACACTACCCCCTCTTGGTTTTTAAACCCCCCAATGTATTTCTTTACCATTTAAATTTAATTGTTATGCATTGACAGTGTAAAACATTTTTACTTAAAGCCTCAAGCCCATTGTTACTGTACTACTTTCATTCACACCGAATTTCTGACTCAAAACCTTATCCTGATCCTAATACCCTATCGTATTCATATCATATTTTAATATTTGTCATTTAAAGAAAATGAAATTATATTGGTTTTTTTAATAGAATTTGTTTGATATTTTTTTTCCATATCAATGTCTAACTTTTTCTAATCATATTTCCAGTTATATATCTCAATTTTTTTGTATATAAATCTATTAAAAAGAACTAATAAGACATAGTTCCGTTTTTCATCTTAGCGAAATATATATCTGTTTTATTTAAAAAAAAAAATTAAAAAGTTATTCATTAGATTTATTTTTGTTTAGGTGAATTGAATCTATCAATGCAATGAAATGGATAGATTGGATCCATGAATAAATTATTATTATATAATAATAATGGGTGAATTTGATGAGTTTATAGGCATGAATGGAATGGATAGGGGATAAATGAACTAAACTATAGTGCCACCTTTAATTTTGTTTAGTTCATTTGGATGAAGGGAAAATAGTTGGTACACATTGATGTTTACTATGAACAGATACGAGAAATGACTATATTTTTCTTTAAAAAAGGATTGATTTTTAGATAACTATTAATAGTTCATTTGTTTTGTCAAATAACTTATTTTTAGTGGCTAGAATTTTAACCTTAAAAATGAATAAATAAAATGTTTGAAATTAAAATATCGGCTCATGCATATAAAATGCGATATCCTTATCATCGGAACAACTATCAACAGTTAATCTTGTCCAAAAAAACTATTAATAGTTTATACTTGATACTAATACAACTTATTAACTGAAGCCATTTTTTCGAAAATATAAGATGAGTCAGATCACAAATAATTTTTTCAAACCATATGTTGTTTTACTTCTCAAAGAGGATTTAATACATTTCAAAAATATAAAAGACATGCATGTTGAGGTGAACTAGCCAAAACCAACCAAACTTCCCTAAGCTATATACCTAAATGAATCTTGAAAAAATTTCTTAGGTGATCTCTATAGGAAAAAGACAGAAGTTAGTTTCTCTCAAGTTCCTATCCATGTAAGCCCTACATTACATAGTCCATGGATATAGTAATTAACGATAGGTACAGACAGCGGCAAAGTTGTATTTATATAATACAAGTAAAAGATAGAATAAATAATTGAAAGGGAAAGAAAGGAACATATTATTCTTGGAGGAACTAACAAAGAAATAGCTCGAGTACGTATAGTAAGGTCAATTATATAGTTGAATTAAGGGACCACTTCATAATCCTATGCTCCTTAACACTAATGTTTAAGACAAATTAAACAAACATTGTACCAAAAAAAAGACAAACAAACCAATCCATCTATGGATTATTACATGTGTGTTCTATGCAATGGTTCCATGCACACTGATTTAATTCAAAGTGTAAAGTGAGTAATTAATATGAATCATTATAACAATTAAGTGATTTTTATATTTAATTTACACTTTAATCATTTCACATGATTTAAATTTAAAATGGTGTCGACTATATTCAAGAGACTATAAGAAGTATACCAATAAACAAAAAGGAATCTAAAAGAGGACCAAAGTTCTCTAAAAAGAGGAAAAAGAGTTTGCAGTAAAATTAACTAGAACATTTGTTGAATAATTAAATTTGACTCACTTTTGGTCCAGAAAATTGATATCTTTGACTCTCTTCAAATCTCTATAGTTGTCCGTTCCATTTGAATTCACTAGAGTCCGTCCAACATATTTATAAAAAAATTAATACAATTTTTTTTTTTTGACAAAAAAAAATAAATTAAAACAAATTTTGTTGAGTTTGATTGAACCTAGGTTATTGAGACCCTCAACTTGATAGTAACTTAGGTTCAAGTCATTTTATTTACAAAATAATTTAGTTATATTTGTAACTAATTTTTTTTCTTCCTAAAATCCTAATTTGGGCCTGTCTTGGTTGAATTTAACTATCCATCCCTATAAATTAATGTTTCTTTAACTAACTAAATTTAACTTTTTGAAAAATAAAATAATTGTACATTCATTATACACCACTCAACCAAAACTAGTACTGTATATTATTTAAGATATGAGAGAACCCACTTGGTGCTCTCTTCCATCTTCTATATGTGGTCCATGAAAATTGAAAATAATATGCCACGCTGAAGTTGGCCATTTCATCTTCAAGCTGAAAATGAAATCTACTGTATACAATTTGTTGTTACTCTACGCTTTATTTTATATTCGACTACGATCAACTATACATAAGATTAACTATACAAGTGACTTTAACATTTAATCTTCTCTCAAAATTTTAAGGTACTAGATTAAGAAGTTGTCTGATCACTTATATGTTGATCAATCTTAATTCTTCTAATTAATATTAATCTTTAACTCACACTCAATATAGCTAGTCTAAATATTATGCATGCACATTTATGCGAAAAAGGAAAAACGAATTATTGAATTATGCATGCACATTCTCATTCTAGGATGATTATGAAAGA
The DNA here is from genome assembly GCA_951804385.1 of Trifolium dubium. NCBI lineage: Eukaryota > Viridiplantae > Streptophyta > Magnoliopsida > Fabales > Fabaceae > Trifolium > Trifolium dubium. The sequence goes on from OX638073.1 coordinate 29,211,864, forward strand.
ACGTGAGAATTATTGAATCAAGGGGACTGAAATTTTCATGTAATCCAAATATTTGGTATTAATCATTGAATGAAAGTAGACTATAGTGGTAGTTCTCAAACAAGGAATGCATGGTGCGGCCTACTACTATATACTATGTCTCTTTCACAACCAATTTCCTTTTCTTTTTATTTCAACAATCCATTATTGTTAGGTGTTAAGTATCTTTGGTTTCAACTTTAAAATTGATTTTTATACATAAATTAATTGTTCAAGTCATTTTTACATTATTTGTTTACTAATCATGATTTTAGTTCAACTGTTAGAAAATATCAAAATTATTAAGTTATAATATTTATTAGTGGATTAATCATTAAAACCTTAGTCAATTTATGTTGTATATGAATTTTCAATAACTTATTATTTTGTACGTAACTGTTAGAAAATATCAAAATTATTAAGTTAGAATATTTATTAGTGGATTAATCATTAAAACCTTAGTCAATTCACGTTGTATATGAATTTTCAATAACTTATTATTTTGTATGAAAAAAAAAATCATTTTACCTTCAACTCAATTTTTATTCGAGTTAGTTGTCTAGATTTAATTCAACTCTTAAAATCAATTTTGCAAACGGTTGAATTAACGATAGATTTACTCAACTCATGTCCTGTGACTATGAGCTTAGCTCAAGGTAGAACATATTGTATGAATGTGCATGTACTAAAGTTTAAACTTCAATATATCCACTCATTCATCTTTTAAAAGTGAAAGTCTAATCAGAATGGGGTTTTCCGTATTTCAACCGGAGATTAAATTAGCTAACAAAAAAAGTTATTCAACTCATTTTGTTTTTATAAAAAAAAATAAAAATAGAGTCAACGTTTCCTAGATCATGTGCAATGGTGTTTAATATTGGGTGTTGAAGAAAAATTGTACTGTAATAGTTGTGTTGAGTAATGGAATAAAATAGTGTGGATCTTTCAACATGTTGAAACTGATCATTAAGGACACGTGTCACACTTTCATATGTCACAGAAATGTCGGAATTTTGTTATTTAAAAATAAATTTTTTTCAATGGATATTTTTTTGATACATGTAAAAAAGTATTGACGCTTATCTGTATCAAATACAATATCTGACATTATACTTCATCAATTTTAGAGTATAGTGGGAGAGTCGTCGTTATCAGGAGTACATCTTAATACAGTCAAAATCTAACCAGAGACATGCAGTCGTAATTCATTCAGAGAAAGGTAGGTTAATGTGAGAGGTCAAAATTAGGGTTTTGTATTTTGTGCATTGTTGAAATTCAATGGCAGCAGGCACAGTGTACAATTTGCCATTGCATATTCCTTCTTGTTTCTCTTCCTCTCTGTACAAAAAAAATCCCCAATCTAATCTCTTCCTTCGTTTCAACCCTCCTTCCATTACCATCACTCTTAAAGCCAGGTTCGTTTTCACTTCATTCAATATCAATTTCTTCTACTTACCGACGCTAATTTATATTGTAAATTTCCTTTTTTCAGGTCAAGATTTTCTGTTACTCGCCTTAGAGTAGTACATCATGATGATGATTCTGTCACTGCCCCTTCACCAGAATCACTTGATTCTGAAGCTGTTAGTAATAGTCATTTTCTTTTTCTTCTGTTCAAATATTTGCTTGCTTTGTAATTATTTATGATTTATGTTTTTTTTTGCATATGTAGGGTGTTAGTATTGACTTAAATCTTCCAAGAAGAAGTTTGCTTGTACAATTTACATGTGACTTGTGCGGTGTAAGAACTGAGAGGCTTGTAAATCGATTAGCTTATGAAAGGGGTGCCGTTTTTGTACAGGTATGTATCAATTCATGCTTGACCAATATGTTTTTAAATCACTTTCATTTATTTTTGTTGAGAGTTGTACCATAGTAGATAGATACTGATCTGGCTTAAATAGTTGTTACTATTAAGTCGGGGTAATTTTTATGTTAAGAGTCAGTTTAGTTGGTTGAATCAGGCCCGACTCAAATGGAGTATAAGATGTGTTACTGTTATCAGGCTACCCGGGTAATGTTTCAGATGAATCTAGGGTTTTAATCAGTGACAACAGAAAGATTTGCTAGGTAGAAGCATTACAGGGTTTTGGGTCTTTTAAGGGTGTCTAATCAAAAGTTGGATGCTTTTTGTGATCTAGATCACGATCTCATAGTGATCTCACTAGAGTGCGATCGGGTATGTGATCTGACTCCTTCCAAGGAAGCAAGATCATGATATAGTTACTTTAAGCTTCAGTGTCCTGTGTTTTTATTTTTGTGCTTATCTCACAAATGGAGGAGCTGGGTTGCATTGTTCTATGCCAGCTTGTTCCTGAAGTTCACTAAAATTCACGGAATGGCTTAATTTTTGGATTACGTATGCAATTGTATTTGTGTCGTTTATATTGCAGCCAGTTTACTAGTTTTATTTTCTCTGTTTTTGCTAAGTGTACTTTTTAGGTACCTTATGCATTCCGTTGTTCTTTATAAACATACATGCAGCATTACTGCTATGAAAGTGCTTATTCTACTGTAAGTAATGCGAAACTCATCTCACTAGTGTGCAGGCTGTCAACGGCATCACAAATTAGTTGACAATCTTGGACTCATCACGGAGTATGATTTTCGGGAGGAAAGGAAGACAGACTCAGAAAATGATCAAATTTGACATGTAACTCATAACTAGTTACATTTTTATGTGACATTTCCTGATTATTTCCGCAATTCAAAATTTTGTATTCATTATTTTTTCCCCAGCAAAGATCACGACAAATAGAAAAAAAAAATTGAAAGTATTGACACTCATTATTCAGATCTATACACCTGAAAGGATTTTACATTTTGCAAACCAAATAATTGCTTAGAGTGAATCCAATTGCCACTATGAGGTTGCTAGAAGCTGTAGCCGGTTACAGCTAGAAAAATAGTAATAGCAAATCCAGTTATTGCCCATATATTTCCCCTTTGGTGATGGTTTGATGGTGCACCATTCTGTGAAGTAAAAAACATAGGATATGATCAGAACAATGCAATGCAATGCAATGCTGATGACATGTAATTTGATATTTCAATAGATAGAGATATTTACCAAATTAAGACCAGGGGCTGGTGCTGGTGATGTGTCAGCATCTGCTGTAGTATCAGTTGGTGGTGCAGGGGGACTCTTGTGAATAATTGTTGGTGCTGGAGCTGGTGCATGATGCTTCTTATGCTTGTGTCTGTGTCTTCTTTTCTTGTGCGTGGAGGACTCAGGTGCTGGTACAGGTGCGACTATTGCAGGTGTTGGTGCTAGTATCGGTGGCAAAGTAACAGGTGTAGGAGCCGGCGCTTGCTTTGCGGGTGCAGGCGCTGGTGTTGCCTTTACTGGTGCAGGGGCTGGCGGTGTTTGGATTGGTGTCGGAGATATCTTTGGTGGTGGTAATGTTGGTGGTGAAGCAGCAGGTGGTAGTGGTAATGGTGGTGGCGACGTTGGAGTTGAGATAGGCGAACTTTTTGGTGGTTGGGGTGGTGGGACTATTGGACTTGAAACTGGTGCAACCTTTGGAGCTGGTGGTGTCACTGGACTAGATTTGGGTGCCACATTTGCAGGTGGTTGGCTTGTGATGGGGGGCGATGCCACCACTGTAGGTGGTTGTGCTGTGACTGGTGTTGTTGCCGCTGGTGTTGTAGTTGGAGTAGCTGCTGGTGCTTGAGCATTGAATCCTAGCAGGGAGCTGAGACTTAGTAAAGTCAGAACCCAAAACATTGTAGCCATTGGTGGTGTTTGTGAATTGTTTGAGAGAATAGAGGGTTTGATTTCATATTTATTGGCTATGATGAAGCAAATGGGTAGAACCATATGGCGTGTATCATATGTGGAAGGAGGAAAGTAGCTTTCATTTGGTTGTAAGACCATTCATTGATCATCTAATAAGGAAAGTTAACAAAGGAAAATGTGTACGTAACCTAGCTTCGTTATGTGATGGTTATGGTGTAACTTTCAAGCACATTTATTTTCATAAACTACTAGAGAAGGTATTTTTTATTTAAATATTTTTTCTTTTGGTTTTTAATCCTCTGGTTCCTAGTGGAAGAGTGCTCTAGTAGTTCATAGTTCGACCACGAGGTTAGTAAAGTCTGACCAAAAAATTATTCCATCCAGAAATCAAATCCGGATTCTCTCGGAATCCATACTTTGGTATTTATAGACTAAAAAAATAGATTAAAAAAAATCCGTCCATAAACAATAGATTAAAAAAGAGGAAAATAAGGTGTTTGATTGTTTGAGGGTGTACACAATGAAATTTATAAGGGTGTTTATAGACCAATATGTACTAGAGTTTAAGTCTTGTCCTATCAAGCATGTTCGTGACCAATTGAGATTGTGTCTTTAGTATCTTTACTCAATTAAGCTCGCATGATTAAGCGTAAGATGGCATTGTACGTGTTGCATTCCATGTTATTTGTTGCAATCCATGTTCGGTTATTTATACTCTCTCTCTCTCTCTCTCTCTCATACATACACACACACTTTCGTAAAATATGAGCATAGGTAGGAAACTGAAGTTTAGACCAATGCATTCACAAGATGAGATTGAGTGACTTTAGGGGGAAGAAAAGTCACAACTCTCTCTCTCTCTCTCTCTCTCATCTTACATAAATAAAATAGTACTAAAATCACCATTTCCCTCTCTAAAGTCACCTAATCTCCATCCTCCATCAGCACGCATTGTGTTTGGAAACCTATTAACGACTATAGAAATATGTTAAAGAACTTAATATAACATTATTCGTGATAAAATTCTAGCATTAACCTTTCTCAAAAAGAATTACCTTAACCTTGTAAAGGGGTGACATTTCACTTTTAATTTAACCAACAAGACTATACACCACCACAGCATGTAACGCCTTATAGCTGCACATCACATCAAACTGAGCTGCCAAGGTCCCCTCTCTCCATTACTCTCTTTCCCCATTCTTCCAAATTCCAGTCACTGTTTCTTTCTCATGTTCACCCTTGTGTATGTTTCATAACACTTTCACTTTTTTCATTTATCTTTTTCCCCTGTCTTGGTCTAAATTGGCGCACCCCCTTTTTGGTGCCAATACCAATGTCATTTTTTTCTTCTAAAAAATGTTCCTTTCTACCAACTCTACCTTTGTTTTTTCTATCCATATGCATTATACATACATTATCTATACATAATTGTAGCAATTAATCTCATAACTTTATTTTAAAGATTCATTTACACAACGAAATTTGAATTTACAATATCTAATTTAATAAAAAGACACATGATGATTATACTCATCCTAAAACGTCGATAAAAAATCAAACGTTCAGGATGAGTAACTATGTTTGACGTAGTTACTTTACTACGTCAAATCTAGATCCTAAAACCACCATCTATGCATATCAATTAATAACAAATTAAAAACCTTATTGCACAAGTATTTATATACAAAGGCCTGCATGTGTACATTTATTATATTTATATCCTATGCTACATAGCATATAGCATATAGAATATTTTATAGATATGTATGTATATGACTTTGTTTGACCCTTTGAAAACTAGTGGTGTTAGTGTGAGTAGCTGCTATAAATATTCTACAAGCAACTACTTCAACATTCCGTTGCAATATTGCATCTTCCTCTCAAAGAGAGAAAGAATAAGAAAGAAAACATGGGAAATTGCCAAGCTATTGATACAGCAACACTTGTAATTCAACAACCAAATGGAAAAGAAGAAAAATTATATTGGCCAGTGAGTGCTAGTGAAGTGATGAAATCAAATCCTGATCATTATGTTGCTCTTCTTATTTCCACAACATTATGCACTTCAAAAGACAAAGAAAATTGCTCAAATAAGAGCAGTGACAACAACAATAACATCAACAACAATAACAAAGTTCGTATTACACGTATCAAGCTTATGAAACCAACAGATACACTTTTGCTTGGTCAAGTTTATAGACTCATCTCAACTCAAGGTGACCCTTTTGATTTTGATTCATTATTTTGTTGTTTCCACTTAAAAAGATTTGGTTTTTTTGTTTGTTTTATTTTAAATTTTGAGTCTTTATGTTGTTTTTTGTTTCAGAAGTTACAAAGGGTATGTGGGCTAAGAAACAAGCAAAGATGAAGAGAAACTCTGTGTCTGTGTCTGAATCAGAACAAAAGTCAAATCAGATTAAGGAAAGGATTAATGACAAAGCAGCAGCTAAGAGTTCTGTGCCTGAAGACAAGGTAAATCTCAATCAAATTTTTGGTTTTTACTGTTTTTTACTTTTAACTATTTTATCATTTGTTGAATCTTAAAGAACATGAACATCTTTGGCTTATTGTCAACCAACTTGTTTATATGAATAGTGCTTTTTTTCAAAAGGATTTTGATTTTACACATTGATTCAAGTTTTTTTTGTTCTTAATCCTCTATTTGATAATCAGCGTTGGAAAGAGTCTGATAATCTAGAGTTCGGTTCAGAGATAGCTAGGATTCATATTCGGTTTCGGGATAATTTGTCCCTAACTAATGATAAGTGTATATGAGAAAATTGAATCCACATAAACACAATTTGAATTATTACTCGGTACGGTACCTGACATCATAAGACTAGACTCTTACCATTGAACTAGCACCGAACTAGCGCGTCAATTTCAAGTGTTAAATTAGAAGTATTACTGTTGCAAGGAATTAGACAGTGAAATTATTTTGAAGAAAATAAGAGAGAGTTTTTTTGTTGAATGGTAATTAATATGTAATTGGTTCCATATTTTCAGGAAACAAAATCTGAAAGACATGAGTCAAGGACAAAAGCATCAAGCAATGGTGGTGGCAATCATAATAAGTCAAGAACATGGCAACCCTCTTTACAAAGCATCACTGAATCTTCCAGCTGATATGTGTTTTTGAATCTTACTCACATGTGATGGATGACTCAACAGACAGATGAGAAACAAACTATGATTGCTTAGATCTGTTGAAATTAAATTAAACTAAATACAGCACATTTTAGGGACAACTGAGAGAGATGATAAAATTCCTTCATGCATAATAATTGTGTATAGTAAGTAAAAGTTGACATATAATATTGGATATCATCATTTAATGTATTCAGATGTTACTCTTCAGGCTTCATCATTACCAGTTCAGCATTATTCTTATGTGATTCTTTTTTTAATAATTTGGTTTCAAATGAATCATATGTCGACATATGACAGATATAATTGAATTAAATCAAAAGATATGGTCCTAATATTGATCAAACAGAGAAATCTTTTTTATGAGAATTGTCTCACACAAACTTATGCAGATCAGCACACAAGATTTCTGTACCTAGCTTTAAACCTTAAGTTTTAAGAAATAAACACAAATTAGAGAACATGAACATGTATTATTTTTCCTTCTAATTTCTAGAACAATTTGGTTAATGGTATTTTTTGTATGTACAAGTAAGGCTAATGTTGAAAATTGAAATACCAAGACTTTGGTGTTAATTTTTTCCGATCTATCTGATAAATTTGACTTATTCGATACAAAATTGACTTATAAAATGAGAGATATTTTTCACTTATAAATATAATTTTAGGTTTTATCTTATCGGACATGAAACTCTTACTATCGATGTCTCGTATTCAATTATAAATCAAAGAAATCTACTCGACAAATTACAGAGAAAAAATGCACTATTTGAACAGTATTAGTTGATGTATGCTAATGCAACAAATAGTAAAAATGGGGCAATTGGATTTGGTTGTCTTCAACTATATCTATGTAAATTTTAAAATTAAAAGAATAACCCTTGATCAACTTATAGAAGCAAGTAATTAATAAGATAATAGCTATAGCAACTGAGGAATTTGTGCAAACTAATGAAAAGTAAAAGTATGAATAAGAATGAAGATGTGACACAACACAACACAAGGTTTACTACTTTAAAAACACTTGCAATCAATGTGCCTGTGCATTTTTATATCACTTTAGACATACATGACACCTTAGGGATATTTTTTTGTTGCATTAGAAGCAGAAGAATTTTTCTCATGGCCCATTGCATTATTCTTACCTCAACTTTCTTTCTGTCTATTTTAGCCTCTAAACTAAAACACCCTATTTTAATTTTCATTCATTTTCCCACTTTTCCTTTCTATATTTCAAAATTCACCATAATTAACGTCTTTGACACCTCAGCGAGACCACAAGGATATCGCCACACCGTAGCTTTCATCTTTCATATCGGCTATGAGATTGCTCTCGCAATGTACCTAAGATTGAATCTGAGCTATGTGCCGAGATAGTAAAATATATCTGAATCGCATAAATGAATATGATTCTTTTTCTTTATTTTCAATCTTCTAATGAAGGTTATTTTATCGGAATTCGAACTCAAATTTCTCGATTTGATCTTCATTATAACTTTATTTATTAACAATATACTGTATCAAGTGATATGAATAAAAACTATAGAATAGGACAATTGCAACCAGCTCACCACTCGTGCACTTCCTACGCATGAAAGTTAGTTTTTGCACTGCACGAGGGGGTCTTAAGATTCCATCACACACTCACTACATGGAATTTCTTCCATAAGGCCCACCAATATTTGGCTTCTTTAACTTTTTTTTCTCCCTTAAGTGCTTTTTCATTGTTTAAAAAATCCATAACATTAACCACTGCGCTCTTTCCTTTATTTCTTTTCTGTTTTATAATGTTTACCTTTTATTTTAATTTTTTTTGCCTTATGTGTCATGAACAATCATGGAAGATACATACACATAGATACTCGAGCAAATTAACCATGCTTTTTAATATTGCAGTTATGTTGGTCACGAGTTTAAACATCTAAAATTTGACACAGGATAAATTAAAATACACTAATTATAATTATTGATGAATGTATTTATACTGTATACACAAACAGTGTCTGTATTTATAAGATTATGTTTAATATCACAGTAAATATATTATAATACAATGATCGATTTTTCAAAATTTATACTTTAGAACTTTTGTAAAATCACGTTAAATCATCGTAATTTTTACATATTTATTATGATACAAAACAAGCACTAAAACTATGTGCAGATATGATAATTTATTTGCTTAGGATGCAAGTGCATAGGTATAGAGAACAATCATTATATGGTACGGCAGAGGCCAACAATAATAAACAAATAAACCGGCTTCATTGTATGGTTATTTGATTTGTGTTTCAAGTGTATGTATGTACCACTAAGGAAGATGAATTTAGCTTTATGCCATTAATTATTGGACCATATATTCTAAAGGGATACACCAAATAGAAACAATAGACTAAATGACAAGTGTATGCATTCATAATTTCCTTTATCATATGATATGAACAAAGTTAGCCAAAGGGTGGTTGGATTTTGTTGAAGAGAAGTCTCTCTAGAATATGATGGACTAAACTTTAATTAATTTATATAATTTTGAAATAAATATTGTATGTAGTGCATGTTCAGTACCACAATTAACATATCATAACCATAATGAGACCGTGATACTAAATATAGACTGATTTTATTCTAAATTGGATTTGAGGCTAGCTCCAAATCAATTCCACATCTTCCAAACTATATAAGCTCTGCATCACCATCTTCTAAAGTATATTTTATTCTAAATTACTTATTAGGCCTACCTATGCTACATACTGGACTTGAGTGTCGAAAATGTGAATTCCGACAAATCACCACCATATGAAGAGCTTGGTCGTCAGTCATCCAAAGCTCTAGTCCGAAATAATTTCTAACATCTCTCCATTCAATCTTTTCTTGAACTCTTAATTTTTAGATGCAGAGTGTTGTTTTTCTTTTTGCGCACGAAAAAATATTTGTGAAAGAAGTCAATTTTTTAAATCGATTTCAGCTATTTTGAAGAATTAGTGTTCATAGTTGCATGTGAAAGATACCTTTAATTTATCAAAATAAAATAAAATGTGTCTACCATATATTTATAAAATGAAATAATAAACCAAACTATATCAATTACCACTCAAAGAATTCACCACAAAATAAAAACCATCTTTGAAAACTTGCCCCACAGACTATATATTTAGTATCACGGTCATATTCTAGAGAGTCATAATGTAACAATGCCATACTTGAGGCAAAAAAGAGTCATATCAACATATTCCCAATGCAAAGTTGCATAGTTATTATATCAGTCAGGGATTGTGTTCTCAATCATGAATTAAACTTGTTGAATCTTGTCAAATTGGCTGAAATTTCCCTTTTGCTTGAAGAGTTGAATATGGTGGTGTCTACAATAAATACGATGTTCATGAGCCACATAATTTGATGGACTAATTACACAACCTCCATGTGTGCACCTGAAGCAAGTCTTATGGTAAGATTCTCCATCAACAGATACCTGAAAAAACAACAATCCCAATGAATATATCATTAGATCTTGAATATTTAATGTTAATGTCCCTATCAGATCTCACTAGGATTTCAACCATATACATAAACTTGACAATTTGTGCTAGTATGAGCTGTGTGACATTTTTATTTACCCCCATAATTTATTTAAGTTAATGACTTCAGAAAGTGTGCCTAATGGCAATCTGAATCTTGCACTTCATGTGGCTCCAACCTATAGGTTTAAATTGCGCATTATGGCTATTTGGATGAAGTAATTTTTAATTTTCACAAGCATATAAAGTGACAATGTGACATCATTGTGTCACTATACTATTTATTTACTATAGTAGAGTTTTAGTTTGTTCTATAAACATCGATTCAGTAGTGCTTGAAATACGTTAAGAAACTGTTAAAAGGTAAAATTTTCATCATGTTTGAAGCAGATTGAGATTTGAGGTTCTAAAATTTTAATTTTTAGTGAGAAAATTTGTAGGAACATGATAGAAATCTCCTTATACAGTAAACATGCAACCATGCACATGATTCAAGATCACATTGCAATTGCGGTGTGATGCGGTTGCGGAGCTAGCGCAATTTGAAACATGACTCCAGCCTATTTATATACACATATTTCAATTTCTAGCTCTGCTTCTATGTTTAGTAACATTAATGTAATAAATGAATCATACTGCATTTTCACATGTATAAAGATATAAAAACTTGGTAAAGAATACATGGATAAGATTCTCAGTTTTGGTTTAATCTAAATAGTATGTTAGAAAAAATAAACTTTACAAGGATAAGGTTCTTTAAAGTGAGAAATAAGAATATATTCACCATTAATTTCATTTAAAGTATACTATGATGTTAACTAGATAAAACTTAAGGGATATATTCACTCTTATTCACTTTATTGGTAAACTTACTTTTAAGTTTTAAAGGGACTTTTTCCTATGAGTTGAAGTTGACTAAAGATAGTTTAAGTTATATTATATACCTTTTCAATTGGATACACTGTTTTGTTGCAACCAACACATTTTTCTTGAGTTCCAGCAAAAAATCTTGAAACTTTGTTATTGTTTTGGGCCTGTGACATTATTATTTGCAAGAACTAAATAAGATTCCTAAGGATGAAAAAGAAAATTTTGTGTATTAGTAGTACTAATAATAAAGAATATGTAGAAAAACCTGATCAGTAGATCTTTCAACTCTATAAATTCTTGCAATGCCTACAAGAAATAGATATAAAAGGAAACTAAGAAAACAATAGAAGTGTGTGTATAGAGCTTAAAAAAAAGTGCTTAAGATTAAGAAACATTCACCTTCAAAACTTTTGTCTAAACTGCCAGTCATCTTAAAGAGTTGATCAAAATGAGGCTTACAGTATAGAACACCCTCAAAGGAGCAATAGTTACTCAGCTGCATCGATTATAAGGAAAAGACAATTAAGTATATTTGCGTGCATAACAGAAAAATACTTGTATGTTTGGATTGATAGTGAGTTTGGAAAAATCACGGTGTCATGTGAATTTTATGGAAGCTCAAGTGTAGTTTTTGCTAAAATTACGATGATTCTGCCAGTATCATTGTCAATCCAAACATGTATGCACTTATTTGTTTTTAAAATTATGCAATAAGCAACAAAAAGATGTAACACAGTTTCAACTACATATGACTGGGATTACACATTCAATGTTGAATAAAAATTAATCTAAATTTGTTGACCAAGAAACAGTTGAACAAAGTTGAGAAAAAGTATGAAACTACACAAGTGACAAAATAGTAATTGTGAAAGTAAGTGCATAAACTATTTGTGTTCTAGCAGCTGCCAAAATAGTGGTTATAAGTGGAAGCAACAATCTCTCATGTGTTATAAGTGCATTGTTTAAAATTACATATGGAGAGAGGTGTGTTGTTAAGCATTCTCTGTATGATGGTAACATAGGAAGCTCTGACACTTCTCAGAATAGTTGTGTCGTGTTCGACACTGACACTTACGATTTCATTAAAATATATCATTTATTTGAAAAAATTATCCGCGTCGACGTGTAGGTGTATCTCGTGTCAGTGTCTGGACTTCATAGGTAATATTTATCAATGAGACATCCAGCTCATGATTCAATTAATCAACTATCATTGAATCGAATGACAAATTAATAAATCAAAAGGTAAAATAGTATTAAAATGAAAAAAAAAACAAATAAAAAACTAAAACCGGTTGAACCATGAACTGCAATCTAACCCTGGTTCAATTATACTGCAATGTAGTTGAGAATTGAGATCAAATCATCAGACAGACTGATTTTCAATTCAACCGATTGAACCGTTGAGTTTGATCCGATTTTTAAAACATTACATAGTAATACACATAGAAGCTAATTGGTCTAAAAAATCACATTGTATGAATGTCATTGAAAATAGAACATTCTTTTAGCCATGCACCAAGTCTAAAGCATTTCTTTAATGTAAGGAACCAAGTGAATAGTAATCTAAAAGGGTGGTCAAATTGTTTAAGGTTTCAGAATATCATACATGTAAATATGAAATTAGCCTTATTAAAGCATTCATCAAAACAAAGAAAACTAAAAATAAAAAGCATGGTCTTATACCTTGAGGGTGCCCTTGCAATGGTGGCATCTGAAGCAAGACTTGTGGTACACTTTGTTGTCAGCAGTAAGTTGTTCCACCCAGTAAACTTTCTTTTCACATGTATTACATTTCTGTGTAGTTCCTGTAAATGATGCCATCTCAAATTTCACTTAGAGGTTTGAATGAATCAATGCAAGGAGATTTTTTTTCCTTTCAAATTCTGTTTATGGGACAATCACATTCACAGCTCATGTATATCACAAATTATAATGATTATGTCACTTCCCTACATTTAATTATGACTTAAACAAAAGACAAATAATAATAGGAATAACAATCATAATTTAGTCATATTAAGGGTATTTTAGAAAAAGTCAAACGTTAGGCGTTAGCTTATAGTATTAAATTAATCAATATATGCACATTACTATAAAAATAAATTAAAATACTTTCATATTGAATTTTGAGTCAAAAGATTTTTGAATATTATATTTTTCAATAAAACATTGTCTTTTTTGGTCAAAAAAAATTGTTTTGTTAACTAGTTCTTTAGAATGCTCCTTAAGAAATTCATTATTAGTATAATCATAGTGACTTTATCTTTATTTTTTTTTAGCCGAAAGGTCTATGATTTGGATGAAATATATTAGCCAAGACCTCTAATACATTGTACAATTTCGTAATTCGACAATTCAAAGGCAATAAGTGTTTTTTGACCCAAAAAAGGCCAATGAAAAAGAGATACGATGAATCTATAACAAAAAATAAGAAAGGCAATCAACAACTTCATATTTGCTTTAAGATTTCCCCATGATGATGATTACTAATTGCTACTATATATTTTTCTTTAAACTTTTTACATTTTAGTATCTCCATAAGCTTTTCTCTTTTTTTTTTTTTGACTGAATTAAACTCCATAAACATTTTTAAAATGATGAGGACTGCTGCAGAATGGTAATTCTTTGATTGAATAGTTATAAAATGAGGACTGTTCTAAAGTAGGGTGTCGCCGTTCGTAACTTTCCCCCTCCATCAATCCTCAACGACTCCGCTTTGGCGCCTATATAAACATAAACATCTTCTTACATATGATTAAGGTAGACAATTCTAATCTTTAAGAACCTCTCACTCTTTGTCTTCTTACTAACTTAGCATTAGAGTGTTTGCATATACCACCAATACATTCTTCTTTACAGACATTGTTTAAGCTTGCTCATTCGTTCTCGATCAAGAAAAACGACTCAAACAGAGAATTTTTTATCTGCTTTGCTAGTCTAGAAAGTGTATTTATTTATGTTCCTTATCTTTCCTTTTTATAGCACTCTTGCCTGCACATTTCTCGCTCATCATAGCAGGCAATTACGAGCCCCTCCTCGTGCCCCTCCATGTCTGCACGAGACTCAAGCTTCACATAAATTTGGAAATTAATTAAGATGACAAGAGCATATGGAGAGGCTTATATACAGAAAATTATTAACAGAAGCTAACTGTTATTTGGCAGTAAAAAGGTAGCCTACTTAATTGATATTCAAATTGTAAGAATGAATCAAAAAGTAGTATTTATTTGGATTGCAAAAGTCTCAAATTCTTATGTCTGACTTACAAACATTGCAGAAGAGCAACAGAAAATAAAACATTAACCATTTACTTAAGTTTGCAAAATACATCATCTACACTAGAACCTTGTATTCAACTTCAATATGGGGCCAAAACACTTTCTATAGCCCACACAACAAACAGCACAAATTACAACCACACATGTTTTACACATGGAGATAACAAACAGTTATGATGAGTGTATAAATAGCACACATGTGTAAGGCAGAAGAAAATTTGGATTACATGAACAGAAGAAGAATCTTGGTTTTCACTTTTCACAGTAATAGGTGGAAAGAAAGAGGTTCGGTTCAGAGAGCTAGCTAGAGAATAATACACAAAAGAAGATATAAAAATGTGTGATAGTTTATTACGTATTGAACTAAGTTAGAGTCCCACATCGGTGAAAGTAAAGATGCAAGAGTGTTTAGAAGTGTATAAATAAAGAGGTAATAGCAACGTTGCAACATACTTACCTGGATGGGGTCTATGAGTGATCATTAAGGCTCATGGCCTAGGTTGGTGACCTCCATTGCACTTTGGAGGGGTGCCTGCTTAAGGTGTTCTCAAGTAGAACAGCCTACATCATAATTTGTTGCTGAGGGGGCCTGCGTTCGCGCGGCCCCTACCCAATTTTAGTTCAAAATTATCTTTGTTATAAGGTTTTGTTTAATAAGTTTTAACATTTAATGAATGTGAAAAAAGTTTTCCTATCTCTGAGGCCAAACAGATTAAACTTAAAACACATGCGAATTCAACTTTATACGTAGCAAATTTCTACTAGAAATAAATTTTCAAGAAGATTAATATGGTTTCTATTTTTTAAATACTCTATAGTCTCTCTTGATTTAAATACTAACGTATATGATAGTGCTCTCCAAAGCTTAGGAAGACTACTATGATGTATTCAATGATACAATGTTGTCGATTGCGGAAAATAATGGTACGTTCAAACTCCACTATGCGATAGCGCTAAAGTTGCTATGCAAAACTGTTTGATCGAATTTTAACTCGGAACCAACATGGGAAACTAATTTTATTGGACAAAATATGGTTACAAAAATATGATCAAGAATAAAGATTTCTGGATCATTAAATTATTACTACTTACTACCTCACTAAGCATCTACTACCAACAATAAGAAATCCTCTCCTGACTGTAAATAAAACATCAAAGTATTTACAAACTCCATTTTAAAGAACAAAAGAGAAGAGCAAAACAGCTCTGTAACCTCTGGCAAACTACAAAAACCAATGCATAGAGGATGTATATTTACATATAAGAGAAAACCATAACTTTTCTCTATCAACACAACAAAATATTATTTTTGTCGGCTGCATTCCCAAACGCAATGGACAAAACCTTACCTATATAATTGGTTTCGTCGTTTCCTCACCAAGAACCATTTTAGAACATTGACTACCTTTCTCCATCGTCTCTGAGCTTTTCCATTAGCCATAGATGTAGAAGGTGTCAACATGAAGCTATCAACAGCACGCTGTAAATCTGCTTCAATATGGCACTGAGATTGAAGATCGGCGTCAAAAAATTGTAGATGATCATCATTACCGAAAGCATGGACTATTGAATCTGTGTCGCAGATCATTGAGTTGGATATTTGGACTGGAAAGCCAAGATTCTGATCATATCTTAGGCCGATGCTGTCAAAATTCGGCAAGTCATAGTCATCTAAGCCACTAGATCCACCAACCGAATAAATAGATGGCATGATATCTGTAGAAGAGGCACTTTCTTGTGTGTAATTGAATCCTCCAATCTTTTGCGGAGCCAAAAGCTTGTTAGCACTTGATCCCTCAGTTCTCGGAGAGCTCGGGGAGTAATGTACATTAGTTAAATGTGAATAACCATCCATTAGGGAGACCTCATCTTCTAAAGAGGCAAAATCACCTTGGGTAAGTGCAGAAATAACGGAGATTTGAGCATCAGCCTGATTGCAAAAAATTAAATTTTGTAAGTATTAACAATGTGAATGGAGATGAGAAAGTAAGAAAAGTAATGGGAGATCAGAGATACATGCCTTTTCGGTTTCAGATAGCTTATCTACAGCGACATACTCGCATTCAGAGAGCAGTCCTGTCACTTGTCCCACGGCATTAAAGACCACGTGAGGTTGTTGAGGATGAGCGGCGAAGGACACATGCCTCGTTGTATCAAGGACACAAGTCCGAGCATGCTCAACAGTTACTTCCCACATCTTTGCAGACATCCCAGTGCCCAATATCTACACATTCCCAGGCAAACAACATAGTTATTATCTAGAAGAAAAAATAATGGCAAGAATATTTCACATTCCCATGAATCCCACAGGATATATTGGACGTCCTCATTTGATGTATGAATCCATCACCTAGGATGTGTCTTACTTGATAAAACCAAAGCTAATCTAAATGACTTGATTCAAAAAAATACTTTAAAACAGAAAATCTATCAAAAACAGTTTAAGACATTCTTAAAACAAGATGACAGGTTTATTGACTAGTGGCCAAACATATATATACCTATACAGATATTTAAACACTACAAATTAGTTCTTACAGTTCGCAGCTTTGCTGCATCGAGATTGAGTAGTGTGAGAAAATCTTTAACGGTGCGGATCTTTTCACGACTCAAACGCCTGTGGAAAGCCCCATCTTTGCCTATCTTTTCCAGTCTCCAAACTTCATCCGACAGACTTGGAGGGTGGTGTTTCTTGTACACTGCAGCAAAAAATGAAAAATCAGATGTTAAACAAAGTTCCCTTTAATATTTTGTCAAGTGACATGAAAAGCTCACGTAAATCATGTCATAACATATTTGTTGAAATTAAGTAACCCAATTTTTTTAGCTTTTTACATTCAGCAAGAACAGCAGTTCAAAATGAGATAAATAACTCGTTCAATTACGCTGAGAAGAAAATCAATCTGGTAAAGGTTAGTGTATGTTTATATTATAAATGCTCACATTCTCCTCTGTGATCCCTGACAATAAACGAATCTGTCTTTGCTTCTCTTATTCTAATACCATCAAAGCTGTCCAATACTCTTGCTCCGAGCCGAAACCTGCGGCTCCTTGTCCAGCTTGAATTATCTGTATATGAAATTTCACCCAGCATACAAAACCCATCTTTAAGATATAAAATCACATCTCCTGTAAGGAGGGGCTTTTTTCCATCCCTCTCTCTCACAATATTGTTCTTGAAATCTTCTGGCAGCCAAACATCACTTTCTTCTTCGAAATCACCCTCAAGGACTACAATTTCCAACTTAGCAGAAGATTCAGGCCCTGTACAAACAACCTTCCCTGTTAAGGCATCAACTAAGCGTATCCTTAAGTTTGAGCCATCTTCTCCTTCGATTCGAGCTCCTGTGAAGACAGGGAGAGAGATGCTGTTTTCGAACTGAAGCTGCAAAATTCTTAATTCTTTAGTATTCAACTCCTTTCCACAGGTCCTGAAAACAAATCAAAGAAGATGCATGGGAAACGATCCAAGCTAAACAATTTAAAACCACTATGCAAAAGATTATTATCCTAATCCATTCCCTTTGCTTCATAAGAAACACAATGAATGAGGCATAAGAATTTAAATTATCATTAGAATTTAGAAGATTATTTCTTACTGTTTCATGCTGCTCAAATGCTTCTTTAGGGCCAATTCAACTTCCTCCTTAACCTGTGATCATAATATATTTCAGTAAAAGTGGAACTAACATTTACATGACCAAAATCCAAACCCGCTCCTCCAGAAAAAGAATTCATATACGGTTTCAGATGATAAAACCATACATCGCAATACAAACATTGCTTTCAGTTCATTCATTTCACAACATCATGAAAATTAAGTAGCAAAATTAAATTATGAAATACATAACCTAAAACCTCTAGTATTCTATTTACGCAACTCAACATATATGCTTTCTTTATACAGCACAGAATCATGACTGGACATAGAAAACATTTAAGGTTGATTCAACCAAGAAAGTTCTTCGAGGGTTTATAGACAAGTTGCCAGCTTTAGGAGTCTAGGATATAGGATAGTAGCCCACTTTAATGTAATGTAATAAAACATTTTAACACTCATATCAGTCCATAACTCTATATCGACTCATTGGGAGAGTTCAAAAAATTAACACCATACATATTAATGCAAAAAACCGTAAAATAAGGGTAGTTCATACCACTCGACGAACCAAAGGCTCTAGAATTGGCTCCATCAAATTCCTGACTGATTGTAACTTCATCACCTCGCGCACCACACTATACATAATTCATTACAGCCAAAACAAAATGTCAAAAACATAACAACAACATAGTCCTGTGTTATTCTGTTAAATAATCAAATGAACAGTGTATACAAAAGTTCAACAACAGTTAATCAGTACCCAAAATACTACACAATGGCATTGTCCTTTTTTTCTTTGAACACGAAATTACACCTACTTAAATGTGAAAAAGGAATCAATTTAACACTAGTTTCTCATTTCACCAATGAACATGCCCAATGTCTAATATCAATTATCCTTCACATGTATCAAAACCCAATTTTGTGGCCCAATTAAATAAAAATGCAATTCACATTCGCATAAAAAAGTATAGCAAACACACCCCATTTGATTTCATACCAAAATTCACCCTTTTCACCATTCCCATTTCCTCAAAACACAATCCAAAACAAACAAAAAATAATAAAAAATAATGTAAATAAATAAGATACCTGCAAAAAGGAGGAGGCTTTCTACGCTTATCATCAGGACTCTTGTTATCATCGGGACCCCTTTTAAGCGACATGATCAAAGAACGAAGAAAACGGTGTTGGGTATTCTTCAAAATTGAAACCGAACAGTAACAGCATGGGAGGGGTGTAAAGAGCAATAAGAAGAAAAGATAGGAAAGAAACAAAACATAGCACACGAATATATATATATTAAGAAAGGTATTAATACGACGCCAAAAAGAGGAAGTAACTAAAAAAACGACAAGAAGAATGGAAAAAAGTCCAAAAAAAAAAGAAACTACTAGTTTGTTTCTGATTGTTGTAGTAACAAGAAGTACTTGAGTGTTGTGTTTCTTAGTTTGTTTGGTTTAGGATGTTTCTGGAGTCGTAATTTAGTGAGTGGTGAAAGAAGAAGGAAGAAGAAGAAGAAGAAGAGAACAACCTGAGGCTGAGGAAAGGGAGGTGGAGGATGTGGGTCCCATGATAAGGTGTGTTTGTGTTTGTGTTTGTGTTGTTGTGTCTGTCTGTCTGACTTGGTAAAACTGGGTCCTACGTTTTTCCACTGTTTTAATTCAACGCGCTTCTCGTGTGCCTAATGCCTATTGGGTTGGGTTAGCCACATCGATTCATTCACCCCTTTCCAATTCTAGATGTTGTCTATTTAATACTTCCTCCGTCTAAAATGTAAGAGAAAAAACAAAAATCACATTTATTAAGAAAAAGTAAAATATAATGACTAGGAGTATGTTTTTCTGAACAAAGTTGTATGGAAAGATGTAAAAACAATTTTTATTGGTTGTTGGTTATAGAAAAAGTAAGAGAGAGAGAGAGAAAACTTTTCTTGAAAAAGATAAATGTTTGAACTTTTTCTCTTACATTTTGAGACAAAAAAATTGAGTTTTTTTCTCTTACATTTTTTACGGAGGGAGTACTCTTAGTCTCAATTTAAGTGTCTCATTTGACCAAATCAAACACTTTAAAAAAAAATTATATAAATGAAAGAGAGAGAATGTGATTTTTACTAAAATACTCTATCTTAATTAGTCAGTTTCAATGATATTATTAACAAAATTAGGTTTAATTAATAATTATTGAATATGATAAGTAGAGTTGGGAATAGGCAAGGCCGGCTCACTGGGGCCTACAGGCTAGCCTACATAGGCTCAGGCCAGGCCGGCCTATTTATTAAAAAGGTCAGGCTCAGGTTTTTAAAATAGCCTCTTTATTTAAATAGGCCAGACTTAGGCTTTAAAAAAAACCTACAAAGCCTAACAGACCGGCCTATATACATATAATTTTATTTTTTTTGCATATAAAAATATACATAATTATTAAAACTTACTTTTATATTCTATAATATAATTTATAGATTAATTAGAGAGAATAAGAAATAATAACTTCTATTAAAAATAATAGAGATAATAGCAACTAGAAGTCTCACATCGGCTATTTAGTTATAAGTAGTTGTATACTACATATTTGTATACCAACTTGATTCAAGTTAAACCAATAGATACAACATTACTTCATTTTTTTTTTTAAGGTGTCATAAGTGATTCCATATGGCAAGACCCATGAAATTAGTTTAAAATGAAAAAAATAGGTAATATAGACTTTATAAAAAAAATTATCTAATGTAGGCTTTAAATAAGTTATATTGTCTATTTAATAAAAAATAGATAATATAGACTAGATTGAAGTTTTTAAATGTTCTAAAAAAAATTAAAATTTTTATATGATGTAGGCTTTTATGTAGGCTATAAGGCTAGGCCAAACTTTTAAATAGGCCAGGCCAAAAAAATTAATTTTTAATAGGCCGTAGGCCAGGCTCAGGCCTAATAAAATTTCGTAGACCAGGCTCAGACCTGCCAAAGTCTGGCCTGACCTATTCCCAACCCTAATGATAAGAAGTGATTAACTACAATTTTTTTTGTTTGATATCAATTAACCACAATTTTAAATTTAAACATATTGACCACGTTTGATATAACACAAATCGTGATTAATTAATGTTGTATATATATTTTAATATATCTAGATGCTCTTAATTTATCTCTAGACATTCTTAATTTATCTAAAAAATAATATATTTTAATATATGAAAATTGTGTATTTTTCTTTTAGTTTTCACCACGAGTATCCAGTCTATTAGATCGACTAATAGGTTCAGAGAAAAATAATGTATATTTGAATATGGTCTGAATGTTATTTGGATCAATGATATATTTTAACATTTAAGATTGTAATTAGCATTCAAAATTATGGTTAACTTGTAGTAGATGACTAATGTATGACTTTGGATTTCTAAAATGATTAGTTGATTTATTCACTTAATTTTTTAAATTTATCTCTTATATAAAAATTTGAATACTGTCCTTATAATCACAAAATCAAACTCCAAGCTCATATACCTTGCATTCTAACTCAATAATGACGTTTTGAATGCCAAAGTTTGTGGCCTCTCTCTATCAAAGAGATGAATCCCTCATTTCAAACTATTCTAGCCATCGAACATAGAATCTATCTATAACATGAACAAAAGCAATGTCATGTGAAGGGCATGTGACATACTTCAAGGTAATCTCACTTTCAAACCTAAGTACCTAACATAACATGGTCCCTAAATAAGATAAGCTATCACTATCAATAGTTGCTTCACATACACTTCTCCATGCATATGAAGCTTCAAGCAGAGAAAACATGGAGTAGTATTTTTCACCTTAAATTTGAATTATTGCAGATTTGAATGGACGATTTTTTTATATATTAATGTGAGAATTTCTCCATTAAACTATTTCAAAAAAATTAAAATTTGAATTTATTAATTTTCTATAACTTATTACTATATTCAGTCACTTGTAAAAAAATAAAAAACAACTACCCAGTCAAACAAAGAATAACTTATTAACTACATATTTTTTATGTACATTAAAAACAATTCCCAAACTTGTATTTTAAAATAATTTCTCAAGATAAACGTGAATAAAAATGGTTTGTTTTCGGCCCATGAAACACATTTGGTTGGTAGATTTTTGAAGTCTTGAGAAGACCCAATAAATACATAGTATTATATTAGGTCTATTCTTTTATTGTTTTTAATCAGTCCGACAACAAAATTTGTCCAAAGCATTTTGTTAAAAAATTGTTCAAAGCAACATATAAAATTCTAGTAATATATTTAGATAGTTGAGAAATTTAATATACTAAAATATTTAAGACTGATGCTATAAAAATGAATTTGATTGGTATATATTGACGGTGTAAATAATTTTTTGGGCTTTAAATCAACCATTTTTAAATGATTACAAATATTTTTTTGCTTCAAACAAATATGATGTGTTATGCCTCAAAATCTCATGTTTTAGAAGTAAGAAAAAAATGGTCATGTCACTAGTTCCTACGCTAGGCGCAGTTTTTTAGTTGTTTTACATGTTTTTGATGTTGCTCTCTGTGGAAGGCACATCTTTGTCATTATCTTCTTGCGCGGGGCACAACTTTTGGTTCAATGACTTTTACACTTCCGTTGCTAAAATCATTATTGCTTAATTTACTTGATAATTGGTTGCTATTGATATTTGTCTCACTCTTTGTTATTGTTGATTTGAACAAAGAAGTTCAGAATTCACAAACAAAATATATCTTAAGAATTATACAAAGAGGGTACATAATGCACTATTTTATATATTGATAAAAACGATCTTAAACCACACAATTTATACATATGATTCATATCTAGTTACCATAACTAACACACCAAAACACAGGTGTACATACTACAACCAACAACAACATAAGAACTACATCATTTTTTAACCCCAAACAAACACACAATTTACTGAACTTAATTACACTAGTAGTAGTAGTAGTAGGTACTAATTAAGTAGGAAGTGAAAATAGCCCAAAGCAACTAGGCCCATGTTATATGGGCTTTAAGGACACTTGGTCTTATTGCCATGAGTGGTCATATCAGTGTAACAAGCCCCACAAAATTCCCTATTACCAAAGGTACCAGGTGGAACACATTTGCACCTCACACAACAAGTCCCACATGCCCTTTTGCACAAGTTGGGCCTAGAATGCACACTGCACCTTGACTCGCATAATCCTCCACAATCTGCACTCATTAACATCACCACCAAAAAATTAATCAAAATATAAATATAAACAACTACTACACTTATCTAAAAAAAACAATAAGTGTCTTTAGTCATTTTTATAAAAAAAAGAGTTGATTTTTTAAGTTCATTAAATATTTAATGTATCTTATGCATCATTTATTCGCTAAAACTAAAAAGTTGATTGTTTCTTATAAAAAGGATTTGAGGTGATAATCATTTTTGGCTTTTACCTATGTAAGACATTAGCCTTCTGTTCCCTTCTCGGACAATAAGCTGAAAATAATTCCAACAGAAGCATTATATATATCATATTTGGATATAACAAGCACTTTAATATATCATTGGAGAAAAAATAAATAAAAAACATACCAGCTTATCATCAAGTAACTGCTGTTCTTCATTTTCTTCCATTTCTATCTCATGATCAGATGAAACCTGCATGACATGAACAAATCACAAAAATATAAAATAAAAGAAAATAAAATAAGAACACTCTTAAAATGAAGAAAATATTGTTTTAGTCCAAATTAAACACCATAGAGGAGTTGATGAAATTGTTAGTTAAATATAAGATGAAACTGTAATTTATATTGATATAACTACTAGTGGTTACTTACCTTAGAGTTAGAGATGCACACTACAAGTAACAAGGCCAACACAAGAAGCTTGCGTAATGCCATTAATTACAAAGGGAATTCTAAAATGGAACTTCAAATGGAGCTAAACTATGACCTATTAAGTTGATGAGTATGGTTTATAGTTTATTGATATGATACTCATTCTACATGCTACTATTTATATAGGTGAAAATGGTCCCGCACCTCAATTTGCAACCAGCTGAAATTACCGACATAAGCCAATATTTGGCACATTATTACTCCTTTCGTTTTAAAATGAACATCGTTTTAGGAAATAAAAAAGATTTTAAAATAAATGTCATTCTCGCTTTCTAATGCAATATTTTTTAATTATATCTCTAATTATCATATACACTAATATAATAAGGTTAATTTAATAAAAATGTTATTATTATTAACATCATAATTGCAATATTGAAATATATGTGTAAAAATCTTAAACGACATTCATTTTAAAATGAATGAAGTATTTATTAATTTTTACCTTCTGAAACTTTTATTTACCCAATTCAAGAACACTACGTACTAGTACATTGTTTCTTGCCTCATTTGTTACTTTTTACTATGGATGAGAATCAAACTCAACTTTAAAATCACCCTACTTCCTATCTCATCTACTCAAACACCAAATCATCTTTATAATAACTCCCGAGTCATAGTAAATTTCTCTAATTTTAATTATTACAAACATGTGTCCTAAAAATACCTGTTGACAATAATCATTTTTTTTATTTTATTTTTTATTTATATGTTTAACCAATATTCTAAAAACACTCATTTTTCTTATTTTTTTTTTTTAAGTTCATTAATTAGTATACCTCATAGTTAATTAACAATAATCAAATCAAAGTGGTCCAACTTGACTGCATACATCCAAATCCAATAAGGCAGAGTTGTTGAGATGATGAGAAGTTGGGATGAGAGCATTGTTGATTGTAAACAGCTGGATGAAAGCTGTAAACACTTTGCACTCTGCTCCCTCAACTCAATCCTTATCTCATCACTCAGTGTGTACAATACAACAAAAATAAAAGGAAAAAAAGTAAGTACTCATGACTCAAGAGACAGAAAAAAGAAAGAATCGTAATGATTCTATGGGGTAAGGTACTTTCCGTACTAAGCCGTGCCCCAAAACGTGCTTCAAAAGCAAAATTCCTTTAAACTCTCTACTATTTTAACAATTGTATAAGGAGATTCTTACTATTTTAAGAACAAGATATTTTTCTCATAGTTGTTCACAGCTCATTGATAAAAAAATATCATTTTTTTTACTTAAAAATGTTTATAGTATTTCATTTTAATTAAAATATGTTAAATACAATATGATATACAGTATCAACCAAAATTTGTGGACTAGCGGCATATGTAGTCGTTTTAGTTAAACTATGAACAATCTCATTTGTTTATTGCCTAACAAACTCAATAGAAAGTTATTATAAAATTGAAAGAAAAAAAAAACTCTTCCAATACGTGATTATACCACCGAACTTAATAACATCATGTGTACATGCATGAAATTCGTCTACTATTTTTTTTGAATTGAGCTCAAAATCAATCGGTGTCAAATTTAACTCATGAACTCAAGTAATAGTAGAAAGTAAGTCAAAAGTTTCACCTATATGAACCGCATACATAGGCGTAAATTGGTAATACTTAGCCAAGACAAAGGCTTCAAACTCGTCTCTAATGCATATGTCAATTCTCACTTTGTTATATTGAGACGAGAAAGAAGCATCTATATTACATTTAGGGTTTGCTAACGAGTGCACCTGGTGCACTCTTTAAACATACTATTTAAAAAAATTATTTATTCAAAAAATTATACAGCACAATTTCCAATGCGTTGACTTTATACATTTTTTTTAAAATTCTATAAAATCTTTTTATTTAAAGGGTTTAAAGAGTGCACCAGGTGCACTTTTTAAGCCCTTTAAAATCTTTCTTTTTAAACCATCCGTGGTAGGCTTGATCCATTTCATAACTTACAAAACCACTTGAAGGAACAAAGCCACTTGTAGCTTCATGAACTAGTTTTTATCCCACAATAAAGTGATAGTTCTCATATAAACAAAGTTTTGAGCATCAATTATGTTATTCCACAATTTATTACTTTGTTGTTTCCATATACTTTAAAGTATGCAAGCAAATGTTGAAGACTCTTCAGCTGTGAGACAATGTAACAATTGAAAAATTAAAACAGTAGCATCTAAGACGTTGTTGATAGCAACAATAACAACAGGGAAAAAAGTACTTATATTCCAAATATTCAAACTACTCGGACAAGTAAAGAATAAATTTTTGTTATCTTCATCATGAGCATTACGTAAGACACAGTCACCGCTACAATTAACTCTTTTATCACGAAGTCTGACGCGTGTTGATATACATCTTCGGCATATCCACCATATGAAATTCTTTAGCTTTGCTGGAATTTAAATTTTCCATATCAGATTCCATAGTTCATTTACTCGAAGATGAGACGTGTCAATGAACTAACGAGTTACAATCTATTTTGACAGCTCTAATTTCTACACGAGTTTTGAGTCTTTCTCAAATTTATTTTCATATCAAAGAAGAAAATTTAAAATAGATAGGGCAGTAGAATCGCGAAGTATACATACATCATTATCTTTATAACTTGTGCTTCAAGCTTTGATTTATTCTTTGCTGCTTGTTTTTCTCTTTTTACCAGATGTTCCCAATAGATCTAGAATTAAAGGATTAAAGGGGAGGGTAAGAACCTCATCAAGAAATAAATACAATTTTTCAATGTTTCAAATTTAATAACATAATATTGCGGCGAAATACACTGACCTTTTTCTCCCATCTCTTCTATACCAAAGCATGTCTCAAAATAAAAGCTAAAACGTTCTAGAAAACCTGCTAAATTGTGTGCCTACGAATTTACTGTAAACTCTGTAATATTTGAATTTTAATTTTCTCTATGAAACAATTCTCACTTACATTTTCTGTTCCTATGAAGAAAATTATATAAACATGGTATCAAATGAAGAGCCATAGCCCACAATAACCAGCCATGCTACATGATCTTCTTCTGCAGGTAGTTGCATCGACTCCACAGTCTTCATCAGTCAAACACCTGTGATCACTGCGAACATCGGAGATGTGGCAAGCACTCTCTATATGTTGACCAGAATTTAAATTCATAGCAGGACATACTTGCAAAGACATTGCACTCGCTCGATTTCTTGGTTGTTTCTGCACAGAAAAATATGTGCATTTCAAACATGTTCATGGTTTATAGATATGATTGTAAGTTTATCATATTTTAGGGACTAATTTTTGTGAATGAAGAAAAGTTTAGGGGTCCATGATACACTTCCTGTTACCTATAGTTCAATATAAATTAAAAGTATAGTATCATTACAGCTAATTGTTAACATACCTTCAGGGTGGTCCAATTAGTTGGAATATAAGTTTCTGGAAGCTCTTCATGCCAAGTGTTTAATACTGGAAGGGGATGACCTTCCGTGGTAAATACGTAATTACTCTCGAGCAAAAATGAATCATCAAAGAGAAGATATAAGTATTTGCACCTGCAGAAAGCACGGGATGACTTATCAGAGACAATTTAAGTTCAATAATTATCTTTGTGAGGAATTCCATTTTTTGTTTTTTAATTTATTATGTAAAAGAGGAAAGACAACAAGGTTTTACGTTTCAGCAAGAAAAAAACTATGTTGATGATCTTCCAACTGCATAGTTGTGACATCCTTGATGCTTGCAAAACCACCTTCTACTCTGGAGTATATATTTAGGGAATTGACTATTAATTCACCGACTTCAAGATACCATGGATCTGAAATTAACAAAAGTTTATATGTTAACAAGTGAAATGAATCAACTGTTATTGGTCAGATACAACTTTTTACAGTTAACATTATACAGTCATATCATTTCACCAAAAATAAATAAATTATACAGTTAAGTTGAAAAGTTAAAAATGGATTTAGCTTCTCTAAAGCGATGGGAGGGATGGGTGCATTTTATGGGATAAGAAAGAAAATTATGACCATTAACCGGTAAATCAATTGTTAAGATTCAACAACTTCATAGTTTGTTACGTAAGTGTATGCATTTAATCACAATCTCAACCACTGATTACCAAACAACTTTCCTTGAACTTTATTTTATATTGGGTCGGGTCTAATCTCAACCAATGATTACCAAACGACTATCCTTGCACTTATTCTGGGTTGGGTCTAACTCATCCTTACAAGGTGAGGGGTATCACTGTTTATAAACTCATTCAGGCCTTATCTCTACTTAATGCGAGACTTCAATTCGGGACTTGAGTTTTTTCTAATACACTTCTTCTCTAAAGTGCACCTCTTCACTTCAAATGACTCAAATACAATTCTGAATAATAGTGATATTGCTACAATGTCGTGTTGATACAAAACACTTGGCTAACACTAATATTCTATGTCAATATTCTAGTTTAAGTGCTAATGTAATACAAACTTAACAGGCCTATTTGCGATCTTATTCAACTAAAATTAAAAATATTGGTATTTGCTAATAAATATCCTCTTAAATTCTGAGTCAGATTTTGGTCATTTTTATCACCTAAAGAAGTATTTACAAGAGCAACAATCTTAAGAGTATACAGAAGCAATCAAACACAATGGCACAATATCGCCATTCAAAAATAAATAAATAATGGCACAATATCAATAAACTGAAAATACAAAGATAGAAGAACTATTCAGAGTTCAGACCTTTAGTAGCTTGATATAAGTAGAATGTTGACTCAGCAAACTCAGGGCGTAACGGATAATATTTTTCAGTAGGATGAAGCATCTGATGGTCCAGCAAATACCTTAACATGGATTTATGGTTCAATAAGATATATTATCAAGTACTGTAATAACAAAAACATGATCATAGAACGATAGCGATATACAATGAGAGCAACGTTATAACAAAACTAACTAAATCAGAAAATACCTCTCTGGTAGCACTCCAAATTTCTTCCACACATAGAAGAACTCACGATGAGATGAATTAGCAGCAGATATATCCCCAATAAGAACCTGGTTTACATAAGCCGTACACAAACTTAGAAAGATATCAAACAAAACTTATAATATGTATTTGAAGTCCAGCTACTAGCCTGTAGGCCAGGCCAAAATGCTTGAAGACTCGTAAGCTGCCAATAAGTTGCTCTCCCTGTCCTCATATCAGCTTCATGGTACCTGCCTTACATCAACTAATCTGGTTATAACTGTCGATCATATTTTCGTCAATAACTTTCAATTTTAAAGTACTGGATAAGCATACTAGTAAAACAATCAACTGTTTCTTTGCAGTTAAAGTCATACCAGGGACCGTGTCTGAAATGCTTCTGCACAGCAACATAAGCAGAATGAAACATTCTCCAAAAGTCCTCCTTTCCAAAAAGGATATGAGCTTTAAGTAGATATTCATAGAAAGAATCAACCCCTAAAATAATTCGGGAAAATAAATCAAACATATTAAACTTCATGGTCAGCTCGACAGCAATTGTAAGTTTAGATTAGATGTAACTAAAAGGATAGACAATATCTCAGTTCAGAGCTAACTACCAGCTCCAATTCCCGAAGAATGTTCAATCCATTGCCCAGTTGATACATCGAGTGTGGTTCCAAATAGTTTTAATGAGCTCTGCATACTCCATAGCTTACGGAGAGCTCGTAAAGCTACTGATTCATATCTGGGGTCACCGGTCAGTTTTGATAAAGCACCCATTTCAAGAATCAGAGAGCCTGCACAATAGTTGGAATATTAGAAGCAACCAGATATATTACTTTACTATACCCTAATCTTAAAACACTAAGCTTGACCTCTCACCACACCCTGAAGTGCTTGTTTCTGTAGTCTCATTCTCCATTACTCCATACTGTGCACAGAATATTTTGTATTGGTATGGAGTTATATATCATTCTAAAAGCATGGAAAACAAAAGAAAGAAAAAGCAATAGATTATAAGTTATATATCTTTTATCCCTAAAAAAACGGAAGCAACATTGTTCAAATACAAAGACAAACATCTACTAATACCACTACAAGAGAAGATCTTAACTATTCTATATATGATTGCATTGCCGTGTATAGTATGCCGTATGAAAAAAGAATTCATACTTTAAAATAACTTCTTTTCATTGAATATTAGTGATGTAATGGAAACTTCTGACAGTTGAGGCATAGAAAAGTATAATTACCTACTATTAAGCACTCGTCGGCAATTAAGTGAAAAAGAACAGAATTTCAGACATTTGAGTGTTTTATACAATACCTTTAAGTTAATCCATGCATATGGTAATCCAGTGGGTGTATTGAACGCTGATAGAAAACGTTTTCCTAAATCTTCAGCCAGACCTAGTAACTGATTATTGTAAGATCCTTGAATCAACTTCTTTGAAGAATCAGATGCCAGTAAATGAGCAGAGACAAGTCCTCCAAGAACTCTAATGTTGCACTGAAATGATTCCAAATTCCAATCATGCGATAAGGGAAACATATATTGTGCTCAAGAATCAATTTCTCATAATAAATAGTCTTTTGATATCATTCAGAAATATATCAAAGCCCCAAATTTTGAGCAGTCAATTTCGACCAAATCAAACATTTACCTCAAAAAGATTTATACGAGCATCGACGTCAAATGTTAGATTTTCTGAAAGCCAATGCACTCCCTTCTCAAATTCAGTATTGTTGCCCATAATAACAAGGCTAAAAGACGAACAACTTGTATCAGTTTCCAGTTCAACAAAATATACAAAGAGATGTGCTCAACAGAGAAATTACCAAATTGAATAAAAACAGATAATTACATAAACTACTAATTCATTAGAAGCCATATTCAAATACCTAGACAGCGATTCAATTAGCGAAAGGGCAGAGCCACTATAATCTTGCGGCAAACGTTCAAGCTGCAATTGTAAACGTAAAACGGTTACTTCTACAGTTCTCTGACTAATTTTCTTCTTGAACTCCAAAATATATGTCATTGTTTACCTTCAGATTTCCCAGCTCACTTAACGAATCGGTAAAAGTTTTCGTGAGAGGTTTAAGCTCATCATGCTGCAAAAACATGACAATCTTAACATTGCATTGTGTGTGTGCACATTAATAAAAACAACAACCAATTTGTCACATAAACTAACCGGAAATGCATGAGTCATATAGTTGTCATATCCATGGTGAAACCTAATAACAATAGTACCAAAAAAACAACAAAAGTGATAAGTATTTGCTTCAAATAATAATAATAACAAAATTTTACTTACCATATTACAAAAGTTATGAAAATTCATCGACAATAGTTACAAGGAGATTCACATAGGATACAAAATTCACAGATTGAAGTTGCATAATATTCATTAATCATCATTATCAATAATCACAGATTGAACCTTGGATTTCGCTAAGAAAATTTTAAGCCACGTTTTTCATTGGCAAATTCAAAATTCGGATTCATTTAAACGAGCTAAAAAATGGTGCAGCAAATAGGATGAATGAATTGAAAATTGTAAAAGCGATTGTGAGAATGTGATAGTGTTAGTGTTCTTACATCTTGCGAACTTTTTCTCTCATGCGTTTTTTCTTGGTTGACCAATGGGATTGGGATTGTGAGTGAGAAACAGAGAAGGTGGAAAGTACGAGGAGGAAGAGAACGAAACATGCCGAATAGCAACGATGAGGAATCATAGGATGAGGTTTCTCGGACTTGGTTTGAAAATGTTGTTGAAAGGGGAAAGACAAGGAACAAGTCGCATGTACAGGTAAGATCTGTTTCTCACTTCCTTGTGTGTGTTTGCAATTTCATGGATCATCACAGTAATAAATTTCGAGAGTACACGTGAGTTTCTGTGTTTTTTTTGTGTTTGTACACGTGTAACTAAACAAAATACTACAAATTCTTGACTTTTGACCTCCTTATATGTGACCGGTGGTTAGGGTTGGGAATATACCATGTCGGCTCACAGGGGACTACAGACTAGCCTACATAGGTTCAGACTAGGCCGGCCTATATACATATAATTTTATTTTTTTGCATATAAAAATATACATAATTATTAAAACTTACTTTTATATTCTATAATATAATTTATAGATTAAATAGAGAGAATAAGAAATAATAACTTCTATTAAAAATAATAGAGATAGTAGCAACTAGAAGTCTCACATCAGCTATTTAGTTATAAGTAGTTGTATACTACATATTTGTATACCAACTTGATTCAAGTTAAACCAATAGATACAACATTACTTCATTTTTTTAAAGGTGTCATAAGTGATTCCATATGGCAAGACCCATGAAATTAGTTTAAAATGAAAAAAATAGATAATATAGACTATATAAAAAAATTTATTTAATGTAGGCTTTAAATAGGCTATATTGTCTATTTAAAAAAAAAAAAGATAATATAGACTAGATTGAAGTTTTTAAATGTTCTAAAAAAAATTAAAATTTTTATATGATGTAGGCTTTTATGTAGGCTATAAGGTCAGGCCAGACTTTTAAATAGGCAGGTCAGGCCAAAAAAATTAACTTTTAATAGGCCCGTAGGCCAGGCTCGGGCCTAATAAAATTTCGTAGGCCAGGCTCAGGCCTGCCAAAGCCTGGTCTGGCCTGACCTATTCCCAACCTTACCGGTGGTTCAATTTTTAGATGCATGTGAAAAAAATTCAGTTATGTAAATTCTTTGATGAAGATTAATTATCGTTAACGATGATATTAACTTTATACCTGAACTATGATAATAAAATAACTAAACAATGTACTAGTAATATCATAATATGAAATGTTAAACCACTATTTTTGTATACACATCCTCAAAATATTTTTGTGATTAGCCATTTTGATACATCAATTTATTTTTAGATAATTAATTTGGTTTTCAGGTGAGTTTTTATTGGGCAGTTTAGTCCAGAAATTATTACTAGTAAAAGAAGCATTAGAGACATCAGACATGTTTACACTTTTGATATATTGAAAAACCAATACTTACGGCGAGTTACATTTATAAAGATCAAAATGATGGTTTGTCCAAAGGATTTTAATCACTTTTTGCAATTAAGAAATGTTAAGTTTCTTTCAAATTTTGGTCAGAAGAAGATGAATGTCCTGACAAATGATGTGGGGGTATGTAAACGACCATTTTTAAGATTTTGAACTTCCATTTTCAATAAATAATAAACACAAACACTCTGAGTGTGTGAGACAGAGAAACCCTTACCACAATTTCAGCAAAATCGTATAGGGGAGGGGAAAACTAGTAGTACATCTTGACGTCAACACCAAAACACAAGCTAGGCTAGATGTTGCACGAGTCTATATCACAATGGCGTCATGGGATTTCTTTGATGAACTCAAGGAAGTAAAAAAGGTCGGTGAATTTTTTTGTGGTGGGGATGGTTGAAGAGCGTTTTGGGATTCCGACCTTGGAAATCAAACTGGTGGTAGTCAATCGAACAACATGAATTCTAGGCTAGCGTTTGTTAGGATGTGCCGCACATTCGGGAAAAACCACAACAATGCAAAAGTTCAGTATTGCAGCTTCTTAGAAATCATGAGTCAAGAACATGTGATGCAAACTTTCAAAATTAGAATAAAGTATAAACTTCTAAATGGATTGTATCTATAAACAAATGCAGATGTCACATGAAAAACCAAGTAATCAAAGTAGAGATTGATCATTTTCATACAATCCAAACTAAACCCTACATGTGTTTCATGCACCAGCACAAAATTGTGAGACATTCTTCCAACTGTTCTAAAAAGAGTTATCCTGCCTAAGTATATAACACTAGTCACTAGAGTTCTATACAGTTAGAAGATCAGAGTTCCCGTGTTTAACTAGGAACCAAAAGATTGAAAATAAGTTTGCAGAATTCAAAATTCAAACTGGCTTTTTAATATAATTTAATAAAGGACAAGAGTCGTCATTGAATTTCTTCTGTTGTTTGTTGCCCCTTTTACTGGAGCATTTACTGCAGAGCTTCCCATGAGTATACAGAAGGCAATTCAAATCAAACTTAAGTTCATTGGGGATCCTTTGGTTTAGATGAAGGTATGTCTTGTTTCTGTCTGCAACAGCTGGTACCCAACCCATGGTTTTTGCAATCTCAAATATCTGCATAAATATTTAAGTGTTAAGAAATAACTCAATGGAGTCAAATGCTGTAAAAGAAAGATGGAATCAATACATACGTGAGTGTCCACGGGAAAATCATCTAGCTGAAGGTTGAACATCAACACGCACGACACCTATAATCAATCACGTAATTTAGTGCAAATTTTGACATGAAGTTACAAACAATGCAATAACATTGATATCATCAGTAGAACAAATTATCCCACTGATAATGTTTGTCCTACTTTTGGAGAAAGAAGTTTACATACTTATGTCAAGTTCTGGTGTCTAGGTACCATGTTATCCCAAAAACAAAAATGGAAAATTCTTTCGTTCATCCAATTTTAAAATTCTTAGATTTTTATATTGGACCTAACTCATCCTCACAAAACCAGCTTGTAAGGTGATGGTTGCCCAAACTATATAAACACTACACAGGCCATATCTCTTGGCAATGTGGGACTAAATCCGCCCCTTTCGCACCCACACAATGAAGGTGTTGGAGGCTGCAAGCCTGCAATGAAGGCAAGCCAAATGCCACAATTAGGCGGCTGGAGGCGGACCGCAATGAAGGCGGAATTTCCAACAAAAATTATCCTCTTTCTCATAAAAAAAAGGTTAAAGAAAACAATGTCCTAACAACAGGAAATTTTTTGATACATTAGCTTATCATTTTGCTCCCCAAGCGAATCCAGGTTCTGTTTTCTTATAAAGGGAAATCACTATGCTATACAAGAGTGAAAAGCTCATAAAGTGCCCAACCATTGAGCCCATCGTCTCACATTTCACATAACATCGAAATCAAACTTATCATCTCAAAAAAAATTCCACCAGATTCACTCAAAGCTCTTAGGAGGGCTAAAGGCGCATTCACTACACAAAACAGCTTCGAGTTAAATAGTAAATAGATTGTCCACATCTCAACCTCTTCACCGCTAATATCATACTACATTGTACTTTACTGCGAAGTACTTCACCTCTACTGGGTTTGTGCATCTTAATCAAGATAAAAGCAAAAAAATTTGGTCAAGTGGCCCTTAAGGTGAATAAGTAGTGGGGTGTCTAGAGTTCGAACCCTGACCCCTGCATATATAATGTTGATATCCCTACAAACAAAGCTACGCAATTTCCTTAATCCAATTTGTAAATATACCTCAAAAGCAATCCTAAATCCTTATTATAGTAATGAACTAATGATGATAAACATTTCCCACAAACCACATTAGTTATGTCTTCGATTTAGTACTAGAAATGGAAATATGAAGAACCAAATATCATTTTGATTTTGAGTAACCAACAAACTAATAAGCTAAAAAGAGAGAAAAGGAAAAGAAGATTACAGTTTTAGGACCAATTCCTTTGAAAACAGACAACTCAGCCTTAACTTCATCAACAGACAAATCTCTTAAATACTCCAAACAAAACTTCCCTTTTCTCTCTAACAAACAACGCAACAAATTCTTAATACACAAAGCCTTAGTCGGTGCTAAACCACCACATCGAATAGCATTCTCCAACTCCTTACTCTCAGCATCATGCACCTTCAACAAACAAAAGTACAAAACGACACCGTTTCAGATAAAACAAAACCTACAAGTACAACAACACAATAACGATAACGAAGTTGTTACCTACTTGTTCCCAAGTTGGAAATAATGATTTGAGAGAAACGAAAGCTTTCTGTGAATTGGTTTCTGTGGTGTTTTGAGAGAGTATGGTTCGGACTAAACCGTCGAGAACGGTTTCCGGTGGGTCTTGATTGGTGGTGTTGTCGGTTGGTTGTGATTTGCGGTATTTGGCGAGTTCTGGTGGTATGCCGTGGAGGGATAAGAGAGTATTTCGTATTTCGAGGCATTCTTGTGGGGTGGGTTCAGTGTGAGAAGGGAATGGGTTTTTCAGATTTTCCGTTCGGATTGGAGTTTCCTGAAGTGAGTTTGCCTTTCGATCGCCGTCGTGCTCCGCCTTTTGCTTCCTTTTCCGCTTCTTTTCCATTTTTTTTCGTTCGTACTTCACAAGGGTGTGTTGGGATTGAAATATGCGCTTATTAAAAAAAATTGTTAAAACTATTTTTCGGTCCTTCCAAATTTAAAAGAAAAGAAAATAATTATATTTATTTAAAAAAAATTAAAATATGATAATTTAAAATATAATTTTGTAAATTATTTTTAAAATAAGTTGCATGCTATTTTTGATGCGAACGGGAGAAATCTGCCTTCAAGAGTGGTGGTTGTAATGATGGATAATGGTTGTTTGTGTTGCTGAGAAGGAAGATACCTGCAAAATACATTAGCATTCTGACGCACAACTCAACTCAGTATATGAAAGAGGTGGAATGAAAGTGACATTAAGTTAAAATTGGATCGTGTATATGTATGAATGAATGGATATTTAGTTGTGAATTGTGAGTCGTTGTTGTGGATCCAACAGTTGATGGGGATACGCGTTGTATTCGTCTAGGGTTGATGTATTGTCTTTGTTGTAGAGTGCTTTCGGAATCCGCGCCCGTTCATGTAAGGTAAATGGATCTGGATCAAGTGCATTTGTTATTGAGTCTTTAGTCAGTCCAGGACAACTTTTTATTTTTATTTTTGACAAAAAAGTGTGTTTATTGCATATAAAATGTGTTTAATATAGTCTAGAGATTAGCTAAAAATGGAGTCGTAAAAGTAAAAATACTAGTAATTTCATTTGGTTGTCTGTCTTTTTACAAACTCATCAGAATCAATATTGTGCTTTATATAATAAAAGGAAAATACAACTTTACTATTTTGAATAACATCGTCAAACTCTGTAAATTCTTCCGTGTGAGAATAAAAATAATCAATATTAATTTGGAGTATAGTTAATTTGGAGTAGTGAGGGGCTAACTAGCACAAACTTAATTAGAGAGAGAAACTCTCTCCTCTCTCTAAAGATTAGGGTTTCAATTTAGGTTTCATAACTAAACTAGTTGTCCTTTATAATAGAGTTTCTATCCTCTATAATGGAGTTTGTCTCCTCTCTTGTGGAGGTTCCTCTTCCACCCATGTGGATTTTTCTTCTTATTTTGCCATCCATTTCCCTTTCCTCTGTACTACCACCACCACCAACATCCATCATGTTCTTCGTTCTATATATCATCCAGCAACTACCTAGCTCTCTTTATATAAATCAAGCTTGTTGTGGTGCTCTCAAATCTAAAGCTAACTTCACCAACCACCTGTTCAATGATTTTTGGCCATGAAAAATGATCTCCACCGGAGCCATCGTAATTGAAAAAATTGAAGGGTTGAGATATTGTGTTTATGTTTTCCTTTTGTTATATGTGTGTTAACGTTGTTATTAAAGTTGCTCTATTTATGTTTGCATTCATTGTGTATAATAGAAAGTCTCAAAGATGTTTAACTGTGAGTGACCGTCTAATACGGACGGTTGCAAACCACTTTCTTTTCTCCACGCAACAACTAGTTCATTTACAATGAGTGAGTTTAAACAATCTTGAGCACTCGGGTAGTCGATATGTGCGTTTACAAGCCAAAGAAATGATTTGTATTTGCATAAATCAAAAGACTTTGGTTACTCAATTTATTTATCATGTGTGGAAGAATTTTGTTTGGGTGCTTGGATTGAGTTATTCGTTTTGTAATACTTTTTTGATTTATCAATGTTAATATATTAATTGACTTAACTAATTGTGTTGTTTTTTAAAATTTGAATCAGAAATGCCCAAATACATTATGTCTCTATATCTTATACTTCTTTTATCTTATCTCATAAAAAGATGTTGTTTATTGTCTAAATAAAACTTAGGAGTATAATTTAAGATCAACTTGAACCAAATTGAGCTCACGCAACCACCTTAAAGAAGAGAGAAAACCAAAATATTCTACAACACGAACCTCACATTTTGTTGTAAAAAAGAAAACCCTCACAATTTGGTTCAATCATTCATGTTTTAACAACAATAAAAACATTTATCTCGTCGCATATATAAATTTCAATCCTAATATGGTTATTATTAAATAGAGAAAGTAACATTAATATTACATTTTATTCTCTCTAGAGTTGATTATTTTTCCACATAGTCTTAGTGATTTCAACCTTATATAAATTTCAATCCTAATACGATTATTAGTGAAAATTTTAATTGAATATTTCCTTATAGAAGGGGTTGACCACAAATGTTTCTCCATACGCACCGGCCGAGGATCGAACCCAGGACCAAATGGTTAAGGGGCCCAAACATCTACCACTTATGCCACACTATGCTGTTTATTCGAAATTCTGTATTAAGGACTAAACTATTTTCCGCCACAAAACATAAATGCACCATCAAACATTCAAACTTAAAAGAATAGTATCCATCATTCGTGAATGGCGTATCTCTACACAACGTTGGATACAGCGGAGGAATAGAGACTTGTCCTAGAGATGATCAGATCTGCCTGGTCAACCGCGGTCTTCCCTATAAGACCATGTCAGTGAACTCCACAACCATATTAATATTCCATCAACAACACTAAACGACAAATACTATTTGTACTTGTTTTTCACACATAATACTATGTATGTACATGTAATAAAAGAGATAATCCTCTGCTTGCTCGCTGCTATGTTCATGTGAGAAGAAAGCAAGGCATGCCATTTCTCAAACTTTTCTTACACGTACACGGTTTACAGCAAGAGACAAGGAAAGAGTTTTAATTAAGGTTTAAGTTTATATTCTAAAATACTATATATATTTTATGATGACTCTAAAATATTATTGATCTCTAATTTCCTAACTTTTCACATAAAAAGAACTAGACATGTAACACTTCATGATACATATCAATATATAGCTTGGATAAGAGGAACTTGATTAAGAGATTCTAGAAATCTTTTAATCAAACTTGAATTATTCCAAACGAAAAATTTGAAAATGATTGATAGAGTTTATAAACATGATAGAATTATGGAGACAATATATTCAAAGCAAGGAGTGGAGAGGGAGCTAGAGATGTGAGAAAATCAATGGTAAAGGATTTCTAGTGATGAAGTTAATTAATTACTATATGTTATCTTTGTTAAGCATTTTAAGCGTACACTATAACTCATTCATAAATTTTGAGGTATATCCATGCATATGTAGTATAATTCACCCAAAAACCAAAATTGTACATGTATCCATACATAGATATCTTTCTTTCCTCAAACTCAGCATTCAACATACAAATGATAGAACTGGGGAAACCCTAACTAGCTAGCTATAGCTAGCCCATTAAAACAAAAATAGGTACATCATTAAATCATGTTACAAAGAACTATGATTGCTCCTACTTAATTATCATTAAAACCATTTCAAATATTTTAAGTAATTTGATATTAAAAATGTAAATATACTATCTCCTTCATTTTTCTTCACCGACACTATAGCAAAGAATCAAAGCCTTTCGATCTAGACAAAAAGATTTACA
Source organism: Trifolium dubium (assembly GCA_951804385.1). Lineage (NCBI taxonomy): Eukaryota > Viridiplantae > Streptophyta > Magnoliopsida > Fabales > Fabaceae > Trifolium > Trifolium dubium. The sequence goes on from OX638073.1 coordinate 29,251,460, forward strand.
TCAAATTATCATTATCAATCACAATAACAATTTTTTTGCTCTTCTAATTAATCAAGAAAAGTACCAACACTTTTACACACCAAAAGAGAGAGAGAAGGAAGACAATTACAAAGCATGCAAGCTAAGTACATATATCCTTCTTCCAAATCAAAACAAAAATTATTATGGTATGAAATAAAAACAAAACAAAATGATACTTAATTATTAGTAGTAGCAATAGAAATGGAATATACTTATAACATAAACATAAATGGATCGGACCAAAACGCTTGATTCCCCAAGAGTTGATGAATGATGAGTGTAGTTGGATCTTATATAGTACCAAATACTATAGACCCTAGCTACCCTTTTCACTCTATGTATAATTGAGTTGATGAAAGTAGGGTTTTCTCATAAGCATAAGCATAAGCCACGTAACTTTTCCTTCTTTGTTAAGATCTTCTTCTTCTTGTGCTTGTTCTTGAGCTAGTTTTGAGTGGTATTTGTGATGGTGGTGAAGTTGATCATAATCATCATCAACAAAAGTATGGTGGAAGATGATTATGATGTTTGTGATAAAGGAAGAGGTGAGAGTGTAATGATGATGGTTATGGATATTGGTCAGAGAGAAGGATGAGGGAATCATCATGATGATTGGTGTTGGGTGAGGTCGTAGGGTTGAACAAAAATCCAAGGTAGTAGTTCGTGCCATCTCTCTCATCTCTCTCTCTCTCTGAGAAAAAAGAAAGAGACTAGTGTAATTGATAGCTCTCTCTCTCCCTCCTTTTCTATTGTGGGATCGAAGAATGAAAAAATTATCATGAAAACCGTGGTGTCAACTTTTTTATGGCCTCAACCTCTTGTTTCGCAAGGAAAAGGAAACATGACCCCATCTCATTTTCTTTAGACAAATAATTAAGTATCACATGTTACTCTAATAATAATCACCATAAAATAGTACAATCATTACATTTAGCAAACTCAAGAGGGCTTGGATAGATATGATTCTAAGTTTTTTTTAACTTAACTAGAAGTTTTGATTTTAAATCCAAATGTAGAATTCAACTAGTTAAAATTGTTGAGAGAGATTTGTTGTCCATTATTTCTACCAAATTCAAGAAATTAGTCTTTACTATAAAAAAAATTGGTTAGTTTGATTAATTTGAATTAAGAGGTAAAAAACTAGCTAGAGTTAAGAGACTTGATGAATAAAAAAATATATTGACATTAACAAATTGTTATAAAGGTCATAAGAGTACAAATGTACTGATATTAACAATTAATTACTATAACATTGTCCAAAAAAAAATCTCTATAATTGTGTGTATATTATAGGCGTTTTACATATGGTTCAATTTATGATCATATTAGGTCGTATATTGAAATGAGAATATGAGTTAACTAATCTAGGAGGTATTACGATTTAAGAAGATTGCGTTTGAAAAGAAATTGAAACTACTTGATGTCAGAACTCGTTTCGAACTCTAGATTATTAGAACTTATTCTCTAGGAACCATAAGGTGAAAAAAAAATTAATAGATTGAGTCATGAGGGCACGAGTTTTTTTAACTACAACAATCTTTTATTATTTTGTTTTGAGGAAATTATTATTATCTTCTTCATGTACCCATTATAACATTCAATGAAACTTTAGTACACAAATGATCAATTTGTTGTCACACAATATAAGTAGAAAATATCCCTTGGAATTGGAATATTCCTACATACGTAGTCATATACAAAATGGTCTAAGTCTAAAAATAGAGACAAACAATAAAAAAAAAAATCTAAGAATAACAACTCCTCTATTATCACACAAGCAATTAGAGCCATTTGAAACAGATCAGACAACAATAATTCATAAATTATTCAACCATCATTTGAATCATATATTTACAATAGCATCCTCACAAACATTCGCTTCATAGTATGAATGACAAATTTTCATTTCTCAATCCATCTCAATAATTAACAAAATATTGAGGGGTTTAAAGTGCAGAATGATTAGGCAGCTAAGCTCCATTTGATTTTTAATCATGTTTACAATAAGTAGTTTAATATTAAAAAACAGTAAAAGGCTGTTTATGACCCTATATGTAAATGTTTATTATATATAAGCTTTATAGGGTTTAGTTAAAGATATAATTTGGCAGAATAGAGAAATAAACATACCCCATGAGAATAAAGAATGAGAAAGTGATCACAATCGAAATAGAATATACATGTGGTTTTCTGAATGTAATGGCTGTCCTTCTGCAAAAAGCAAACTTATTGGGACAAAAATGTTAGTTACTATTCACATAAACTCTAATAATATTCCCGACATTCTGAAGCTTGAAAGCAATAATTCATTGTTTACAAAGATAGAGAGAAAAGATTCCAAAGATAAGCATATTTTGAATGTTTGTATGTCTAGTACTGCTACTATATAACCTGGTCTCTGATCATAATTCTTGATCCTTGCACTACTCATCATTCTACAATTCTAATGTTACTTAAAACATCTTTTACTTAATTCTTTTTGTTTTTATATTGTCTTTTAATTTCTTTCTTGCTTTTTTGCTGCACGCCCCTGCTTTTTTTGCTCACTTTTTATTTTGTCTCAAAAATTCATCCTATGTGTATTGTCTCAAAACCTATTCAAATATTTACTGCATGTTTCTTTTATGGTGAGACATATATTACCCTCAAGAAAAATAGCAGATATTTTATCCAACAATTAATTAATAAGAACAAGATGTATAAGTGGATTTACATGTGGTGTCCACAAATTAGTTTCTTTTTTCACTATATCTGGTTCTTATGAGAAATGATCTAATTAATTTGAGTTTGAGTCGAATTCTGACATCAAGTAGTTTCAGTCTCCTCTCAAAGTGATCTAAGTATGGTCTACAAAGTAGATTTTACTTCATATACAAATCTACTTATTAGATTGTTTTTATTGGTGTTGAATAAATTATCCCTAATGTTATTTTTCACGTGTCCGGCCCATTAGATCAATTAATCTGACCTACGGTAAATTTTAACATCAAGTAATTTCAATTATTTTTCAAGTGCAATTGTGAAAATCGCACCTGTGTGGTTGAATCAAATCAAGTTTAGTATTATCCCTAATAATTTTAGAAAACCCTTCTTTTCGCGTGTTTTTTTGCTTATTGTTGAATACGTTATCATAAATTATGTGTGTAGTTTAAATTGTGAGTAGTAAAAGATAAAATAGATATAAATAACTGTATTTTTAACGTTTAAATAACACTATATTATCACAAAACTTATCCTATATAACATCATTATATTTTTTGTTTCCATTTTCAAGCCAGGTAAGAAAAACTAATTTAATTCATATCTGCATCAGTCCAATTATGTAATCTCATTTAAGTGTCTATTATTGGTTGTTTTTATGAGCACATATAAGGACAAATGTAGTTTTGGAAAACAACTCATCAAACCTTTGCTCATGACTTTATGTTTGACCCTGATAAAGTCAGTAACTCATGCACAAGTGACAAGCCAGCCTTTTCTTCCACTTTCTCTTATTATGAATGGAGGAAAAATGTGGCAAACATAATGAGTTTTAAGAGAAAAGTAGGACTCTGGAATAAAAGTTTAAAATTTATAATCTTTTTCAGGATTCAAATCTTTTTGACACAAAACAAATTGTCTAATTCCAGGCAAACATATATATAAAGGGCACAGTAAATCATGTTCCCCTTTAATTATCAATTTCTTATAGTAGAGGTTATAAAAAAACCCCTAATATACACCACTACTCCACTTTACCTTGACGATATTGCAACAATAACTTTCCTTGTAAAAAAATTCTTTAAAGTTTCATTATAAAAAAAAATCTTATAGTTTGTACTTAAAACAAACAAATATATGTGTTTATTTATATGTATTTTAAAATTTTAGTAAATTATAGTAGTTCATATTTTAATTTCACTTATGTCATTATCTTTATATACATTGATTAAATGTTTATGTCTGAGGTGAATGGCCTCAAATATCCTTGTGGTATTGTTTGGTGCATATTAAGTAAGTGTTACAAGATGCGTGTGTACTCCTCTGTCTTGTGAGCATGAAAGTATGAGGAATAATACGCATAAATTTATTTTGAATTTGCTAGAATCATAGAGACGTACTACTGATAATTATGCATTAATATGTATTAATTTCTCAGTGTCTTGGTGGTTATTGACGAGGTGTGGTGTAAGGTGTAATCAGTGGTTTGGAGTGAGTATGGCGATCCCAGAGATGTTGCCTTTGTTTTTTTGAAAACTTTCTACTTTTTTTGCGTAAAGGAAAATGTTGCTGGAAAGGTATAGTGATGATTTGACATGCGATGGTGTGGGACGTATTAGTCCAGATCGTGTCATATTAAGTGGTTTCAACTTCTTTCCGAATACAGTTGCGGAGATCGAATTGCGGTCTACATATCCTACTACCAAATCTAACGTTTGGTATAGAGTTTCCAATCTTGTATAAGGTAACATTCTAAGAAGGTTTAAACATCATTTTCGTCCTTGTATACGCGAAATTTTGATTTTAGTCCATGCATCAATTTTTGTTCTAAATAAATCCCTGAATCAACCAAACTTTTTTATTTTAGTTCATAAAACAAAAATCCGCAGAAAAAATTGTAAGAAAATCTAGTGAAAATTTGTAAATTTTCCTGTGGATTTTAACTTTTAGGAGTCAAAAGCAAATAATTTGGTTGATTCATATGTTTATTTAGAACAAAAATCGATACATAGGCTAAAACTTAAATTCCGCGTACATACAAAAACAAAAATTTATTAAGAGATTTTTTTTTGTACATTGGAAGAAATTGATTAAGAGGTTTAAGCCTTCTAAAAACTAAACTAGTTTATAAAAATTGTTTCAACAAAATAAAAAATAGTTTATATAAAAAACCGACTCTGCATTAATGGGCTTTTGGATGACACCACCTTGTAATGTAAACGGTGTTTGGGCGTTTGATTTACAAACAGCTAACAACACAACACAAGTAGTTGAGTTGAGTTGAGTTGAGTGCGGGATAACGTGAAAGGAAGGAGATGAGATGGTAGTACTTCTTCTCAATAACTTGCACTTTTCTCGTTGGACTTTTTACAAACACCTTACGCCTCGTAAATTCACTACTCTCTATCACAACAATTCCACCTCCAATTTATCCCATTTCGTAACCCTAACTTCCCGCCAGAAAGACCAGATTCATCTCTACGTCGATACACTTCTTCAATGGAACAAGGTATTTATTTATTTCTTCAGTTTCTCTCTCACACGCACAGTAATAACGATTTAACAATTGCATTTTGTGATTGTAATTGCAGCGCATGAATCTAACTGCTGTTAAAGAAGTGAATGAAGTTATGGAAAGACACATTGAGGACTCCCTTGCGATTTTGCCTCCGTTGAGGGATAATTATATCAGTCACTGCAGCACTTCCATTGATAAGGTTAAACTCGTCGATGTTGGAACTGGTGCCGGACTTCCTGGTGTAGTTTTAGCGATAGCTCGACCAGGTGAAAATAAGTCATTTCTCAACATTTAAAAAAGAAATGAAAGAAAACACACACTCTCTCTTTTTTCTCAGTCTCTCATTTCTCTACAAGTAAAGAAGAAAGTGTGTTAATTAGAACTTAGAATGAAAACACACACACTCATTTCTCTCTCAATCTCTGAAACCCTAGAACGCTAGAACGTTTTTTTCTTTCTCTGCGCCGCAAAATGCAATTTCAAACCGTCAGAGTCAGGATTATGGATCGTTACGTTTCAACGGAACCTATTGTATTTGCACTATTGCAACCAATAGGGTTGTTTGAAGTACTCCATTGCATTCCAACGAACGAGAACCTATTTAGTGAGTGACTTGAAGAGTTCAGGCAAGTTTGCTTCCTACTAAAAGTTTTATGGGTGAAAATAATATTCCCATGGAAAGGGCGTTGATCAGGTCACTGTATCAGAAGAAGAGTTTACCGGATGAAATATGTTCAATTTTTCTTGGGAGGGGAGCTAACCTTGACTCGATCACCACATGTGGGCACATCTTTTGTTATAGATGCTTCGAGCACCACTACGAAGTCATAAACATGCCTCATCCTATAACTGGTATAGTTCTCATTTATAAGAATTGGAACTATATCAGTTATAGGATGAGGCACGTTCATGACTTCGTAGTGGTGCTCGAAGCATCTATAACAAAATATGTGCCCACATGTGGTGATCGAGTCAAGGCTAGCTCCCCTCTCAAGGAAAATTGAGCAGATTTCATCCGGTGAACTCTTCTTCTGATACAGTAACCTAATCGATTCCCTTTCTGTGGGAATATTATTTTCAGCCATAAAACCTTTAGGTAGGAAGCAAGCTTGCCTAAACTCTTCAAGTCTCTCCCTAAATAGGTTTTTTCGTTCGTTGGAATGAAATGGAGTACTTCAAACAACACTATTGGTTGCAACAGTGCAAATACAATAGGTTTAGTCGAAACGTAACGATCCTGTAGGATTAGGCCTGGCTCTGACGGTTTGAAATTGCATTTTGCGGCGCAAAGAAAGAAAAAAACGTTCTAGGGTTTCAGAGATTTGAGAGAGAAATGAGTGTGTGCGTTTTCGTTCTAATTAACACACTTTCTTCTTTACTTGTAGAGAAATGAGAGGCTGAGAAAAAAGATAGTGTGTGTGTTTTCTTTCATTTCTTTTTTAAATGATGTTGAGAGAGTTTATGAAAATAAGTTGAAAACAACTTGTGAACATGTTATAAGCTCTTCTAGATAGTCTCGTAAGTGTTTATGTTTGTAGATAGTCTTCGAGATCAATAAACTAATTCAAACAGGCTCTTAATGCAATAGATTGGGATGTAATGCTAATGGAGTCTATGAACAAGCGATGCGTTTTCTTGGAGCACATTGTTGGTGTTATAGGTTCCTCCAACATTCAAATTGTAAGAGGAAGAGCAGAGGTACAGCATATTCATTTCTTTTTTAATGACAATTTTAATTTGAACACCCAATGTGTTTGTTAAAATGTAAATGGGCGCAGGACAGAGTTTGGGGCAGAATCTTTGCTTCAGAGAGAAATTTGACATAGCAGTAGCCAGGGCAGTTGCAGAGACGAGAATATTAGGTACTATTGGGGACTTCATGATAATTTAATACTTTATTGTTGAGTAAATACTTAAGTCCATCCTTGGAATTCTAAGGTCGTACTTGTACCAATATAGTCCTCCACATTATCAATATTCCAAATTCCAAAATGATACAAATGTTAATTAAATTTCTCCCTCTGAATGTGGTATCAAATGTATCCTCGACATTATTCACGTAGTTTCAAATTTATCCTCAATATGACCAACTTAATATCATTCTAGTCCCTTCAAATGCAAATAGACAAACACATTTGATTAAAACTTTGCAATTTCATGGATCATGTTGGAATATCGATAATGTGAGGGACTAGATTGATACAGGTCTACAATTCTAAGGACCAATTTGAGTATTTACTCCTTTATTTCCATAATAACATTTGTGATTTTTTTCTTACTACTTTGGTTTTTGCTTCTTGTTATTTGTTTTCCAGCTGAGTATTGTCTTCCGTTGGTTCGAGTTGGGGGAATGTTTATTGCTGCTAAGGGTCATGATCCAGATGTATGTAACAGGTGTTAGATATTTATTTTCAAGTGTTGATCCTTATCTTATTGTTATGCTGGTATTTAGTGATGCTTCGGTGGTTGCTTTCCTACGTCTGAGAGCTTTTTTATAAGTAACCACCAGAAATATGGGTAATTCGTATGTGTGATACTGAAAATCACTAGCTTATCCACTTGTCAACATGTATTCTGTCTGGGCATGCCCTAGATTGAGTTATTTTCAGGGTACAGTTCTAAATTGATAATACCGTAAGAGAGCATCTTTGGGCTAATAGACTGGGAAACACAAAAATTTCAATTATTAAGATTTCAGACTTATATAATTCTGTAGAATGATAGTAGTATAAAGGATATAACATTTAGAAAAGAGAAAACAGAGTAGGCTGATAGTTATCCCCCTGAATAAAAAAAAAGTATATTTAAGAATAAGAAAATTAGATCAGGCCGGGTTAGTCCGACTGGTCAAACTGTGAACCATTTCATATATGATCCTTTATCAGCGCAAACTGCAAAGTTTTTACACACAATCATTTAACAATTTGCTGGCACATCATTAAAAAGTTAAGTTAAACTTCCTTGTAGTGGTTGCGATAGTCAACTTCTCAGTTATTTCGTAAGAAACTATACACAGACTATAGATCAAAGTTCCATCACATCTCAAGTCTTGCTGAGTTATTCTGTGGCTTTTCTATAAATATTGCACAGATTTGACCTTGTGAATCATCGACTAATTTCCTGTGTGATGAACTCGGATAGGATGAAGTTAAGAAAGCTGAAAGCGCCATCAAGAAAATGGGTGCATCATTATTGCAAGTATGCTCAGGTACACGCTCTAAACCTTCGAACTTAACTCTTGTTGTACATACTTTTGTGCCAAGTTTGTTTTTTATTAGAAAAAATAAATCAAATTGCTATGATTTCCTGAGATGAAACTTGCATTTGTATTCCTGCAAATATAGGATTTTAATAATTATATTTTCTTTTAAGTGGAGAGATTCATAACTTCGCTGTTAGATAGTGCTAACCATCATGTAAATATTTTAATATTATGACAAGCTTAAGCCGTAACATCAATTTTCAAGGCTTTGATTCCCCTCCCTCACTCTATTAATTTGAATGATCCGGAGCTTAGAGAGTGGTGACTCTTTTTTATTGGAAAATTGTGAGGGAGTTAAATCAATATTATTGGCGATGAAGATGATAGCTGATGCTGTCCTAATCGCTTGTTGGTGCATGCTAGTAAACTGTAAAAGTTGGGCAAGCTGTACCTGTGGATCAAGGTACATACTACACAAGTGATTAGTGATAGTTTTAGTTGAAACGAACTGAGGCGGAATGATAGGGGATAGCGTTTTGTTAGGAAGAATGGAGTGAATAAAATTTGCTATTTTATTTCATAGGCATAGTTCAAAATACCTTTTTTTTTTTCTCTTTTAAGGAAAGAAACTCAATCTTATATCCATTGTATTCTATAACGAAATTCTAGTTGAAAAAAATAATTTAAAAACACTTAACAATTAATTCCTAATTACAAAATCCTGACCACCATAAATACCTGTTTCTTATGCTCCTAAATGAGTAAATTTCACAATTGTGTGTTGCACATTAGAAATATTTGTCTTCCTTGGCTTTTTTAGAAATATTTAACTTTGGCTATACCCTTGTGTTGGTCCCATCTTTTTTTTTCTATTCCAAGAGTTTGTGTTTCATTTCTATTTATTGTTTCATCATCAGTGGATAAGCTAAGCTTATTGAAGTAATTTTATGTTGACCTTGCATGTTCAGTGGAATCGCAAAGCCCATATGGTCAGCGTACTGCTGTCATATGTCTTAAGGACCGTCCCATGCCAATGAAATATCCCCGTAATCCCGGTACACCAGCTAAAGAACCATTGTAAGAGATGGATACTCACTATGTTGGCTGTGTTCTGCTGTTGTTCCTACCTAATCCTATCACTTTTCTTGAACCAGCGTCTGAGAGAAGGACCCTATGAAGTGCACCAATGACCTGATTTTCAACTCATAGGACAATTACTTTATCTAATTTATTATAAATTTATAATACTAGTTTTGTTTATTGTTTTTTTTTTTAATAGTAGTACTAGTGATATTATGACTTTGTATATCTTCTTGTGATGCTACTCTACTTGCACACAGACAGTATTACAATATACCTTTGTATAAACATGTAAATGTAAATTGCAAGCTGTACTCAAACTTCTTTCTTCATTTAGCAACTAAATTTATTCTATTGGATTTGCTTTTGAAAGATGATATAATTTATCAACTGTTTGTTTGTTATGTTGAAAATTAGTCAAGTGTGTTGTCTCTCAATCTCAAGCTGCAATTTGAACTTTGACCAACAGTAAGACTATTGGAACACGAGAATACATGGCACCAAATTCTGAACCCATATTGACATGCAATGCTATTTGGCTGAAACTAAGTAGTACAATCACAGTTTTAAATAATTTAAGAGAACAAATACATTGAAAAATAACCATTGTTATTAGTTTGGAGATGGTCTTTAGGTTTTTTGGGTTTTGAAGTGGGTTAATTTATTGAGACCATGATTCTTTGAAATATTAATTCAACAGATGCAATGACGTGAAGTCTAAGACTCCAATATCTAACACTGATGTAAAGTGTATAAGATTTGAAAATATATGTTACAATCTTGTTTTTAATAGTATTGGTAATGAGTTGCATAATTTTTTATCATAAGAGTAAAATGTGCATGAGTATGACATCGTTGTGAGAACGAGGAAAAAGAAAAATAATATATGCAATAAAATAATTATACAAATATTCCATCCATTTAGTAATAAAATATATATTTCATCCATAAATGTACTGTAAAATGTAATTCAATATGAATCAAAAGCTAGTCAATGTATGTCTCTACCAACAAAATAGTTCTACCCTTAGCAATAGTAGTAGCATTGTATAATATTGCAAAAAGCCAACTGGAGCCCCTTCTACGATGCAAGTCGCTCGCTCCTTGCATATGTCATCGGTTCATTTTCCTACGCTTCTTAAACTTGCGGCGAGAGTTCGCACTGTCTTTCACATAAATGGTCGTAGGAAGACCATAACACACCATGCATGCCTCAAACATAAAAGGCACATAGCTATTAGGTGAATTATGAGGTGAATTCATAATTGACCCAATTCTACCATGCTGACCACAAAATTCATTCTTTCTGCAAATTGAACATTCAGATGGTCTTTGACACATTGCATTATAGCATTTTATTGTGTAAATATATATCATTTAAGAATTTCTTTCCACTCTATGGAATGCAAAGAAATCCACTAAATATATGCCGAAAGTGCAAAGGCATTCGTTAGAGTGGAGAGAAGTTCTTAAATGATATATATTTACTATAAAATGGTATAATGCAACGTGTCAAAGACTACCTAAATGCCTAATTTGCAGAAATAATGAACTTTGTGCTCAGCATGGTAGAATTGGATCAATTATGAATTCACTTCATAATTCACCTAATAGCTATGCGCCTCTTATGTTTGAGGCATGCATGATATGTTATGGTCTTCCTACAACTATTTATGTGGAAGACAGTGCAAACTCTCGCCGCACGTCTAAAAATCGTAGGAAAATGAACCGATGACATATGCAGGGAGTGAGCGACTTGCATTGTAGAAGGGGCTCCAATTGGATTTTTGCAATATTATACAATGCTAATACTATTGCTAAGGGTAGAACTATTTTGTTGGTCAAGACATGCATTGACTAGTTTTTGATTCATATTCATATTGAATTGCATTTTACAGTACATTTATGGATGAAATATATATTTTTTATTACTAAATGGATGAAATATTAGTATAAATATTTTATTGCATATATCTTTCAAAGAACAAATGGAGAGCCGGCCACAAGATACTATATTGGAATGCAATCTGGTGAATAATCACCAATCCTAGTAAATACACCACTCCTGCAACCCATAAGGAAAACTGCAGGGGACTTCTTTAGTTTCCTGATCTCAGCCAAGGGAATGTAATCGCAACCTGTGAAGAAGAATGACAGGCTAGCTTTTAAGCTACAACTATAGAAATTATAAAAGTAGGGAAATCAGGAAAAGAAAGAAATTAGGTACTACTCCCTATCTCATGTGACTTGTGCACAATTTAAAAGTTGATAAAGCAGTTGATGTTAAATCTTGTGAGAATGTTAATTGCATGCATGCTACTGTAGAATTGTGAAGTAATAAAAAGTATATTGTAGCTTACCATTATCATGATCAAAATGTATAAAAAGACTTCTTTGCTCCATCGCACAAGTCATTTGAGAAGTCAATTCTATGTAGTTGGACTTTGTACCAATAAATCCCTGTAGAGTAAAAGCATAAATATTTTGTAAATACATTAACCAAAAAAAATCATAAATAAAGTAATTTTTAATATTTATTGATTTGTGTGTTTCTTTTACCTTAATATTAGAGGATAAAGCCTCTCTCATCAGTGTAATTTTTTTTCCCACTAGGTAGAAAGCATCTAAAGGATCAATTTGAGAAAAACTCCTCTCAAAACTAGCAAAAATGCTGCTAAGAGAAGACATTATGTAATTTTCTTGTGACCTCAGTACAGAAAAACACTCCCACGGAAGCATCTGTCATGTTAAAACAAAAATACACAAATAAAATACAGTGTTAAGTTAAAAACAATACACAAATAAAATATAATTATGTAACATGTGTTAAGTAAAAAAAACAATTCCATTTACCTGAACCTCACTATCCAAGATAAGAATTGCAGGTTTTCTTTTTTTATCACTTTTTAATTGTACATTAGTTCTAACATACTTTCCAAATTTCTTCTTTATATATTCAAAAGCAGCCTCAGATGCACTCTTTTGAGCTGCATTTGGTGCTGAAAATATCCCACTCTCAGGCTTATCCACATAACCCACTCCAACAATGTAACAACCTTTTTTGAAGAATAGTGGTGATGTAAGTGTGTTGTCTTTTCCATAAGCTGAGCTACTCAAAAGAACATTTAAGACGCCCTCGTTGACATTCAAATTGAATACTTTTTTGAAATGTCCAACAATGTTTTTTAGTAGTGCATCAAATCCTTTGATTTTCAACATTTCTCCCACCATGATGCACTTCCAGGACCAAGCCATGAATCTTCCATTTTCCTAGTAAGGTATAACAATTATAGAGGGAAATAACAATTAGAATTTTCAAATGTAAAACTATTTCCGCCTACCATTTCAATGATATTGGAGGTTGCACGCATGAATCAATCAATATATCAATATATATAATAAGTACTCAACATTCTAAAGAAACATTAACAATCAAATGAAACGAGTAAGCACAATAATACCATAAGGGAGAAAATTTGGCATCTAGTCCAATTTTCTCTCCATCGAGATTGACCCAGGGTCATCTATGATTATCAAACATTTGTATTAATTAATAAATCAAACAAGTGAAATCAGAAAAAAGAAGAAGATAGATAGCAACACCTCAGCCTCGGATTCTCCATTGAAGCTACCAATATGTTGTTTTGAGTTCGTGAGAAGAAGATAGATAGCAACACCAAGAAGACGGATCGACGGTAGTTTTTTCTAGGGTTTTTAATGGTGTGTTTGGTAGAGAGAGCTTAAAGAGAGAGAGAGAGTTATGAGAGAGACCAACAACTTATCTTGTTTGGTTGTGGTGATAAAGAGGAAAGTGAGAGTTACAACATGTGGGACCCAACGATATTTGAGTCTTCAATTCTCATATGTGCGAAGAAGCAGATGAGAGAGTTGTTGCAAATTTTGCTATCTTCCAATGTTACCCTTCCTTTATGACGCGTTGCGAAAAAACACCCTAGCTTACAAATGTTCGAAATGACACAGAATCAATTTGAATTTTATTTATTCACGAAGGAAAAGAGAAATATTGATAAAACTTTGTTGACAATGAAAATATGGTCATCGCATGGGGGAGTTAGTTTTTTATTATTGCATTTGACAGGACGTTAAATTCTACTCTATGTATCTCTCAGTACGATAGAGAAAACAAAGCTACGTAATTTGAGTACAAAATGATTGTTGATTGGTTGATTTTAAAGAACATGTTTACATCAAATTCTAGTGGTTAAATATACCTTGTATGCTCGTACATTTGAGACTTAAGCGTTAATTTGTAAGATGAAATGGATAAAACATTGTTCATTTATGAAAAAGTTTGCTTTCAAATTGATTGCACAAGGGCAAAAAAGATTGAGTTTGATGCAATGTTTTAAAAACCGGACCGGTCATCGAACCGGTGAGGGTGCGGGTTCACTGGTCGAACCATGGGGTGACTGGTCAGACCGCATGACTAAACTTGATCAAACCGGATCAAACCGGTATAATGAACCGGTCTTTATAATACAACTATATAGGTATTAAACCGGTCGAACCGGTGACTCGGTCTATAAAAAAATCATGATTGAATTGAAATTTTTACACTTTAAAAATTGTAAAAATTCCAAAATATCATAATTTAATAAGTTCAATTTTAAATTTAAATTATAAATATAGTGGTCACACAAACAACAAAATAAATAAGCGAATATAAAGTGTTTTTGTACTTAATTGAATGATTCGACCTTTAAGAATAAGTAAAACATAGGTTAAAAAATATCAAATTATTATATGTATTAAATTGTATTGAATCGGAGAATAAAAACATTTTTTTATAATAGAATATAGTACCTATTTATTTGTATTTAAAAGATTATAACATATGTATTTTAATTATAAATATAATAAATTAGAATCATTAGATTTTCTAACGGCAGAAACATTTGTTATTGTAATATTAGACTTATATAAAATAAAAAGTTTAATAACATTAAGCAAACAAAAATTTAAATTTAAAGTCCATAAAATAAAAATAAAAAATCAAATTTGATTCTTAAATAAAACTTGTGAGAAAGCTTTGTTTTCTATTAAAAAAAATATTAATAATATAAGAATATGCATTATATTAAATACAAAGTAAATTAGTTTATAAACGAATAACTTTGCATAGTGGTTGAATGTTTATTCATTTATGAAGAGGTCATGGGTTCAAACCTTGGTGAAGACATTTTTCATTCAATTAACATTCAATGAAAAATAGTATAAATAGTGGTTGAATTCTTATGTGTAAATATGCAAACAATTCTGCTACAAATCAGAAGATAAGTAAAACTGTTGAAAATGTCTAGAACATGTCTTTGCTACTTATGCTTGTGTTATAAACCCTTGATGATAAACACTAAGACTAGATGTAGTGCATAGAATAGAGATGCATATAATTTAATGTTTTGAAAAACAGTAAATAAACATTAAAACATGTTTTTTATTCATTCTTTTTTATTGTTTAATCGTTGTAGGTAGATCTTTGCAGTCCTTGTGTTTGAATTTTGTAGTTTAATTCATATTCATATATACATATATGTGTGTGTGTGTGTGCGCGCGCGCGTGTGTATTTCAGTGGAAAGTAGAGAGAAATTTGCAGATGCTAAAGCTTGGGTAAGAGACAGAATGAAATCAAAGCGTAATTGTGATGTAAAAACGTACGAATGACAGAAGCCATAACAATATCTTGCCAAATGTTAGAAATGAAGGACATAAAAGTGGATATAAAAGTAGTTTCTCTTCATTTATGCAAGACATATTGTCTTAGGACAATATCTCTTCAAGAAATTAATTCTCATTCAAAGGTAAAAATTCATTTTTTTTATATTTACAATAATATAAATTTTTTCTCTTAACTCTTTGTAATTATATCTTAATAAATATGTGCATACCTTTTTATTTTATTTTACATTAAGCAACAAATATTTGAATATGTTGAGGCTCCTTTGAACTTGTGGCAAAAAATATATAAAGTTGTTGACATTAATAGAGAAGAAGCACTTGAATTGAAAAAGCATAATGATGCTATACCACTTCTTTTGAATATTATAGATTTATCACGAGTTTTCTCTTTTTAATACTATTATTGTTTTCTATCGTTTTTATATAAAATTCAAACATTCTATTTTTATTGTTGAATATTTGTACCTTGCAATAGTAAAATATTTATTGTAATTGGTGAGCTACAAGAAATAATTAGTAATGATTTCGACTTAAATTATTATTGTGTTTGTCTCTTTAATTTAATATCACAGAAGCTTAAACATTACTGAATGTTTAAATTTAAACATTAAGACATTAAAAAAAGTTATCTCATCTCTCATTATAGATTTATTTTCAATTATTAAAATACATTTAATAAATTTACACAGTATGATTATGAGATATGACAAACCATAGCACATGTACTCCAATCAACCATTCAATCACAAGGTTTTCAATTTTAATTTCAAACATTCTATTTTTGTTGTTAAATATGTGTACTTTGACATGAGTAAAAAATTTGTTGCAAATGGTGAGCTACAAGATATAAGTAGTAATGACTTCGACTTAAATTATTATTGTATTTTTCTTTTTAATTTAATATTATCGTAGTTTAAACATTAAATGATGTATGTTTTAAAAGTAAATTGCACTTTTTATATTTGAAAAGTAGGCTTAAACATCATTTTCGTTCTTGTATGTAGGTGAAATTTTGGTTTTAGTCCATGTATCGATTTTTGTTATAAATAAGTCCTTGAATCAACTAAATTTTTTTATTTTAGTCCCTAAAGTGAAAATTCGCAGGAAAATTCACAGAAAACCTGCAGATTTTCCTGCGAATTTTCGGTTTAGGGACTAAAATAAAAAAATTTAGTTGATTCAGGGACTTATTTATAACAAAAATCGATACAGAGACTAAAACCAAAATTTCGCTTGCATACAGCGACTAAAATGATGTTTAAAGCCTTAAAAGTATTGTTTTTGTCTTTATTAAATTGTTAGCATTTTAAATTTATGATTGCATGAAACGTGAGTATAAAATGTCTAAAAAATTTATTTCTTTATGAGCATTGCATTGTTACTTATACCAAGTAAGAAGACATAAAATAATATAAAGCTTTTAAACCAAAAAAAAAGTATCATGTTACACTATATTACAATAAACTTTCAATTATTGTACAAGAGTAAAACATAATCTAAATGTGGATAATTAAACAAAATGAAAATATATAGAAGTCATAGATTAAAAAAAGGCAATTAAACAAAATAATTGTTGCGTTTATTACATATTAATTTCGCAAAATAATATTTTATTTTATTTTGAAAGAAAAAACAACACCCTTTTTCATTTTTTTTATGTTTGTTTCAGTTTTTTTTTAAATCATTTCGGTAAAAAATTATTTTTTATGTGCAAAATAAAAAGCCGTTTCCAATAGCTTCTTTTAGAATCCATTATTTTTTTTTTTATAAATGTTAAGCGATTGATTTATTTACCCTTATATTATGTTCTCACTTTCTCCTCTATTGCTCCATGCAAAGCTCTCTCCAAAAAAACATTAAAATTTGCAAATCTATCAATTGCATCAATATTCATATCCAAAATAACTAATTAAGTGCAAATGTATTAATTACGGCCAAATACTAAAAATAAGGCACAAAGTGAAGTGATTAGAGATCGAATGCCAGTCATGGACATCCGGCTTAACAATTTCAACATTTTTTTGTCAGTTGAGTTAAAATTTATGAGTGGTACATATTATTTATTATATTCCCAATATGAACCAAGATGTGAACAATTGTAGTTATGTAAATGATCTCTTAATTTATTTTATGATTATCTAATATTATTGATCAATTACACACATTAGAATTATTGAAGTGAAGGAAGAGTTCGAAACTTAAGTAACGAACAATGTTTTTCATAAAAAATCATGGAGGACAAGAGAAGAGTGAAGATGACAGAAAATAATTTTTATAAGATTCGCTACCTAAATAGCAAACTATTTATTTCCTATTTTTACAATTTTACACACGTACGCAACGAGGATAAAAGTGGAAATGCATGGGGAGCACTTTCTATTTTGATACCAAAGAATGCCTAAGGCACATCACGGAGATTGATCCAATTTTCATTACATACGAAATTTTAGTCCATTTTGTTGGAGAGACCGTTGATGAATCTGATAGGTTAGGTTAGGATACTTCTATTCTCTCTAATTTTTGGGTGTTATTCTTTGACTACTTATTTTTCAATTTGACTCTGTAAATTAAAGTAATAAACACAGCATGGAGCACCCAGATTTTTTTATATTAATAATACAAACAATTGGTCAAAGAAACTTCTCACGTCTAAACCCAACAGAACAGAAGGCTCCATGTAGATGTCTTTGTTTGAACATGGTGATTGGTGAAGCGACATTAACAATTTAGTATCATGAAATACTCATTAGCATTTGTTAATTTTGTAAATTATACTATTCTCAACAAAACCAAATATAATTACAATAATAATATAATTAAGTGGAGGTCATTATTCACGTGTGTCAAAACTCACACGCCATCGTAACTACTTAGCTCATGCATTTGGATATAATTGACTATGAATATTTTTAATCAACAACTATTGACCATGAATATTTTTAATCAACGACTACTAGTATAAATAAGTCTACCATTCATTCATTCATTCATCTATACACCTATATTGCATAATTAATTGGTAACCCCTCAATTCAATTTCATATACAGAAGAAAGAAAGAAAGAAAGAAAGAAAGAAAGAAGTAGCTATGAATCACGGGAACGTGTACAACTCGTATGGAACTTCATGGGCAGACCAATGGGACAATGGTTCAGATCCTGTTATGGATGGTTCTTCCAATAACAACAAAAGCACAACAAAGTACAAGGAAAAACTTGGAGAAGGTTTAGGTAAGACCAAAGTAGTGGCTTCCACAGGCATCAAGAAATTAAAGGATGGTACCTCCGTTGGTCTCCATTGGATCAAAACCAAAGTCAACCGCAAACATTGATTGATTAGCCAATTCAAATTTTGATTCATTGTGTACATGTATTTTTTAATTATTAATTCGTTTATTCTTTGGTGTACGTGTATTTGTGATCAATATGTAGATGCTTAGCTTGCTTGCTTCTTATTTACGTAGTTTTCATGTATTTTTGTGTTCAACTTTGTTTGTACACCCATATTTCACTCTAAATATATCATTGTTTCTTAGTTTTGATTATAAGGCTAATTTCCAATTGTTTGAGAGTCATACGAGATATATACATATGCTTAAACTCCGCAAAAGAGGATGGTTTGACATCTTCAAAGTTCTTTACCTGTTAGTCATACTATACCACGCTAATAATAAATGAATTAATAATACATGCAAGGATTAATAATGTGTTTTTGTTTTTTTACAACTAACAAACAATAATATGTTTTAAAGATGAAATTTTAAGCTCAATGTTTTGGTTATTGTCTAATATAATATAGGTAATGAAGTTTTCACTATCGTTAGTAATAACTAATCTCCGTTAAGAGTTTCTCCTCCTAACCGAATTCTTTCCATACACCTGATCACATGTTTAAGGGGTCTAAGATCCTTACCACTACTTAGACCAATTATTATTGGTTTTGTCTAGTAACATTTTATTTTAATTTTAATTATACACATTTGTAAAATAAAAAAACATTAGTGTCATATGTTTTGTAAATGTTATTTTTAAGGATATTTCCTCTCTTGAATTGAGATGTCATTTTATCACTTTAATTTTATTTTTTGTGAAGTGGCTTAATGACTATAATTTTACATCTAAAGATAAATAAATGAAATGTTCAAAATTCGAACATCAATTCCTATAAATAAAATACAATACAATATTTTCTGATAAATATTAATTTGAGATAGCAACATCATTTCTTTTAAACTTTGAATAAGTATTGCGATTCACAATTTATCAATTCGAGATTTTCAGTAGTTAATACCAAAATGGGAAGAAAGAAAGACAAAAAAAAAATCAAACTTCTATAATCCAAAGTCTAAACTAAACCACAAATCGTTATCGTTAGTTGGTTCAGTGATAATCATTAATTAGGAAGAATTACAATTTTATCTCCCACAATTCCAATTGAAAGGAAATTTAAACTACTTGATTAAAACTAAGGGTCTGTTTGGCAAAATTAGTTTATAGCTGATAGCTGATAGCTTATAGTTGATGACTGATAACTTATAGCTTATAGTTGATGGCTGATAGCTTATAGCTGATAACTAATAAGCTAATTGAAGTTTTTGGTAAAATTAGCGGTTGAACTAGTTGATAAATGTAAAATGACATAAAAAGACATTTTTAATGCATAATAAAATATATTGATAAAAAAATTATAATAAAATTTATATCAAATTAATATTTAAAATAACCCAAGGGGTGTGGTTGAGCGGCATGGGGCTCATCCTCCCTTAACCAAGGGTCGAGGGTTCGATCCTCACCTTGGGTATGGAGCAGCTTTAAATCCTTGGGCCAGATATCCCACCCTTCGAGGTGCCTCCAATCTAGCGAGGGATTAGTCATTGCGTTCGGCGGTGGATACCCCGGTCTCGACCAAAAAAATTAATATTTAAAATATTTGAATTTTAATAATTTAAATTTATTAATTTAATATAACTTTTATATATTTTAAATATAATTTTTTTCTTTAAAATTTTATCTTCATTTATTTTCATTTCAGTTTTTATATTTTATGAAAAAAAATTAAACATAACAATTTTTACATCAAATATACAAATGAAAAGAAAAACTTGTAAAAAAAATCAAAAGAAGAATCATAAAATAAAATATAAAGGAGATGGCATATATGGATATATCATATATGTAATGTAACTATAGCAAGTTTCTTAAAAAAATGTAATTAGTAGGTAACGTTACTAATGTTTTTTTTGACAATATTAACGTTACTAATGTTAAAACATACAGGTGCATTAACGTTAAATTAAAACATACCATATGAAAAAATATTTATAATGGTCAATATGGATAGTAAAACATTTAAACATCAAAACATTGTATGCAGACATAAAAAAAAACATTTAAAAAAAACGTAAGAAAAAAAATGAGAGAGAAAGGGATGATTTTGGATATTCTTGACATTTAACAAAAATAATAAGGGTAAAAGTGGAAAAAAAGTTGATAAGCTATAAGCTATAAGTTAAAACGCTATATGTAGTGCTCGTTTGGCCGGGCTTATTTTCTACTTTTTTTCTTCTCCTTAAAAATAGTAAAATAGGAAAAAAAAGTGTTTGATTCTACTTTTTTTTATTTTTTAATTCTTTAGTTTATTTCTCTAATACTTTTAAAGAGAAATATGGCTAAATTCAATTTTATACTTCTCTATTTCGTTTAAGCTAAATAGAAAAGTAGAAAATAAGTCGGGTCAAACGGACACGTAATAGCGTTTGGAAAATAAGCTAAAAGTCAGTAAAATAAACTATAAGTTAGTATTGAAAATGTGTTGTCAAACAGGGCTAATTTTTGACAAATGAACTTATAAGCTATAAACTAAAAGTTATAAGTTAATTTTAAGGCTTGCCAAACAGACCCTAAATAACTGATCTTCATACCAAATTAAACTAAAGATGAAAAAAATTCAAACCAAACACACCACCATACCCAAAGATGTGAAGAAAAGAAAACGATCAGAAAAAGGAAAAAGGATTAAAAAAATATAAAACAACAAAAAAAACGTGATTTAGCACAGTAGTTCAGGTGAGGTGAGTCAACAATTTGAGCAACTCGTACAGTGATCTGATCTGAAATACTAGAATGGCTACTCCGATTCCGACTCGACAGTTATTCATTAACGGTGACTGGAAAACTCCAATTCTCAACAAACGAATTCCAATCATCAACCCTTCCACTCAACTCATCATCGGTCTGTTACTTCAATCTTCCTTCTCCATTTCTTTCATTCTCACCGTTAGATCAATCATATCTTAATCTCATTTTTTTCATGATTCAATTCAGGTGATATTCCAGCGGCTACTAAGGAAGATGTAGACGTCGCTGTCACCGCCGCTAAAACCGCCCTCACCCGTAACAAAGGTGCCGATTGGGCTTCTGCTTCTGGCGCTGTTCGTGCTCGCTATCTACGCGCCATCGCCGCCAAGGTTACTGAGAAAAAGTCTCAACTAGCCAAACTTGAAGCTATTGATTCTGGTAAACCACTCGATGAAGCCGCCTGGGATATTGTAAGTACCTAACTAACTAACTAACTAAGCTGGTATCCTAAGCTGGTATCCTTTGCGTGCAACTGGAGAGACTAATTCCTCGAGCCGAGTCTAACTCTACTGTTAATAATTTCACATTGTTAAATGAATTTATTTGTGTGTCTGTGTGTGTAGGATGATGTTGCTGGTTGTTTTGAGTTCTATGCTGATCTTGCTGAAAAATTGGATTCAAAGCAAAAAGCGCCTGTGTCTCTTCCTATGGATACATTCAAGAGTTATGTTCTTAGAGAGCCTATTGGTGTTGTTGGATTAATAACTCCATGGTATTGTACTATTTGCTTCCACTTCTTCATTTTGATTTGGCTGAGATTTGGTAGTAATTTAGTTACTATTTTGATTTCCATCCGGTTAATCCAGACAAATCTTGTTCTTGGCCGTTGGATTGAATTCAATCTGAATTCATTGGCTTGAGATTTGGCTGGATGGACTGGACTGCTGATTTTGTGTTAAGGAATTACCAAATCCGATATAGCAATGCAAACTTTTTGTCATCGATAAAATCTTGGGTTCGCATTTGGTTGTGTTTGTTTTACTGGAATAGTGCTACTGATTACTAGTTGAGTGTTGTTTAGTTAATGCTTAGTAAAATGTTGTTTTAGGAATTATCCTTTGTTGATGGCTACGTGGAAGGTTGCTCCTGCTCTTGCTGCTGGATGTGCTGCCATATTGAAGCCATCTGAATTGGCATCTCTGTATGATATGTTCTTAACAACTCTTACAATCTTACTTCTTTGGTTTCTTTGGTTCTAATTGTGTTTTATATTTACAATTTTAGAACCTGCTTGGAGTTGGGAGAAATATGCAAAGAAGTGGGCCTTCCACCTGGCGTATTGAATATTCTCACTGGATTAGGCCCTGAAGCTGGTGCTCCTTTGGCATCCCATCCTGATGTTGACAAGGTTCGTTTATTTTTAGATTTTTATATATTTGGAGTTATACAGGGCAATTTCTTGTTCTATATCTAGTGTTCGTTATATCCTCTCATGTTGTAAAGATACTATGAATCTATTATCCCATGACCGAATCCGCGTTTGACATTTGTAACAGATTGCTTTTACTGGAAGCTCTGCAACTGGGAGCAAAATTATGACAGCTGCTGCTCAGCTGGTCAAGGTATTTTTAAGAAGGACTCTCTGCAAATTATGTGTAATTCATATTTTTTTGTTGTTTTAATGAAATGAAGAACACACATTCGGGAAGAATTCGGAACTTTTTTGCCTATTCATATTTTTATTTCCCATTTTTCACGAGTTCCTGCTGTGATATCGAATTTGTGGTTTCCTGGCAGCCTGTTTCGCTGGAGCTTGGTGGAAAAAGCCCGTTAATTGTTTTTGAGGATGTTGACCTTGATAAGGGTCAGTGGCTTCTCTAATATAACTATTTAGTTATGAACATCCCATATTTGCTTGCATTGTATTTGTGGTGGCGCGTTTCCTAAACAATTGATTGAGGATGATTAAATTATATCAATTACCTATTGCTTAATGTACTGATCACCTTTCTTTCTCCATGATTTAAAGCTGCTGAATGGGCAATCTTTGGCTGCTTCTGGACAAATGGTCAGATATGCAGTGCAACTTCCCGTCTTATTGTACATGTAAGTATAATAATTGATAGATTCCACTCCTTCCATAAACGTTTGCGCTATCTCATAAAACAAGTAATTGTAACTTTCATTAACGATTTTTTCTTTGTCTATATATATGGGACTGACCAGTGACCATGCTAACTTCAATTGTGCTAGAACTTTGTCAGACAAATTGGTAGTAGGGGTTTTGTCGGCGTTCTTCTGCTAAACTGATAAGCGAAAATACTTTTCTTATTCCAGGAAAGTATAGCGACAGAATTTTTGAATAGGATTGTGAAATGGATCAAAAACATCAAAATTTCAGATCCCTTGGAAGAAGGTTGCAGGCTAGGACCTGTTGTTAGTGAAGGACAGGTATATTTTCATTTCTCATATCTGTATATGCTATTTAATAGATTTGGAGTAACTAAAGTAAAAGACCGGTATCCTTTTGTAAGTTTGCTTCATATTCAATGAAAATGTATCGGTAAATATGGCATCAGCAAGAAATATGTCAATTTGCTTCTATTATGGACTGATATAAAGCTTCCCGAGAAGCATTGTTGGCTGGTTGGTTTTACTTTTATCAGTTTTATGTATACTTTATGATTGTTTATGTCCACATAATGTAGCTTCCTTTCTGGTCAGGCAAATAAAAATATTTTAGTTATACTAAGCATATTTGTCTTGAACAATTATTATGTGATATCTAATATTCACTTTATGTTTCAGTATGATAAAATATTGAAGTTTATCGCAAATGCTAAGAGTGAGGGTGCAACCATTTTGACTGGTGGGTCTCGACCGGAGGTATGATTATGCTTTCTGTGCAAGTGTGTTCAATTAGGTATTTCTGCAATTTCCATGATAATTGATTACATTTTTCAAATGCAATGGCAGCATCTAAAGAAAGGATTCTTTGTTGAACCAACCATCATAACTGATGTGACTACTTCTATGCAAATTTGGAAAGAAGAAGTGTTTGGACCTGTTCTCTGTGTAAAAACATTTAGCACCGAGGAAGAAGCTATTGATCTAGCAAATGACACTATGTGAGTTGATTTTCTGCGAACTAACATTAACTTCATCTGTATGCAGTTTTTCGTTCATTTGTGGATTGGTATCTAAGTTATATACTCTGGTCCTCTACAGCTATGGCTTAGGTGCTGCTGTAATATCAAATGATCTAGAAAGATGTGAGCGCATTACTAAGGTGAGAATAATCATAGATTATCACAGAAAAAGACTAAATGAATGGATTGTTGCTGCAATTAATTATTTTATCTTTCTCTGATGTAGGCTTTTAAGGCCGGAATAGTATGGGTCAATTGCTCTCAACCATGCTTTACTCAGGCCCCATGGGGAGGCATTAAACGTAGTGGTTTTGGCCGTGAACTAGGAGAATGGTATGGCTCTATTTACTGAAACTAGTAAATGTTAAAGTCTTCTTAAATGCCTTTCTTTATATTTGTTTTTCTCTGGATGAAGAGGTGATCGCAACTTTTTAATATGCAAATGAAACCCACAATTATAAGGTGAAGTATAAGTCTATAGATTGTTGAATGCACTAGTAGTAGTACCATTCCCTGTTGACATTGTAGTGGTCATCAGATCCTATACCAATATTTTCAATCTAACAGTCAATAAAGCTATAAACAGATAATGGCACTGGTGCATCCCTTGCACTGTAAAATTGGAGTAGTTATACATGATAAGGATTAATGTGTCTGCACATTTAAATTAATAACATTAATAAATAGTCCCTTTGTTTATAGTGAAGAATAATAAACTGCAATACCAAAACCTAATCTTATTGGAGCTTGAGTCTGATTTTTTTACTAATTTTTTTCCAGGGGACTTGACAATTACTTGAGCGTGAAGCAAGTGACTCAGTATATCTCTGAGGAACCATGGGGGTGGTACCAACCTCCTGCAAAACTGTGATAGGTATCTAGAAACTGACATGAATAAGGGTTGGGTAATACCAAATTATGACTATGATCCTAAGGTAGGAAGGCATATATATAATATATAATATAATGTCTTTGTAAACAATGGAACTAGATGTACTCAAGTTTATGCTGGTAGTTTTAAATTTGATTTGGTTTTATGGCTCCCCTTGGTTCAATTTTTTCCTTACATCTGCCTTTACTATCACGGTTCAATTATTTTTGGACGCTAAAAAGTCTCAAGCAGTTTCACTAATAATCACATCTCAAGACTCAAGGTTTCCATGTACTTTTTCATTGCGACATAGCCAAAGGAATCACGTCGTTGTTAGACTAAGTATGTGTTTGAATATGCAGTGCTAAACCATTGAACATGCTGTGTGCAAACTCTACCAGGCAACAATGGAAATCAAAGTTTCCAAACAAACGCTAACTGGGTACCTAGCAGGTTAAATAACATGTGTTTTGAGCAATTTCATTTTGAGTGAACTTATATCATATATGTTTAATGAAATAAAAAAAGGTGGAAGTAATCAAAAAGCATACGAGACTTGTCATTGTGAAAGAAAAGGGCAAATAAATACCCTGAGACTTTTTAAACTATAAAATAACACGCATACAATAAAATCCTTTGAAGTTAACTGAACTACTATGGAAACAACTTAAATTAAAAATATAAAATAAACATTGGAAAATCATCTTAAAATTGGCCATCCTAATAATAGAGATTAAGGATGAGTTGAATGTTAAATACTAAAAATATTGAATATAATAACTTAATAAGTGAAACAAATATATTAAGAATTATTAATTTAAAAATTCTATTAAAACGATGATAATATCATTAAAAAAATGTGATAAAACTAGATCATATTACTTCCAATTCTACAAACTGGATCAAATTGATTATTTCCATTAATAGTAGTATAACTCTAGACTCGTTCATGTAAAAAAAACTCTACCCTCATTAATTTTATTTAATGTAGCAACTGAGTAACTTAAAATACAAAAAACTGAATCTATTTTTTTTTTGAAAAAATTAAATGTCAAACTCAAACAGAAGAAAAAAAAAAGATTCATTCAAGAATCTAACTGTGAGATTGGCATTTAATATATTCGTATGTTTACAGAATACTAGTACTCATTAATTGTGTCAACTTAAATCAGTTAAGAAAATTTCTCATTAAGTGTTGAGTCTCATAGGCCATTGCACGTAGAATCAAGAGACCAATTTGACCCAATTAAATAATGAATTTAAGTTGCACCTTCTTGCAACTTATATTTAAGACTTTCTTCAATTAAAATCTGTAGACAAGATAGTACTCACAAGACTTTCATTTGCATGAAGGGTTGAAACTTTATGGTAAACAGGTGTGATATAAAAAATCCAAGAACTGGCTAATATGATATTAGACCAAGTATGGCGGCTAAAAAATCCTTACATGAATATCTCTAAGTTGGCACATCTAGAATGCATCTTACAATGGATGATTATCTCTCTACGAAGAAAAAAAACAATTTTATTTGATTTTGTTGGATATATAAGTTACAAAACTTGAGTAGATCTCTTCCCAGCAACTTCAGAGTACCATGATTTCCATGCATCCATGTAATGTGAGTAAAGTTCTTTCAAAGCTGCATCAAAAGTAAACAATACCAGATCAGTTGAATTTTCAATAACATATTTCAGTAATCAAGCCAAATTTCTATAAAGATTAAACATAATAAATCTTCTAAATTGATGAATAAGTATCAAAAGAAAATTGTCGCAAGATGCAAAGTAGTAGAATGAATAAGAATAATGACCAATGTGAAAAAATAAGTTATTTTTAATTGCTTTGCAAAGATTAAAGTACTTATTTGCCTGTGTTTTGATATTGAGGGCAATGTTCAGCAGCAAGACTCTCCCAGTTATGCACCTGCTTCGCTTTATTGTCTGAGGTTCCGGCTTTGGATACAAAGGCTGGAGCAAAAGGACCAAACTGATAGTTGATCGGTTTTGCACCTTGTTTCATGTTGTTCTTATCATCCTGACATAGCCCACTGTCATTTTCCATTGTCTTTTGCTTCTTAAGGTTCTGGCTGAAGTCCCCACCCATGAACAAATCAGTTCTATTCCTGGTAAAGCTGATGTTTGTGACATCATTTCCAAATGCCCTTTTCCTAGATTCGTTTTGTTTTGAATTGTGTAGTGATGCTTCATTCCATGTCTTCCCTTTTAAGCCTAGCCATCTGAATGCTGGTTTTCTGGTATCTGTGGTATGAGTCTGCATCAATTTGTAGAGTGACAATAATCAATAAACAGAACAACGCAAATGTAAGTCATTCTCACTACCATCTAATGGTAGACTTAAACAAATGAACAAACAAATATAAAATGGAAACTGTGAAGAGTATATCACCTTTTCAATGAGATTCATGGAGGTCAGCACATTTGCAATATCATAAAGGCGCCTAACTTTTGCTGAAAGACAAATTAAATGGGAGAGTAAGTGATAAGGTTCAATGCTGATTCATTTGTAAATGAAAACTGATAAGTTGGTAAAGTATTCTACTATTACTTCTCATTGTTGATGAATTGTATGCATCTCCGAGCAACAACCTTGCAGCATCATCAAGGGATATCATTTCCAGCTATAAAGTAGAGTGATTATTGTTAATAAGGATTCTTAACATGTCAGATATATTGCATGTATAATAAAGACATAAATCAACTTGGAATGTAAAAGAAACTTGGCAATTCTCACATTAGAGCAGACAAAGAGCTTCACAAAGTTCTGAGTAAGCAGCGCCAGTGATTTTTCCCTTCTATCTGCAAAACATTGGAGTAGAAGAGTGAGCCCCCAAGAACAATAGTTACATTCACTAACTTCCTAAAACCTTGAATAAAATCTTATGAGATTTGGGATTGATTTGAGGATAGAAACAGTAGAACAAAAATTATCAATCATGGACTAAAGATAATACAAATATTCAATCTAGTATCAAATACAATATGTAGAAAATTCTAATGACTGTTTGTTTAGATTAAGGTCGAGTACAATAGTACCTTAAAAATATTACATACACCTTAATACTAACTGTTTTTTAGTGTGTATTTTTATTAAGGTTGAAGACCCCTCAACTTATGCTTGCTCAATGCCCAGTAAAACTGGATTGGACACTTGTTTAGCATAAAGTTGGGGATATTTATAAAAAAAAATTGACATCAAACATAACTTTTAAATATACAGAGAAAATTGCTTTTGTAAACTCAATTTTCAAAATAAAGTTGGCTAAAACTTAAGTTAGAAAACTTGGTTCCAAACCCATGTTTCAAAAATTCTGCTATTCAAGTAGTTCCTCAAAAATTCAACTTATCATCGCCACTCTTGTTCCTTAAGAAAACAAAATTATGATGATATCTTAAATCATTACAAGACCAATTAAGTGACACACTAGTTGAAAATTACAACATCAAGGTTTCGAAAATCAATTTAGTTTAAAGACAAAACAATACAAATATAACACAGCATGAACAAAAACACAGGTTCATATATCTTAAAACATGTTTGTTAAAAAAATTTACCATTTTTAAGAGATCTGGGAAAAGCAGAATTAGGGTTCAAATTGTCATTCTGACTTCCAGTGGGTTGGGAAAGTGACTCATTCTGACTTCCATTAGGTTGTGATAATGATTCACTCTGACTTCCATTGGGTTGTGATAATGATTCATCTTCATCCTCTTCATCAGAAACCTAAATCACAAGGTTAATTAATTAATTAATTAATTAATTAATACCAAAACCTAATAAACCCAATTGAAAAAAATTATGAATCATAAAAATAAAATAAAAAACCCACCTTTGTATCTTCATTGCCACCTTCTTGTGAATTCAGATTCTGCCATAAACCCTCTTCCTAAAACCCATTCAAAAAAATCAAAAACAATTACAAAAAAAAAAAATTAAATCCCAAAAATTAAACTAGAAAATTGAATTGAATTATTGAAATTACCTTGAGCTCTTGCAAAGCAACAGGAATTGCCCCAAAACCTTTCCATGTATACTGATTCTTAGCCTTTCTTGCAAGAACCTAAAACAAACACACACACAAATATTTAAAAACCTTGGAACATCATTGAACAACAACAAAAATTAACAGTAAAAACAAAAAACAAACAAAACTAACCCCGATGCTCTCCAAAACATTAACAATATCATAGATCCGTCTTCTCTCAACACCTAAAAACATTAAACAACTGTTAGATTAGATCTAATTTAATTTATTAATTTTTCAATTATAATTAAATCGTAATTATAATTATAATAATTACCTAAGCGAGCAGCGGCATCATCGAGTCCAACTAAACGAACGTCGTCTCGATTATACAAGCTCAAGAAACTGCAATTCAAAAACAAAATTGAACCGATTAATTAAATTAACTGATGAATAAAAGAATTAATCGAAAGAGAAATAGAACGAGAAAAGGGAAAAGAGTGGTGATGGTGAATAGAATTACTTGGTACATAGGAGGCCGAGGGATTTCTGTTTACGATCGTAAGTGTGGTGTCGGGAAGAATGAGGATCTGAAGAAGAAGCCATGGATCTGAAAATTCGAAAATTTGGAGGGAAGAGAAAGATGAAAATTGAAGAGAGAAGAGAAAGAACGAACGATGATGTTTGAGAAAACGACAGAGCCGTTGAGATATATTTAAGGGTGGGGTGGGAGGAGGGAGAGAGCGGAGTGTGTGTGGCGGGTTAGAAATTTGAAAATTGATGTGAGCGAGCGTTTTTTTGGATCCAAATTTTCGATTTTGGTTTTTAAGGGTTTTCTTTTGTTTACGTGTTCAGGTTCGAGTTGGAGGGTGGAATCGAATCTTTTTCGATTTTTATTATTAGTTGAAATCTTTCAGTTAAGCGATTGGTGGAAAATAAATTGTTTCGGTTAAGTGGGAATTATTTATGAATTATATTTTTTTTACCATTAGTAAAAAAATTTCAGAATTAATTCTGATAGTAAGTCGTTTTAGCTTTTTCTCGATTATAGTTATAGAAGATTGAATTATAATTCTATTTATCAAGTTTAGCGTTAATTATCACTAAATTAATAAACAATTGATATTAATTTATGAATTTAATTTATTTTTTTTAATGTTTTAATGATATGAATTTAAATAATTGATTTATTGTACCAAAAAAAATTATTGAATTATCATCAGTTACCGGTGCCACGCGCCAGCCGCAACCTCCAAATTTTGAATTGTTTTTTTATGCATGTGCTTATCATCAATGATTCTATGATCCATCAGTTCCATTAAGGTTACGTGGAGTAGTTTTCAATCAAGCTAATTAAAATATATTTTATTGATTGATTTGGATTTATTCGTTTTTTTGTTTTTTAAAGATTGAAGGATGTATGTATTGGTTCTTCAAAAATTAATTAGGTTATTTATCGAAAATGGATTGAGTAATTTTGTTGGATAAAAGATTAAATTGAATTGATGTAAATAAAAAATTTTACTAGTTGAATTGATTTAAGTGGTATCTTTGATTCTTTAGCCCTGTTTGGTTCAACCGAGGGAAGGGGAGGAGAGGAAAGAGGAGGAGAGAGATTTTTAAGGAGGGGAGGTAAAATATAATTAATTATGTTTGACAAAATTATCCTCATTTTTTTTATTAAAACTCTAAATTATCCTTGTTGAAATATTAAAAATTTAGATATTTGTTTTTTTGTCAACAAAAAAAATAAATTTTCTACTCATTATATATATTTTTTTGTTGTATATATCCATTAAATTTTCTCCATTAATCCTTATTTTAATTTTATAAGGTTAAGGATAAGAAAGTAAATTACTTCTTCCCTCCCCTCCCCTCCCCTCGTTAAAAAATTGAACCAAACATAAAATTTAAAAATCTCCCCTCCAAAAACCCCGAACCAAACAGAGCCTAAGCATATAATTATGGGATATATTTTTAGCTTATATTCCATAAAAAAAAGTAAAATCTAAGATAAATGTTTGAGATTTATTTGAAACTTTTAAAACGTCTGTGACTAAATTGAAACATAAAATAAACGTTTAGCACTAAATGTATAATTAAGCCTGAGTTAAATAAAAGAAGTGGTAAAGATTTTAAACCTTTTTTTTTGTCAGATAGTCTAGTTGCTATAAATTCACCCTTTAAAAATGAATAAATGGGCGTACCCAAGTTCAAACCTGGATCCCGACACTTTTGTGCAATATATCTAATCAATTGAGTTAAATTGATGGGACAAGATTTTAAACCCTTTAAATGAGTGGTTAAAAGCACTTGAAACTCTATGTCCATATCATAAACCTAAAATGAAAATATTTTGGTTTAAGCCCCAAACACTTTTGATTAGTGGTCAAAAAGTCTTAAAAAATGGCCTCTTATCTAATGAATCTAGACATAGAGTTTTATTGAATCTGGACAAAAAGTCTATAATTATTATTCTTCGCATTTATCAACGGCGGGTCCAAAATTTTATTGAATTTGGACAAAATTTTAGTGGTCGTTTGTTATTTTTTTAAAAATAATTATTTATTTTTAAAAATTAATCACTTTTTAGAAAATAACATTATAGGTTTTAAAAAAATCATAATTTGAAAATAATCTAAGGCTTCGTTTGGCCCAACTTTTTATAAGAGTAAAAGCTACTTTAAACTTAAAAGTGATGAAATGAGTTTTACAAATAAAGTAAAAGTTGTTTCGTAATTTTTTTATACATTTAAAAGTACTTATCTCTTTTTAGTATTTTAAACTAAAATATTTTGATATAGTATATACTTTTTACTTATCTTCTTTTTACATAGTGTATTTTTATTTTTTTGAAAAAAATCTCTATATTTTCTTCATTAGTATTAAGTCACTTTTTTTTAATAAGAGCTTCACAAATTATATGTTTGACCCTACTTATGACTTAAATGAAAAGTAAATTTAAAATAAAGTTGGGTCAAACATCTGAAGTTTATATTAGTAGTTTTTTTTAGAGGAAATATCATAATCTAAAAATCATAATATTAAAATAATATTCTAATAATATCTTTTTTTGTTTGGTCAAGTAGCCTAGAGTCTAGAAATTCCACTTTTAAAGTGGAGAAGTTAGATGACCGGAGTTCGAACTCCCGCCCCCCTGCATATATAATGCGATGTCCAACCAATTGAGCTAAGCTCATGGGACATTCTAATAATATCTTATTTATAATTTATAGGATTATTCTGTAATTTTTAGAAGACAAGATTTAAAAATTTGTTGAGATATATTTATTTGATATGATATATTGCATTCGATTAATTGAAATCTTTCAGTTAAAGCGCTTATGGGAAATCTAATTGTTTTCGGTTAAGCGGGAATTTGTTTATTATTATTTTTTTTGACAGAGGGAATTTGTTTATGAATTAATACGGAATTTTTTATTTTTTGGGTACGTAAGCTAAGAAAAAGATAAATTATTCACAAGGAAAAAAAGTTCTCATCGCGTTATTTTTAAGAAGATCACGGAGTCCGGAGGAGAGGTATGAATCAAGATGTCGGCATCTGAAGAAGCTCTAAATTTTGCGAAGAAGTCTGTTCATTGATAATTAATACGGAATTAATTAAATAGGGTTTTAGATAGGATTTTTTAAAAAATATGGACCTTATATTATTATAAATAAAAGACCGAGCCAAAGTCCTCATGAGCTAGCTCAATCGGTAAAAAAACATTGCGCATTAGTGCATGGACTAAGATTCGAACTCAGTATATCCACTTATTTATTTTTAAATAATGAATATCTAATCGCTAGATTACTTGAAAAAAAAAAAACCCGAGCCCAATTAGACTTTAAATAGACAGGACTATTTCCACACCTAATCAGGCTTCATAGTGGCGCTAATTACAGTTAGGATGTTTAATCACTCTGCTAATAAACTTTTTCCCTCGCTTTGTCGTCTTGTGCCCCCTGCTTGCTGACTAAGGAAGAGTATAAAACTCTGATTCAAATAAGAAAGTGAAACAAAACGAAACGACACTCACTAGTCTATAGAAGCTTCGAGAACCTCTCTAGTAGTAAACCCTTCCTTCCATTGAAGAATCAACACTCACCGAATCACAACCATGCTCCGCCTTCTTCTTCCACTGCATTCTTCCAAACTCCACCTCGCTGCCGCACTTCGCCTGTCACCGCTACTTTCATCTGCTTCAGTATGACTCTTCTTTTTTTGCTAATGTTTCTATATTGTGTTCTCTGCTTCCAGTGTTTCAACTACATTTTGCATTTTTGTTATATCTTTCAGTGATAGTAGTTATATCTTTAAAGCTACTTTACGTTTGTTTGCTATCATCAAAATTTAGTTTAAAAAAAAAATTGATTTTAAGCTCCTACACTTTGGTTCCTTAATTAATGTAAAAATAAAATATAGATTCTAGAAAAGCTACTTTTCATTTTGTGGTTAAAAAATTAGCGTTGAACTTGGTAGGGAGACCACGGTTCGATCCCCCACAACTGCAATCTGGAAGGGGCTGAAACTACTCGATGCTAGAACTGACCCCCGAACCAGATTAAACTGGTGGTGAAAAAAAAATACTGTAACAAACAAACACTATTTACATTGACTCCATTTTCAACACCATTTCGCATAGCTTGGTAATGTAGGTAGTGTCTATTGGTTATATCTTTACATTAGGTCCATTTTCATTGCTAATGTATGTACATTGTGTTATTTGCTTGCCGTTTCAACATCATTTTTCATCTTCCATGGCTTGGTTATAACTTTTTAACTATAACCGTAGGTAGCACATGATAGTGATATCTTAACATTGAATCCATTTTCATTGCTACTGTCTGTAATACTTTTATCTCTGGAATTGGCTTTGTTTAACTAGTTTTTTTTACCCTTGTGAGCAGGATGGTGGGAATGATACCAGAGCTAGATGCTATTCTTCATTCTTAAGTTCTGACAAACGCAGAGCTCAGCTGAATTGGAAAAGGGACCCGTTTTTAGGCAAGTGTTATCAATCGACGAGTTCTCCATCAGCTCTGTGGTTTGAGTATAAACCTTTGGTATGTCTGGTCCCTTTTTTTTGTGTGCGTGCGTGCGTGCCGTGATGCGCAATGAACATGATTATTGATAACGTGCGTCATTGGCAGGAACAACATATCAAGAACTTGATTGTTAACAGGTCATACAGTGACAAGGATGTGTTTCTCAGAGAGCTTATCAAGTATGTTATGTTACTATTGCAAATGTTTTCATTAGTGGTTGCTTATTTCTTGTCTTAAAACCTTTCTAAAGTTGGTTCATTAGGCCTGTGATCCCATCCCATGTACAAGAACTATATTGTTCGATAAAGCATAGTGTGTGCTATGCTTCAATGTCATTGCTATAGAACTTATTTAACTATATTCATACTAATAGTTTAAATTGCCTGTTAAAGACCATACCATGTAGGAACTATAAACTTTTGAGAATCATCTTAAAAACATTATTAAGCTATTTCTAAAATATAGTAGCCTATATATCTGGTCTTGATTGGATGTTATGTATTTATGGATTGTCTAATCTTTCAATCTATGGATTTCTTTTTTGTTACAGCAATGCTAGTGATGCGTTGGATAAGCTGCAACTTCTCTGTATGTCAGAACCTGAAATGTTGGAGAATAATGCTGGTTTTCAGATCTATATTAAAACTGATAAAGATAATGGGATTATCACTATAACGTAAGATAAATAGCTTTTGTTTTTATTTTTTATTTTCAAAATTCAGTTGGTACTTCACTTTTTGTTTGATGCAGAGATACGGGCATAGGTATGACTAGGAAAGAACTAATTAATTGGCTTGGAACTATTTCTCAAAGCAGGACTGCAAAGTTTATGAAGGCTATACAGGTCTGTCTCTCTCTGAAGGATGCTTTAGGATTACATTGTCTTTATTACATTTTTCAGCTATGTGTTTATGTGCTCACAAGGTGTATGTATCATTTAAAAGGATGGCTTAGGTGCTGGTGACAACAACTTAATTGGTCAATTTGGTGTAGGATTTTTTTCCGTCTTTCTGGTTTCTGATCGGGTATGCATTTGCGTAAGAGTAAAAGTGTGATACTCTTTTTTTCAAAAAAATCTGGTAGTTATATTATTACTTTTTTGCTTGAAGGTGGTTGTCTCAACTCAGAGTCCAAAATCTGATAAACGATATGTTTGGGATGGAAAGGCGAAAGCTAACTCATATTGCATATATGAGGAGCCTAGTCCTGAGGAGCTTATTCCTATAGGAACTCACATTACACTGTATCTTAAGGTATGTTGATAATTTCCATGTTCGATCTTCAAGAAAATTATTTAGTTTCTATATTTTGAAGCTTACAGATGTGTGTGCATTTTACCCACTACAGAGGGACTGCAGAGGGTTTGCGCATCCTGAGCAGATTGAAAAGCTTGTGAGCAACTACTCGGAATTAGTCCCATTCCCAATATACATTTGGAAGGAAGAGAAATGCCCCTGTGAAGTATGGCTATAAGATCCCAATCTTTTAATTTCCATGACATTATTCTATTATTCGTCTCTGGTTAATATTTTCCCCGTCATCCCCCTGAAAAAACCATATGTATAATTGACATTTTGACGTTTTTGTTATTATTAATTTGGGGTCCTTTTGGGTATAGGAGGTGGAGGTTGATGAGGATCCAGATGAAGTAGAAAGGGACGAACAATATGAAAAAATTAAGGTAATGTTCTGATTGTTCTGTATATTCACTGGATTTAGGACCTGTGTGTGTGAATCTATGACTGTTTAGCTGCCTCTTATTTACTCACTTATTTATGTCTTTGACACGTGTTCATGGCAGAAGAAGAAATATTTTTGTTACAGCTACTGGGACATCGTTACTGGGTCCCAACCTCTGTGGGTGAGTTCTATGATTTCCAATTAAGTGATAGTGCTTAGATTGAAATTTTATTACTTGAATGAAGGTTTAGACATTATTCTATCTGCACAGCTTCGCAATCCTAAAGAAGTCACTAAGGAGGATTACAATAAGTTTTACAAGAATTTTTTCAAGGATCACCTGGAGCCATTGACATCATCACACTTTTTTTTAGAGGTAACATTTTTTTATAGTCTCAAAAATGTCATTGTGCTGTCAATGGATATTGTTGTGATTCCAGAATTCAGCTTTAAAAATAATAGTTTGGAAGCCTAAATTTTTCTCTGAAGAAGATTCATCATCCTAATTTGACAGCTAACGTTTCCGTTTTGTTATTTCAGGGTTTGGTAGAATTTAGGTTTGTACTTTATGTTCCTGCCTTGGCTCCCTCAAAGAAGGAAGACAAAATCTTTCCCAATACCAATAATATTTTACTTTGTATAAAGAGGGTCGTTATTTCAAGAGCCTTTGATGGAGAACTGGTATAATTACTTTGCAACTACCATCTTGAGTAACTGGATGGTTTTCTCATAAGTTTATCCCTGTGCTAATGTGTTATTTGCTTGAACAGGTCCCCAGATACTTAAGTTTTGTCAGAGGTGTGGCTGAGTCAAATCACCAACTACTCAACGAGTCATTTGATATTCTTATAGAAAGTCGCATAGTAAGTAGATAGGGGCACACATCAACTTTAACTTTAGACCTGAACTTTCTTTGAGATACATGTATAACATTCCTTGCGAGTTTCAACTTGAATAATTTTGTTCTATGTGGTGCTTGAAGGTGCGGATTATGAGGAATTGCTTGGTTACAAAGGCTTTCGACATGATTCGGAGGATATCCATGAGTGATAACAAAGAGGTAAGTTCTGATTTAGAAAGTTTGTAGTTATGCAGTTTTGTTTTTTGGTTTTATTAAGTTATTGTAAGGGATTGGGATAAGTTAGTGTGGCTTAATCTTGTATACTGTAACATATATACATCTTGCACATTTGTTTTACATATCTTATATAACTGCTTGTAGAGAAAGAACTATATGTTTCGTGATAGTATTTTACCAATTGCCATCATCTGTTTGCAGGACTATGAGAGGTTCTGGGAGAACTTTGGCAAAAACTTGAAATTGGGTTGCATTGAAGACCCTGAGAATCACGATCGAATTGCTCCATTGCTTCGGTTTTTCTCTTCCCAAAGTGAGGAAAAACTGATCAGTTTGGATGAATATGTTGAGAACATGAAACCTGATCAAAAGGATATTTATTACATTGCTGCTGTCAGTGTGTCTAGTGCAAAGAAGACACCTTTCTTGGAGAAACTTGTGGAGAAAGATCTTGAAGTATAAGCTTATCTTTATTGAAGTTTACAACTTTATTTATTGGCTTACTTATTTTTGATAACTTATTTATGTTTGAGCTTTTGTAATGTAATATTTCAGGTCCTGTTTTTTGTGGATCCAATAGACGAGGTTGCAATTCAAAACCTTAAATCATACAAGGAGAAGTTTTTTGTTGACATTAGCAAGGAAGACTTGGATTTAGGTTTGCTTCATTCTTTTTATGCCTACTCCTAATGATTTGTTTTGGATTTATGCTATAGTAGTCACACATCTGTCTTAGTCAAGGGTATTAGCATTTCATTTGATAAAATATTTGTTCTCTCTCTCCTTTTGAGTTTTGATAGTTATGAAATTCATGGTTTGTTTAATTTAGTTTTGTTGTTCCTGAAGGCGATATGAATGAAGAAAGGGTGAAGGAAGCTGTATAAGCTATAGAAGCTGTAGCAATTGAACCAACTGAGGCTGGTGGTCATAAGTAAGAGGACTGACATGGAGTTTTTTTGTTTATTTTTTTAACCTTCTTTCTATGCTGTTTAGTGGAATTATGTCGAATATTGGTGGTAGTATTGTACAGATAACCGGATGAACATTTAGTATATATTGTCACATCTTTTTTTGTTTAAGTTGAATGCTATGTCTTAAAGCTGTAAACAACACATGAAACTACATTATGTATGGAAGAACTTTTCCCTGTATTAAATGTTTGTAGAAATATCTGATATATCAGAATATTTTGTTGATCTAATGACATAACTACATGTTTGCAGTTGAATACTCTCTATGGCATATATTTGGTGATGTTGTGTTAATTACTTGATTTACTTCTTTACTTGATGATGCTTAGTCTTAATCATATATACTACTGCAGTTGATCCTCTTTTTAGAATTAAATTATTTTGTCTTGTATGTTTTTCCATTGTTTACATATTGTGGTTATCTATCATTCATTTATAATATACATGGTATTACATAGTACTTTGTGTACAGTGCCGGCTCAACGTTTAGAGAGGCCTAAAACAAACGTTAAAGTGAAGTCCTTTTATTTTTATTTGAAGAATTTTTCTGAGGTATAAAATAAATTTTATTTAAATTTATTTGAAAAGTTGCAAAATTATTGTCTCATTCTATAATACTTTTTCTAAGAGGCCTTTATATATATATTTTTGTAGGCTTTTTCTTAAGGGTTTATGACTTATTTGAGGCCTTTTTCTTTAATAAACTTTTTATATTTTTTGGAGGCCTAAAGCCCTTACTTGGGTTGCTTTACCCTTGAGCCGGCACTGTTTGTGTAGTTGCAATTTGTTTAAATGTGAATGTGATGAGATGTTTAATCCACATCACAAATGTATAATGATCATGTTATAATTTGTAAGATACTTCCTTGGTGAAACCATGTTGTGAAGACACAACCATATTGTCTTCCAATATTTGGAAACACTATTTGAAGCAATGAAATCCTTCTCAATATTTTCAGTTTCCTCAATGTTTTAACTTTTCTTATTTGTTTTTTTGCTTCATGTTCTTCAATAACACATTATGATTTTCTCCTTTTTTATCTGTTGATTGTTGTTTAATCCTTTTCCTTTGTAACATTGATGATGGAGCTTCTTAATATGCTGTGATTTTTGGAGCCTTAATCTCTTCTGTTCCATAATCATGATGTTCACTGTCTCTAATGTATATCAGTGTTGTCAGTTGCAGATAGCGGATTGTGAAAGTTCTGCTATGTAGTTGTGATATAGTGCCACTATAGCGGCTATTTGACAACATTTTGTATTAAATAGCATATCACAGAACTATAGGAGTTTAAGTTTCTCATGATAATCATTTTGAGTTGTTTTGTATTCTATGAACATGTCTTTTTTTTTAGGTTCTACTTTTCCATCATCTCTTGCATCATATTGTTGCTCTCTATCATCAATTTTATTCTTAGGCCTCATGATTCTCTTTCATTTCAATCAATTTTTTGATATATTTTGTAGGATCTTCCCTTTCTGATTTTAGTGAACCTTTGTAGTTTTCTTTGTTACTTTCACATAATTTATCTTTTTCTTCAACTTCATCTTGTTGAGTGTTTTTGAAACTTTGGTGCTGATAATGGTTTAACCACTTGGTCTTCTATATTATGAGTGCACTTTTCATACTTTCATATTTTTATCTATGTAACAGTTTTATCTTATGTTTCTTATTTTTTGCATTCCCATAATCAAACTCCTTAAACTCAATTCTTACTGATGCAAATGAAGTAATTCTTATGTTTTTTATTTTCTCAATCTTTCTACTTTAATTTTCTTCACAAACTTTTCAATTTTTGCACCCTTTTACTTGGAATCTTCAGTTTCTTCCATCTCTTGAAACTTTTGTGTTTTACTTCCATCAAATATTCTAACATTAACATTCTCTTTCTCACTTAACTGATCAATACACTCAAATTTTTTATTTCTAATTTCTTTCCTTTATAAACATTTTTCAATTTCCTC
Source organism: Trifolium dubium (assembly GCA_951804385.1). Lineage (NCBI taxonomy): Eukaryota > Viridiplantae > Streptophyta > Magnoliopsida > Fabales > Fabaceae > Trifolium > Trifolium dubium. The sequence continues at coordinate 29,291,500 of OX638073.1, forward strand.
TTGCATTATTACCTTTCGTTGGTTCCACATCCATCCTTTTGAATCCTTCACATTCACATGGTTCCACAAAATATATTCGATCTCCTTGCTCACCATTTCTTTATCGGCATTTTTTTGTTTCTTGCATCATTTTAATATTCAATCCTTCACTTTCCTTTGAAGTACTTAAGGTAAGTGCTTAGGAAACTATTTCTCTATAGTTGTTATCATTCAATCATCAAATCCATTTTTATTTATCACATTTTCATCTCCATATTAGGTTTTATATATGGTTTCCTTTTGAATGGTATATCTCCCAACATGTTTTTATGAACATATTCATTGGCTTCAAAAGGTGATTTTTCCTATTCCTCTTTGAAATCCTTCTGGTTTATTATACAACCAATGTCACTTTGAATATGATCAACTACATTTAACTTTGTTCAAGTTCTGATATCTTCATTGCTTCAAATAGTTCTATACTTTTTACCAAATAAATTATGTCCACAAACATATGCATTTAGATTGCCAGGTTATTTTCAACATATACTTGTTTTCATATTTTTCTAAAAGTAACAGATTACATGTCTTCATTATTGCACGTCCATAGATTCTTCTTAGTTAATTTGTAGTTTGTCACTTAACGAAACTTTCTTCATTATTTGAAAATGAAGATCTAAACATTGATGTTTTTAATGTAAAATTTGGCCTCAACAATTGATTTATATGGCTGACAATTTAGCACTAGATTCCATTCCAGACTTTCAAGCAATCTATGATTCTAATGCATAATTCTCTGTTGCATATATTACCTGTTTGTGAATTCATAATGCATATTATATATCAAATTATCAATGAGATTTTGCTAACTTTTTTGGTTATTAGAAGACTTACATATATACTAGGAAGTGGAGTAGAAGGCTATATTGCGTGTTAACTAACTAGTGTTATTTATGAGTTATGGTTCCTTGTCACATCCTTTAATGAAGGCTTTTCTTAACTACCTGTTTTCTTTCATGCCTGCATAATTGTTCTTGCCTGTATTGCTATTCTGCCACTAAAATATTTATAATTTCATACTTTCGCTGTCGAAGAAATTTAAGACCAGCACGAGGGTCAGCCTTTTAGGCATTTCAAGGTCGATTTGCTTAACGTACTATGATTGTGGGAAATATCAGGCATTACACATGCCATGTAACATGTTCTCATGTCATTGTTGTATGTTCTATAGAAAATCAGACTGTAACTGTAACATCCCGAAATTTTAAAACAATATAATATAATTATTAAAAATGTTTATTTGTTTAGAAAATGTGGCTATATTTTTTTTCTTCATAAATATAAAATATGATTGAATTGCTACTTTAAATAAAATGATTACATTAAATATTTCAAAGGTAAAACTACATTGGTCAAATTAACTGTTTCAAAATTACAGATGATAAAACCCAATTTATTTTTCCCCGCCGCATGCAAACTTCAATAATCATCATTCACTGCATCAACTTTTGTACCTAAAATGTTGGTTGCAAGGGTCAATATTCCTAAACCACAAGTACGATCATAAAGAACATAAAAACATAAAATAAGAAGAATGATAAAACACTCACCACATAAAAGATAAAACCAATTAGCACAAATAAATTAATAACTTAAGAAATCACACTTTTAAGACACAATGCATGCAACTAGACCATGATCCGGATATCGCCCCAATTGGCATATAATATCAATCGCCCCATTTGGCACCTAAAGACAAATCGCCCCATTTGGCAGTCACTAATAAAATCGCCCCATTTGGCACATAGTAACAAATCGCCCCATTTGGCACTTAGACACATCTAGATGCAATGCTATGGAACATTTAAAACAACCAATAACACTTTCCAAATACCTTCAACACAAATACATTTTTTTCTAATATCCAATCAAATAAACTACAATTTAACAAAATCATCAGCTTGCTCAAATCCACAATCAACCACACACAAATCACAAAATTAATTCTACAATCAATCCTAAACATAAATCATATAATAATAAAATAAAAGTATGTTCTTATTTATTATTTTTATTTGTATTACCGTTTTCATCCAATATTTGATAAGAACTCTACCACCACCCTACTCTATGATTTCATGATCAATATGATTGTACCGGAATATAAGCCCTTACCTCAAAAAGCTTTCCCTCCAATGATATTGATTTTAGCAGTTCTAACCGCTCGATCAAGAATTTAAAGTATATTTGATGCTTGCTAGTGATGGGTTAGTGAGAACCGATGGATATGAAAATATAAGTGAAAGTGGGATAGTTTTTGTTGATAGTTAGCTTTCACGATAACATGAGTATATAGGAAATGGTTTGGCTAATTTGTAGGCATAAGAGTGGGCTAGTGGGAAAGCATGTATAAATCCTAAAATTAAGTCTAAGTGGAAAAACATTCAAGTGGCTCAATTATAGAGAATTCGGTTACAGGAAATATTTGCATATGCTCTATATCAATTCTACTCATGCCTTCTATAAGCTAAGCACTCTAGTTTAGATTTAGTCAAAGTTGATTTGTCACAAATAATTCTCAAAGACTTCGACTAGTAAATACTAATCCATTAACATTATCACACACTTAAAATAAAACAACTATACAATTATTAATATAAGATAAATCATCAATTATAATTAACATAGAAACAGATTATAAAACCATTAAAATAAAATAAACTATGTAAGTAATAATTATCTTATTATTATAGTCACACTAATTAATCAATTAAATTAATTATTAAAATAATCTTAAGTAAATATTAGGGTGTTACAGTAACCACCACTACCAGACATTTCCAAAACTTCACATTGTGTCTAACAGGTGATTCCTTTTTGAAAAATCAGAATAATGCGAACCTTAAACAGAAGAACAAAACCCACGTGTCATGGTCCTACACTGAAAACCACGAACCTCAAAACCCTTATTCTTTCACTTTTTTTTTTCTTTTCACACTACAATGACTACGATTCTTAAAAATTTGAGGAAATTGGTTTTGCAGTGTCTAATGTTGAAGGTGGTGGCCAAACGGCCACGGAAATTTCTATGATACTAATTTATATGTTCAAGATGATTATAAAGTTATGGGTGTCTAATATTTGTTATGACAATTTATTCTATGTGTATTGCATTTTATTTCTATATATGGATGGTATCTGAGATTTTTCATTGGCCATATCCCACTGAGAGATGGAGAAAGGAAAGTTCAAAAAAGCCTTCATTGAAGTTTTGCGACTTTTGAATTGAGAGAAATGTGAGTGAATTTTTTAAAACCGACTTTTTGTAGCATTACGGTTATATTGTAGCAATCAATTATTTGGAATAATTTTTGTTTTAGGGTAGTTATGTTAGGGCAATATTGAAAAAAAATAGGTACACCAAAAGAGGTACCTCTTTGTATATAGGTAGAGATAAATAAATTAAATTCATATTTTTTTTTTGTACAAGTGATTTGCACTTGATTTATTTATTTGATTTATATATAATTAATTTAATTATTACATATAAATATAAATAGAAAATAATCGAACAACAAGCTCCACAGCTACCTTTTTGGATTGCAAAATTCATTCTTTTAAGACTATATCCATAGACCTAAGAGAAATAATGTTGTTATGTATGATATTTTGAGCTCTATTTAAAATAAGTTGGGTGACCAAAACTGTCGAATTTTAAAATACAGAGACCAAAACTGTAAAATAGGAAGACCAAAACTACAATTAAGCCAAAAATTATTCCACCCAATAATTGAAATTCGAATTCTTCCAAAATTAGTATGTCTTGTTTTGTTGGCACTATATTATAAACCAGACAGAGGCATTGATTTATGTGATTCAATTTCTATCTTCCCTATTTCTCTCCAACCAAACAAAAACTTAATGTCTTTTTTCATGTTTGCGTCACAAATTGAGATTCATTACTGCAATTGACCAAAAAGACCAGGTTTGAAAATGAAATCATTCCATGGTTATTTATATTTTTCCTATCAAGGATGAGGGCAAACAATATGGTGCCAGCTGCCAAATCAATACTAGGACCTCAACAAACAGCCTCCCATCCCATGCTTAAATGCTTCAGATACATCCCTTAAATTCACATAATGCTTTAAAATTTAAATTCACTATGCTATTGCCAAGCTTTCCCTCTAAAATTTAGTTCTGAAACAGTTTATTTGTTTTTTTATAACTAATTCAGTAACATCGCATGAAAGGCTGATGTGTTTATCCCGCTCCTCGTTTTAATCATCCGTGCACGCAGCCTACTTCATCAGAGGCATATGCTTGAAAATAATGGCATATATACAAGCTGTTATACATAGTTAAAGCCTACTCATACATATAGAAATCAAGCAAACTAACTGTAGTACTGCACAATAATTCCAGTTGCAAAATTGATTGTTATGCTACAATATCCATGTGATATTTGGCCGGCTTTTCCATCAGAAGCATCACCTTCAAGGTGCAAGCTTTATGGCTGACGAACCCGGTCACGCCAAGACCCCTTTTGCTTGGCCAGCACCTGAAACCAAATACAATGATTATTAGAATTATCTGTCATGCATATCCGTGTCTGTTGTGGTATACAAATCACTCACTGTTTCACTTAAGAGGCTTGAAGCCAGGTCTTTTTTATTATCAACTTCCTTCTCGTTCTCTCTTTCAGGCTCGCTGTCCATACTGGTGGGAGGCGGAGGAGCTGTTGTAGCACCAAACATAGCTTCGTCATGAGCAGCTTGAATCTGTTCTTCACGTTTGGACTGCATAAGAATACGAATTCAATTTATAAATCCAGTCTACATGGCCAAGAGTGCAAATAAACAAGGAGTTAAATTAATTATTTGGCTATTGACTCATAATCGATAATGAACATACCTCGACTGCGGAAAACCGGAAACTCTGGCCAATGTGTTTGACTAAGGATGCATCATCTTCAGCAACTGCAGATAGGAGGGCATGTACAACTCATTATTAAGTTAATGCCAAAACCTACCATTACTCATTGTCAATCACAGTCAAATATAGCTAGAGAGATCATCATTCAAGGATACAAAAGCTTTGTTTATGTCTTTATAACAAGAATGATGCAAAAGTATAAAGTTAATAAACACGCAAACAAATAATTTACAGGTATAATGATTGCCAAGCATATATTTATAATTACACCACTCAATACTGAGAAAGGCATTAAAGTAATTCCACTTGACAGCATGCACAACCATTTGAACCAATAAGAAAACTATGATAAATTGATAATCAACAACTGCATTACCGGTAAATGTCAGAGAGTCCAAAATAATGTCTAAACCAAAATGAGAAATGTAAAACAGATGCAAGAGTATTTTGATCACTGATACCAGGAATGCAGAACAAGCAGCTAACAAAACATGTTAAAGTTTCTTATCCAAAAAATGAATTATAATCTTAATGGGTACCATAAATAATAATGAACAGAACGTCTGTTATATTGAGGAAATGTAGGAAAACCAGTATGTATCTAATAAGGAATAGCAGAACTGACATCACAGTACAAGTATACACAAAAATTACGAAGATGAAAGATAGTATAAGCAATTCGAGAGGCCTAGTCTCTCTCAAGGATTCCAATTGAATTCCAGTCTACCCGCTCTATTGCCTCACTCCTCCATAATTTTCTTTCAACCGCATCACAACCCTCAACGCCACTGACTGCCAACTCAACCAGTGATTACTCAGTTGGACCCCCCTCTCTCTTAGACTTCCCTATGTTTAGTATTGTTTAGCCCTGTCCCCTCACATAGATTTGGGTTATTTTGTGAGTTCTATCATAATCAAAGAGGATTGAATGGAATATATTATAAGAGGATAAGGGACAGAAATCCCACAAATACAATTATATTCATAATAACAATATTATAAAACAAATCAGACCTTCAACTTCCTCATCGTCAAGAGGGGCATACTTGTCGAATTCAAATCGCTCCCAGCCAACACCTTTTTCTGAATCCCGTGCAGCTGAATTTAAAAGTATGTTATAAATGAGAATCAACAAAATATGGATTAACTATCTCATTTGGCAAAACTAAAAAGCAACAATATTTCTAACGACACATTAAGTAAGCAACATCACTAATTACTAAACAGTGGCATGGCAACCTAACTCAGTTTCTTATACAAAATGATCATAGTGTGAGAATATCACAGCGAGACAATTCAAGTCAAAAATTAAATTTTCAATGTAGATCCAAACAACAAACTCTAAAAATTTGAAAATCATTTTTAAACAAGTACACAGCAGCAAATAATTTCAAGTAATGTAATATCAGCCATAATAAGTTGAGTAAAATTTCCATACAATCTTCATTGGACTTACCAGTTTCAGAAAGCTGAAGCTTCATCTTGGCTTTGACTCTTTCAGCAGGTGCCTATTCACAATCACAATTCACAGTCACAAACATACAAAACAAAAATCAACGAATCATTCATGAAACTAACTTCAAAGATGAAACTTAAAACTAGCATCTCAAATCAATTCAACCAAAAGCAAAAACATAATAATGAAATTAACAAGGTTTTAATTACCATATTATCATAACCATCAATTAATTTAGCATAATCAACACCAGCATTCTTCCCCTTAGTCCTCTCATTTGTTTTCCCTCTTTCCCTAACATCACTTCTACGTTGTTTATATGGAGAAACACTTCTACTTATACTCCTTCTTCTCCCTCTCTCTCTTTCCCTTTCCCTTTTCCTCCTATCTCTATCTCTACCTCTATCACCGTCTGAATCGCTTCGGCTTCTATCAGCATCTCTATCTCTATCACGGTCGCTGTATCTATTATATCTCTCTCTACTTCTACTTCTACTTCTCCTCCTTGAATCCCTATCTCTTTCTCTATATCTCTCACTGCTTCTACTCCTGCTTGGTCTTTTTCTTCTATCGCTATCATCTCTAGAAGGAGAACGGTGATTGGTTTTCTCTGAAACCCTAGATTCGGATGTAGGTTTCTTTTTGAGCTTGTTTTGAATGGATTGGAGCTGGGCTTTTTTATCGGGTTCGGGTGGATCGGAAGAGGCTTTAACGAATTGGGAGAGGAATGAAGAGGAAGAAACGAGAGATGAACCGGGTTTGGGAACGGCGTCGTTTGATGTAGAGGTGGAAAAGCCGAGACCTTGTTTGAATTTAGCGGCTCCCTCGCCTTTACGAGTGAGCTCGTCGTAGTAAGCTGCTGCTTTTTCTTCTTCCATCTTTGTATTCTATAGCTCTTCTTCTTTCCTCTTCATTACAGTATCAAACAACTACTATTTCAAAGTTTTTTTATTTTTTTGGTACATACTACTATTTGAAAGTTATTCAAAAAAAAACAAATATAAAAAATGTACCCAAAAAAATATAAAGATAAATGATTTTATTATGATTTGAACATGTAATCCCTTCTAACAAATTTAAATTTATGTTCCCCAGCTCTAAGCTCTAATCACTTAAACTAATTTACGGAGACAAAAAAGTTTAATATGTACAAATCATTCTTATTTTATGAGAAAATGTTAAAATGTAGTAAAATTAAGATCAAACTTGTATACTCCTTTCGTCCCAAAATAAATGTCATACTTGTCAAAATTGTTTGTTCCAAAATAAATGTTATATACTATTTATAACATTAGTTTTTACTATTTTATCCCTTAAAGCAATCATTAGGTAAGAGAAAAAGTACATTAAAAAATTTACTTTTTAATATTTCAATGTCTACTACCAATACAAATAGAGGGTATTTTAGTAAAATTCATATTCTCTCTCTTTTTTTTACACAATTTTCTTAAAGTATGTGATTTGGTCAACTGCGACATTTAAAATGTGACGGAAGGAGTACTAAATGTTTGTACAATATAATAATATATTGATTTTAATACATATTTTACTTCTTTTTTTATCTTTAACTAATGCATATTGGGTGCACTACTTAGTACAACTCTATTTTATAATGATGGTTCCTTTTTTCTCATATGAAAAACCTTTTTTTTTGACGCATATGAAAAACCATTTAAACAATGAAGATAATATATATATATATAGAACTCTTGAAAATAAATTGCATGAGTTTGGATGAGTCATGCTTCCCAAACTCTTAATTGGCTCACAAACTCCCCAAATTTTCAAAAATTCCCTCAATTTTGATCAAATAATTTTCATATTATAGTTTACAAATGCTATATTTATTTCGTACTTACTATACGAAACTTATGCACACAACATCTTGACTCTGACAAGTCAATATAACCACAACTGCCGATTGAAGGTCGAATTGCTTCCATGAATTGAATTTGTTTCCATGAATTTAACTAGTTTCCTTGTGTTGAGTTTGTATTGATTTGCTTCCATTCATGAATTTAGAGTTTATTTTCGATGAATTGAATAGTTATGGTGAAGGTATGATTACTTCCGTGAATTGATTTCATTGCTTCCACCGCTTCCATGAATTTGTTGTTCCAATTCCTAATATTTATTCAGGTTGTTTCCATTGCTTCAACCGCTTCCATAAAAATTTACAAAATGCATGTAGATTTTATATTGTATAATACGAAACATAGGTTTTGTAATTTGTGGGACGAAACATCGTTTGATCAACGTGTTTTGTATACTATACATGTTTGGATCATAGGATGCGAACTATAACTCATTTCATATTTTAAAATGTGAATGGTATTTTCATCAACTTGGGGGTCTGAGAACAAATTAAAGGGCTAAAGAACAATTTTCTTCAAAAATTTTAACTCAATAATTTTAAATTGGGCTTCAGCTTAAAAAATCTAGCTTAAATTGGGCTAAAGAACACTCATTGGGCTTTGAGCCAAATAATATCATTTTTATAAAAAAAAAATACACACAACTTTAAATACACACTATCATTTGAACATTTCATTTGATCACACTCAACAAATTATCTATCTATTTAGCGATGTTAAATTTGTTCTTGCAGCTGATTTGATTATGTTGTGTTTGAGTTTTGTGGAATGAATAGAATAATCGAATTTTTAAGGCCAATGAGAGTTCTATTAACAAGATGTTTGATAAAGTCATTTTACATACTTATGAAGTTGAAATCTACTTATGTTCATATAAGTTTGAATGCTCATATATGGCAGTCCAACTTTTGAATGCTCATAAGGTGCATTTAATCTGCTAAAAAATAAGGGACTGGACAGGACAACTTTTTGTATTCTGTTTGATTTAAAAACTGGTCATGGGACTAGACAAAATACTCCCTCCGTCTTGAAATATAAGGGAAAAAAATCACTTTTTTTTGTCCCAAAATATAAGAGAAAAAAATCAATATCAAGAATGTTTTTCTTATTCTAATGAAATTAAATGTAAATTGCATTTAATTTTCTCTCTCTCCACTTTTCTCTATAAACAACAACCAATCACAATTGATTTTACATCTTTCCATTCACATATTCTAAGAAAAATCCCACAAAACCATATATCTAATTCTCATGTTTATGTTTTCTTAATAAGTGTGTTTTTTTTATTTTCTCTTATATTTTGGGACGGAGGTAGTAGGTAACAAGAGACAGGACAAAATCAAGAATTTTTGTCCTTCACTAAACCACAGGACAACTTTTTGTCCACAGTACAACTATAAAAAATACGAAAATACCCTTTTTATTTTCAAATATAAAAAAGTTATCTCCCTATCTATCTTCGATACAATTTTGTTCTGTCCTGTACTAACTTATTTTGTCCTGTACTATCTTGTTCTGTCCTGTACTGTATTGTCCTGTACTTATTACTTTGCGAATCAAACGCACCCTATATAATTGTATATTTTAGTGTTTCTTCTTGATACACATTATGCTAAGAAGAATTCTCAGATTTTATTATAATCCATTTTTATTTTTTCAAAAAAATCCTACCTTATTTATCCTTTACTATATTCAACCCTCAATAATATACTCCCTCCGTCCCAAAATGTAAGAGAAAAAAACTCAAATTTTTTGTCCCAAAATATAAGAGAAAAAGTTGAAACATTTATCTTTTCAAGAAAAGTTTACTCTCTCTTTTACTTTTTCTATAACCAACAATCAATAAAAATTGTTTTTACATCTTTCCATACAACTTTTTTCAAAAAAACATACTCCCAATCATTATATTTTACTTTTTCTTAATAAGTGTGATTTTTGTTTTTTCTCCTACATTTCGGGACGGAGGGAGTGTGATTGTAGTCCGTAACTAGCAGCCGACCTTGAGTTTAAATTTGATATTTTCTTCTATTTACGATCTCTCTCTCTAGGTCCCACTAAGATCCTGTACGACTGCGTGACTCACAAAAAGAGCCCAATACCATGTAGTAATACCAAAATTTAACATTAAAAATGAAGTTGTCAAATTGTCAATGTAAGATCATAAGCATTCTCAAAAAAATTCAAATATTTCTTTTCCAGTTTAACCGTCCTAATAATTCCAATGGATACAGTTGATTGAGTTCCACTCAGAAACCAATGACGAAGAATCGAAGAAAGCACAAAAGGGTTGTTGAACTTGAACCTTTAATTTTCTGTGGTCTACATTCTAGAATCATTCAACTTCAAAACCATTGTCCAGTCCTATGCCTAGTCAAATTCCAGCATTCTCACGAGTGACCCCAAATATACGTTTGGCCTCCTCTGACAGTAACCAACCTTAACTGTTTATATTAATTTAAGGGTTTTGCTAACGAGTGTTTTCGGAGTACTCCCTCCGTCCCAAAATGTAAGCAAATTTGACTTTTTAGGTACATTTGACTATTGATGTATCTAGTTCATATTATGGACCAAATACATCAATAGTCAAATGTATCTAAAAAGTCAAATTTACTTACATTTTGGGACGGAGGGAGTACTCTTTAAGTATTCCAACAAAAAAGTCAAACACTACAAATCATTACTTTTTTCTTACTACTATTTAAAGCCTTAAAAAGTGTTCCGAGAACACTTATTAGCATTTGCTTTAATTTAATACATAATTTTTCTGTTTTAAAATAAGTGTTGGTTTCCTTTAAAAAAAAAGTGTTGCATTTAACAATGTATCAGTGGTTCAAGTTCAAGTATACTACTCCATATGTTCTTTATTATATAAAAAAGCATAGGATTTTTATTATAAATAAAATTGACTTTTTAAATATATTGAATAATCAATGTATAGTTTAGATACATTAGTTATTCAATGTATCTAAAAAGTCAATTTTACTTATAATAAAAGCCGGAGGAAATATATAATTCAAGTTAAACTCATTTAATCAAGGAACTTAATTTTTAACTCAAGTTTGATTTTTTTGGTTCATGAATCAAATTCAATGAATCAATTGTCGAAATGAATATCGAACTTTCTTCGAGTTGATTTAGTTCATTGTCATCCCTCAAATTACATATTCCAATTAACGATGGTGTAACAACAATTACATATTACTATCCCTTACTTATTTTCTTTTTTAACAAATTAAACAGGAAAAAAAGATAAGCAAAATTACACCATTAGTCATTTATTTTATTTTATTTGTAATAAATTAGTCTTTTATCTTTCATTTATAACAAATTGGTCTTTTATCTTTTTTCTTTATAACAAATTGATCCTTTATATTTTTTTGTAACAATTGATCATTTATCTTTTTCATTTGTAACAAATGGATCACTTATCTTTACTAAAATTTTCACCGTTAGTCCATATTTCACTTCTATTTAATGACCAACAATGTAAAATAATATAAGATAAAAAACCAATTTGTTAAAAAAAAGATAAATGACCAATATTGTATGTTACAAATGAAAAAAATAAAGGATCAATTTATTACAAATGAAAGATAAATGACCAATTTATTACAAATAAAAAAGATCAAAGATCAATTATATAATTTTGCCAAAAAAATATATCACATTCAAAACTTAAACTCAACACACCTAACTAGTGACCAAACCCTATAAACCCAACTCATTTAATTTTTTGCGTAAAAAAATGAAAAATAAACGTATCTAGAGAACAGATTTTTTTTAATCAAACAAGGGACCATGATACATTTGTTTGACAATATAAAAGCAAGAAATTGCATTGAATAGAAATTAATAGTAAAAGATTTGGTTTTGGATTTGGATTTTGACATGAGAAACGACAAGTGGACCTAGTAGATGGATTTTGCAAAGATTTCATAGATTTGGATCCTCCGAATCTTATACCTTTATTAATTTTCTTTACCCTTTTCTGCCTTTTCATATTTCAATTTAGCCCCACAAATCAGTTTACTTTTATTTTTCTCATTTCATTTTACTATTTATTACTATTACTACTTTTTGGCTAAGTTCAAGTGATAAAATTCATCATAAATTCCTACACATAAAATAGAGGATCAAAAATCAAACTCCGATCATAAATGTTAAACATTTTTTGTCTGTCGACTAAGAAGTCACTTATTTCTTTTTACTAATTTTCGATCATGAATGTTCAATATTTTTGTCTATTGAACAAAAGTCTATTTTTTTTGCCAAATAATTTAACGATTAAAAAATCCACTATTTAAATCAAATAAGTAGAATGATCAAAATTCGGACCTCTATCTCTATATATATTATACAATATTATATCAACTGAGTTTTTTTGTTTTGACAACAATATCAACTGACTTAAGATGACGAAATATTACTATTATTAGAGGCACGCGTCCCTTCTATTTTTTTCTCTTTCCTTCATTCATTTCTAAACTAAATAAATTCCCCACTCTTTCATTTTCCATTTTCTCTATCGCACACAACACTTGTGTCTTCATTTTTCAGTTACTTGAAAGAGGAAAAAAAAATCAATTTAGTTTTTTGAGTTTATCAGTTTTTGATGGCTACCGGCGGCGAGATTTTCCGGTCGAATTTGACGGAGGAATCGCCTTCATGTGTAGATGAATTGCACGTGCTTGCTGTTGATGATAGTCTTGTTGATCGTAAAGTCATTGAACGTTTGTTGAAGATTTCTTCATGCAAAGGTAATAACTAGTAACGAATAATTCAATGTTTCTTGTGAATTTTTATTTGGAATTGATTATGAAAGTGTGTTTGTGTTTGTGATTGAATATTGATTATTGTTGATGTTATTGCAGTGACGGTTGTGGAGAGTGCAAGAAGAGCTCTTCAGTATTTGGGATTGGATGGAGAGAATAGTGATATTGGATTTGATGTAAGCAAATTATGTTTTTGAATTGTTAATTGTGTTTAATTTGGATATTAGAATATGGTAATTTGATTTGATTAGTGCTTAATGTTGATTGTTATGGTGGCAGGATGTGAAGGTTAATTTGATAATGACTGATTATTCAATGCCTGAGATGACAGGATATGAACTATTGAAGAAAATTAAGGTGGGTACTATTTAATTATTTATTGGTTTTTGTTGATGAATTTTAGTATGTTGATAAATTTCCTTATTTGAATTGTTGATCAATGATCATTGAATTTTGTTGTATGTGAAATTTATTTTGGAATTGTGTATTGGTGGAAGGTGGTTCTTATTAGTCTCTACCTGTTTGCGTTAATTTCAGCAGGAGTCTTCTGTTTTTAGGGAGATTCCGGTGGTGATCATGTCGTCGGAGAATGTTTTGACTCGAATTGATAGGTAAGAAATTGAATGAATTGGTATGCCTTTCGATTCTAGTGTGATTTATAGTTGGGATGGTGTTTTTTGATTGTGATTTTCTATGATAAGATAAAACATCAGATCTCTTTAAAAAAGTTTAGGATTGTGACTACCACCGTATTGTATATGTAACATGATGTTTTCTGTTAATAACATATGCATATTTGGACATTAAATGATGAATTCCATCTAAAGTTAAGTTTCTGTTAAATGGTTTTCAGTTTCTTAATTCTAATCTGCCACCCAATCAGGAAATTAATTCATTGTGTGGATCCCAAATATTATCCTATGGAGGCATGAATGTTAAGTGTTAATTGTTGACGCTTTCAGTGTTTTCCACTTGGGCTTATGCTATATATGCCATGCCAATTCTTGACTAACATTCAACACTAACAATTGATGAAGTGATTGTAGAGAAGCACCAAGTTGGATTATAAGTATGGAATATATTGTACTCATCATGGATATCGAAATAATTGAAGCTTGTTCAATGTCACACAGTTCTACATAATTATTAACAACCCAAAAACACAATTATAGACTATTGATGCATTAAGTTTCTGAGCTGTTATGTGGCTGGTACTACTATTTCTAGTCCTGCTTCTTAATAGTTTTATTGTCACTCATTTTCAGGTGCCTCGAGGAAGGAGCAGAGGATTTTCTATTGAAGCCAGTCAAGTTGTCCGATGTAAGACGCTTGAAAGATTTTATCATGAGAGGTGAAGTGAAGGATGGCGAGAAAAATTCTCTCAAACGAAGGCGATCATCAGATGATTGCAGTCCATCTCTATCAACGACATTCTCACCAATGCGTCATTTGTGCGATCCGCCAACATCAGTGTTCTCACCACTCCCACCATCCACATTATCCTCTAAGAAATCTAGACTGTGATAAGAGATTGATTAGTTTCACATGTCTCCATTTTTGCAATACTAATGTCCATATTTTGAATTTGTTAACCAGTCTATACAGTTTGTACTCAGGATTTTGAATTTTGAATGACAACGGGCAATATACCAGAATCATTATTTTTTGGCCTCTTATTTGTTCGTTGATTTTGCTTCTAATGACTCACTATATTTCCATAAATATTTGAACTTAACAAAATACGAATTCACAAAAAAATAAAAAAGCAGAGATTGGTATATTATTTTTGAAGAAATGGACAAAAGAAGTCTTCAAACTTTGGGAAATTCACAAGTTAATAAAATGGTAAATAACTATGAATAAAAAGTTCTTGTAAAAAGAAAAACTAAGAATAAAAAGTAGTTGCATACTTACATGATAGTACTTCCTTTAATTACTTACGAGTATAATTTATTTTGACTTATTGTTCATTCAATGTTTTACTTGCATAGAAAAATGACTAGATTGCATTAAAAAAATTTAGAGTCTTCACTGTGTAATTACCCTAAAGCTTAAATTTTCCATGGCATACGAGTCAAGCACGAGTTAAAATGCTCTTTAAATTCCTAGGTTCAAGTCATGAAGGGGCCTTAAAGATTAACCATCATGCTAATTTAAAGCTTAAAGCTAGCAACTGAGCTAGTAAGTCTAAATTCATGAAGTACTTTGTTTACTTAATTATTGTGTTTTACAGAAACATGTCTAAGATAGTACTATGGTGCATGTTTCTAAGAAATGGTCAGCAAAGGTGTTATGGTCATAAAGATTGCAATGCTTTTTGGTGCAAGAATATACAGTAGTATGTTCTTTCTAATAAGAGTCTGTCAGCATTATTTTGTTTTTGTTTTTGTTTTTGTTTTTTAAACTCATCAACAATATAGGACCAAAATTATGTCCCCTTTTCTAAGAGATACACTTCTACCATGTCCACAGATTTAGATTCACTATTGTAATATTTTGACACAATTTGACGCCGTAATAAATTTTAACCATTGATTTAAAATCAGACGGTTTAGATTTCAACTTCAGTTTCCGATAGTAAATGATCTCGGTCTTAATCAATCTTGGTCGTTTATTTAGATTTAATGGCTCAAAGTTATAACTGCATCATGCAATTACAGCATTAAATCATATTACCCAAGTCCACCACCACATTCTTTGATATTTTTATCACCATACTATTTATTGTTTCTATGATTTCCATTTCACTGTAGGAGGAGTAAACTTGAACCATATTCTAGTAATCTGGTATACACATCAACACAAATGCAAGCGACTTTAATCAATTTGAATGTTGATGTGATGTGAATAACAATTGTCTTAACATCTCTCGAATAAAATATAAGCAAAAACTATTCAAAAAGTCAATATATATTTGATCTAAATTTTGGATTAAATACATTTGATCTTTTAGTTCCCTTTTACATATATTCTATTTGAGACGAGATGACTAATTATCCCGTCGATCTCATCTTAACTTGCTATCATAGTTAAATATGTTCAATTTCTTTCCTTTTCTTTTTAAATTATCCAATAACAGGAGTAAGCATTTTATTTCAAAAGAGTAAAAACTTTTGATAAGAAATAAGAATGAAAAAAATGCAAGGAACAGCCGAATCAAGAATCCAACGATCATTTGAACAGAATAATACTATTAAGAGATGGTTGCATTGGTAGAATTAACAACATGAACATGACTTTAGAGGAGAATCAGCAATTGACCATATTGTTGTGCACTTGTGCTGTCAATTGAAAGGAAGCATCTTATCTTACCCAATAAGGCCATGGATAATAAAGGAAGAAAAGAGAAACAACTATTATTTTAATGATCACAAATTTTTATACGTGGAGTAGATGAAATAATAAATACTATCATTGCAAAGTTACACACTAATTCGAACTAAATTATAAATGTTCATCCTAACAATTTTTTTTTTTATAATAATCGTCTGGTTCTAAAAACTTTAATAGTCCAAAGTTCAACCATAAAATAAATAAAATCTGACAATTATTTCATCCAAAAATCAAATTCCGATTTTACTCAAAATTCGTTCTTTAGAAAAGTTGATTAACTACTTTAATCTAATGTCTTATTTTCAACCTAACAATTTTAACATGACACGTGTCATTAAAATTATTACTAATTGGATAATATTGCCAAATGTTTATCCATTGTGAGTGATAACTACAATGTCACTTTCATTTTCTTTTTTCCTTTCTAAAATTCAAAGGGGTAAGACAAATAGACAATCAAGTGACAAACAAACTTATGTATTTCATTTTCAGTAGCAAATATTGTGATTATGTTTCCTCAAAAAGAAATTGTGACTACGAGTCCAATATATTTTGTGATTATCAAAGTTTAGTTTATTAAACTTAATGTAGTGTTTATGTTTAAAATTTAAACACATCATGCAAAATGAGTTATACTATGATTTCAAAGTTAAAGAGGAGAAAAAGCTTCAAACATTATCTCCAAATATATTTTGAAGAAAATCAATTTAATTTAATACATAAAAATTAAATGTCAATCAATTTAATATAATTCTAAAATCAGTTTCACCCCCCAAACATTTTTCTTTTGGTTACAAATGATAATTCCATAAAGAGACGAGTTTATTGTCCAATAAGTTTGGTTTTTTCTTCATATCTCAAAAATAAAAAAACAAAACAAGAATTCACACTTTTGATACTCTTCCCAATTTTTTTATAATGGCAAACAAGTATGATTTTCATTTCAAAGTGCAACCACCTTTTCCACAATCCATCTTCTTCTCAACATAGGGGCATTTGTAACTTTACCTTATTTAATTCCTCCTTTAACTAGTGCCCCCGGGAATTACATTCAAGATTATTCCCAAAAATTATACAACCAAGATTACCCAAAATCCTATTACTAGGAAATACATACCAAGAACAATTCACAATTCTAATTTCAACCTTTCAATATTTTACTCATAAATCCAATAGTCTACACTCATGGATCACAAGTGTTTTAAGTGTGGTAGCATCACTCAAAAGTAATTGATTTTAAGTACAAAGAGCATCACAAAGGGTATAACATAACACATAATTATCTCTCAAAGAAGAATAGCGTGATTTATAAAGCAAAACAAAATGTACAACTATTATTGATTTTTTGCTGCATGGTTGGCTTTGCATTGGGAATACTCTGAGACTTCCCAAATGCAAAGCCATATTGTGTTCTGAATATTCCATTTTTCTCACCAATTCATGTGGGAGAAATATTCCATTGTAGTCCCTATAAGTTGGCTTTCTTGTGTAAGTTTCCACTTTGAAATATCCCAAGGTCCTTTGTTTGAAAAGCAGCATTTCACCAATTGGATACTGATGTTACTTATCACACTAATTAAACAATCATCAATAATGTTCTATTTGATATTGATCTTAGTTTCCAAGGGATTCCAATTCTTCACAGCAAACAAACCAATAGTAAGAGAAATCTAATTAAGGTATACATGACTTACAATTTCTACATTTCAAAGACAGACAATTAAGCCATCAGTCTTGCACTCACTAAGTTGAAAATAAGACAATCAGAGATTATTGTAGCCCATACATGAAATGATACTGATAGTATTTTTGGGGAGAGATGAGGGTAAACCTATTAAAATTAAAAATCGTATAAGCAGTTCCAACTTATATCAAAAACAATAATCATTAACATACTTAATGCGAATTGTCCACGGTCCACACAACACCTAAGTAGTAACTGCACGAGAGACGCAAAAAGATGTGAAAAGCAATATGAAGCACAAAATGCTTAATTCAACCATAATTAAATCTCCACTCTTATCAATTTTTCATTATTAAGCAATATGAGGCACAAAATTTGCTTAATTCAGCCACAATTAAATCCCCACTCTTCTCAATTTTTCATTTAGGCAAATCAGTAAAAATCTTTCATTCTAAAGTGCAATCCATCTTCTCAACATGGCAACACCTAAAGGGGCGTTTGTTTCAAAGTCTAGAATTATACAACCAGGAATATCCAGAATCCTATTACTAGGAAAAACATTTCAGGAACAATTCACAAATGTGTTCGGTAAGTAAATGATATTTCTAGGATGATGATTTGATGGTGGTTAATTGAAATGAAACATAGAATAAGGCAAAACAGGAAGGACAAACTATTCATTCACTAAGGCTAAATCATACTTTTAAGAAGCATATACAACACCAAAAAGATAATCTCATACCTTGACAAACTTGAAAACCCTACTGACCAGCCTTCAAATTTATATTAGTTCCTAGAAGAGAATCATCAGGAAACAAAAACGATATTCAATAGTCATGAGTATACTTAAACAACATATTTACAATGTTAGCTAACACTAAAAAAGTAATCACTTCCAATTGCAGAAATTATGTCAAATTTAAAGCATTTCTATACCGCACAAGCCAGTTTGTAGAATGATTATTTTGAGGGAATTTAGGTTCCAGTCCGTACACAGTACACTAAGCCTTAAGAGCTTTGCTAACACTGCCACGACAATTCTTAAATAAAACATAAACTGGTTATATGAGAATGATACACAGTTAGACAAACAATACTGCATCCAAACAATGGAAGCAGCCAAAGAACATTTGAAATGATAAAAAACAGGAAAAATATTGACTAGCAATCATTAGCATATTTGTCAGTAACTGTAACAGTTAAAAGCGGAAAAATAAACACAAGTATAAACTGAATTTACAGAAATATAATTACGAGCATGTTTAATCAAACAACGATACTGTAAAGTGGTGGAATTTGGAGTACAAAAACTATACACAAAATGTGAAATGGAAGCCTAAAGGAAATATGCCACAGCATCGTGTAACCATTATTTTCAATGTATTGAATTTCTATACCACCATATGTATTCACATACCATTACCAAAATGAGTATTCTACATTATCACATGCACCATAATATGAAATGAGAAACAACTTGAGTTCGTGGTGCTAAAACAACTCATGATCTAAACCAACTAGACCTATGAAAATTGGATATTTCAACCTAAAAAAGTACAGACAGTGCAAACAAGGCAAAAAAAGGATAGACTGCGGCATACACAACTAATGAAAACAGAGAATCTCTCAAGACCTTTCGATCATGCTAACAGAACGTGCCAACCGAAGAGTAAGGCTACCACCATGCAGACATGCTTCTGTCTCTATAGGTTCACACTCATATTGCTTCCTGCACCCAGGACAACGAGCATCTTGCTCAAGAATCCTCTTGTGGCAAAAGAGACAAAGCCGAAAACCACAATTGCACGGAAGAAAACTCGTGTCAGTTAAATCAAGATCCTCGCAGCAAATTGGACAATTGGATGGCACCGAAGCACGAGACCAGGGAGCCCCTCCTCCAAAACACCGATCTGGATTTGGCATGCTATGCTGTTTCGAAAGATTAGGCAAAGTTTGAGGGCGAAATGCATCATCAGCCCTCCAAGCTCTGCCATTACCAGAACCCCAAGGAACCATTCCACCACTCCCTGGTTTGGAATTCGGATAACCTAAACTCGAACCATTAGTCACTTCACAAGACGATGAATCTGTTTCCACAACAGGTTCACCATGTAAAGAGTTCTGACGCTTCTCATCAGCTGCTAAAGCATCTGCCACAGCCTCCCAATCATCCTCATCCTCTTCCTCTTTCTCCCCTTCATCATCATCTTCCTCTTCTTCCGTAATATTCCCAGAGCAACACCCACCACTGCTAGAATAACTACTACTACTACTGCTTCCACCACTAGTACTGCCGGTGAAATTCGTCCCAGAATCATTACCACACAAAACACTACTATTAGGACTTATAGGACTATTCGACGGCGATTCAGAATCACTTTCTTGATGAATTAACACATCATCCTCTTCACCTCTACGCCTCGTCTCCAATTTCTCCAATTCTCGCTTGCTTTGTTTCCCATCATCAATTCCATCCTTACAACCCTTATTCTTAACAGCACCTGAAAAATCAAAACCATAACAAACAACAAAAAGAACAAAATCAGCAAAGAAATAGATCAAAATCAACATCGATATTTTTCAACCACACAAACCTTGAGATAGCCATTGTTCACGACGCGCATCAATCTTATACTGCTTCAATTTCGCGGACCTATTGGTCTGAAATTCAAAGACGATAAACAAGTGAACAAAAAAAAAAAAACGCGTAAAGCAATAAAAATTGAAAAAAAATCGGAACGAGAATGAAAATCGTTACCCTCTTCTTTTTGCCAGGGTTCTTAGTGTTCGCGGCGGAGGGAATCGGAGCGGCGGCGATTGAATCGGAAACCATGGCTGAAGCGTAGGATTTGATTTTAGAAAGAATGAAGAGATTCGGAAAAACCCTAATTTGTGAGGAGAATGAGACGATAGAAAATTCTAGAGAGAGAGAGAGATAACAACAACAATGGATCACACGGTAACTACTCTGATCCTTTCGCCCTTTTTGGCTCAGAAAGAGGGTCCAGGTAGATTTTATATGATTCCTATTTACGGAAATACCCCGTTCTTTGTAATAATTTTCACGCAGATTTGCGTATTTTTTGTTGAAACTCGACGCAGGCAAGGGCTATAAATGTAAATGACGTACGTGGAGGGATGGAAACGACGTCGTTGGATTTGCTGTATCTGCAAGTTTTTGGTGTTTTTTATTTGGTAAAATCCGCAAGTTTTTTTAACCGATCTACGATTTTATTATTATTAATTAGACTGTCGCTTAGAGTAATTAATTTGTTATATTCACCAAAGCAAAATTAATTAATTATCATAATAATTGAACTCATCAAAAAGAAAATATTTTGCTTCATGCTAGTGCTATTTTTTGTTGTTCAATTGCTGAAGATAGCTCTCATCTTTTTTTCGGATGTTTTTTTTCTTACTGGGTGTGGAGAGTGATTTTTCGTTGGTTAGATTGAGACTCGGTTGAAAGTTTGAAAGAATGGTTTTATTTCTTATGTTTCAGGTTGTTGGTTACTCCAAAAAAAAGAGTATGATTCGGCATTTGATCTGGTTTACGACTACTTTGTGTCTTTAGAAGCATCGTATGACGTAATTTTCAATGATTGCTCTCCTAATGTTACTTCCTTGGTTGACAGCATAAAAATGATGTCTTAGTTATGGTTCAGTGGTTGTGTGGGACGTCAAATTTTTATACCTTTTTTTAGTTGATGTATTGATCTTATTGATTGTTTACTTAGTCTTTGACACTATTTCTGTACTATAAGGGTCAAGTACCTTTTGTACTTCCTTATAATATATTTTGCTTATAAAATAAATCAAAAAGAAAATAATAGAAGAAAAATTAAAAAACAATAGTACCAAAATATTCATTTAATTGTTTTAAATTAGTCAAATAACAATATCTGTATCACTACCCATTTTGAGTGATCCATTTTTGCTTGCATGTATTTTTTAAAATTGGCATCAACACGACTTGTGTTCTGTACTTCTGTACAGTTATGAATATGATCACTTACTTCTTTTATGGGTGTTGCAACCTTTTGCACACACACATGGTCTAAGTGGCAAAAAATGAGAAGTAAGTTTTATGTGGGTTGGGTTTGAGAGAGTTTCAAAACATCAATTTATATGAAATTGTCAAATTTACTTTCAATGACTTGTACTTTTTTTATTTTCATAATAATATGCTTGTAGATTCAAAATGAATATTTTTGATTGAATAATTTTGTGTTTTTTGTTTTCATGTCTACAATACATGTTATACAAGTTGATGGATGTATTTGATTTACTAAAAAAACAAAGAACTGGAAATGACAACTTTTATTATACTCAGTTTGATTTAAAAATTGGTTATGAGACTGGACAAAATAAGTGGCAAATGACATGACAAAATCAAGAATTTTTGCACTTCACTAAATCACATGACAACTTTTTGTGTACAGTACAACTATAAACAAAATATACTAAAATACCTTTTTTATTTTCAAATACAAAGAAAATTATCTCTCTATCTCTCTTCGATACAATTTTGTCATGTTGTGTACTTATTTATTTTGTTCAGAACTATCTTATTTTATCCTATATTATTTTGTCTCGTACTTAATACTTTGCAAAACACACCCGGTATCTTCATTATGAACTAAAAAGTTCATTAGAATTTAGAAGAGATAAATGTAACACAAGTTGTTTTGAATTTGATTTATGGTCACTGTGTATAGACAATATTTGTTGAGATAGGTCGACACATTAAAAAAGATATAATTTTTTAGCATTTATTTCTTATTTTTTTATAATTAGAGTCTTTTGTATGTTTTCCCATTCCTTTTGGTAATGGAAAGGTTTTAACCTAGTTTATGGTCTTGTGGCTGTTATATATGGCTTTAGCCTAGCCCAATACTATACTCTTTTGCACAAAAAATAGAAATTATGTATGGGCCTCGTGTTGTATTGGAAGGATAACACTGGGCTGAACGAATTCACCAAAAGTATTTTAGAACAAAAATACACTCCCATCCATGCCTCGTACCACACACAAATCATATGAATATGATATATTATTGACATCTACCAAGATTAACGGTATTAAGTAAAAACTTATAAACTGCTAATTTTGACGAGTTTTAATAACATATCACATGATTTTCAATTTTTGTAAAATTTGACATGAATAATTAATATGATATAAACTTTCAATCTAACAGTAGATTTTGTAAAATTCATTTAGTGTTATCATGAACTTGTGCGTCGTGGAAGACTTGTGAAGATCTTTTACATTGGACAAAGTCTTAATTTATTTATAATTTTTTTTCTTCAGAATATAAATTTCAAGATATTGGGTCAATTATTCGATACTTGTCTTGTTCTCAAAGAAGACAAACAAATGAGGCCATGATTAGTGACATGAAGAATGTATCAAGTCAATTGAGGGATGTATATGTGCAGATTTTGGCTCCCACTCCATGTTATATGTTGCTTCACTAGCTAGAAAATTGCACGTGGCATGGTTGATGGGTTTAAGTGTTCAAAAATCAACATGCAAGTGAAGTGAACAAGATTAATATGTAACTGAAGTTACTTTGCTCTCGCACTAACTTCAGCGTCAAAATCCTTGTAAGTACACCCGTTTTCAACACCAAATTACCAACAAAACGCTACTACTATCTAGCCGGACCGGCTTCTTGATCTAAGTAGATTAATGTTAGTTTAAGATAAAATTGAGATTTTATGTTTAAAATTGAGATATACTGAGATTTTTAGACATTAATTTAGGACATAATTAAAAAAAATTGTTCAAAATTGATATCAATTAAATTTTTTAATTAAGGATTAATTTTGGACATAACTGGAATTTATTTATTAGACTAAAATTTAACTCAGTTTTAAAAAAAAATTATGACTCTGCGTCTCTGCCACTGCATAGATCAATGATAGCATTTTTTTTTGTATGACCAAAACTGTCTATGAAGAATTATGAATAATATATTCAAGACTCAATAAAAATGAGCTACACATGAATAAATTTTTAAGTGAACTAAAAGTTAAACTGACTCACATAACTATATTTTACTAATTACTGTAGTATTTTTTTTGGCAAATGTTAACAAGATCTATTTCACAAAGAACGTATTTAACATTTCACAACAAAAGATCTTGGTACGAGCAGTGTTTAGCAAGTGATAAATTTGACGGTGTGATCATTTAGGACCATGCGTTCATGATTGAAATTGAAAAGGTTCAGTCTCTTTTAAATTGGTAAGAGGTCATGCTTGGCACTACAGTAAAAAGAGAGACATGGAATATATATAGCATTTTATAGTTACTTTTAATTAAATTTTAGTAGAGCTTATGTGACAATGTTATAATATTATATTTTACACTAATATTGTCTATATCAATTAATGATTTGGATATACAATATTCATTTAACCTTTTTGTTAACAAAAATAGTTTTTTCTAGATTACTATTTAAAAATTGTGGATACTTTATTCAACATATAATAAAAGCTAACCGTCTTCAAAAAAAAAATATAATAAAAGCTAACCAAATACTTTTTTTTAACAGCAATAGATTTTATTAATAATATATGTGACTCTACCACACATTAAGTGTTCTGGCTTATCTTAAGTTTCACATCGCTTAAACTCGAGGCTAATGGTAGTTTATATACAACACGCCACATTTTTCTAACTAACTGAAACGTATTTTCTACAAAGGATAAGGACAAAACCGTGATAACTAAAATTTCAAAACGGATAATTTCTCAGAGATGTGGACTCTTGAGGTCTGTAGGAATGAATACGGGAGGGGGAGATCCGGAGATATGGTGTTGACACTTAGAATAGAGAAGGAATCATTTTCGTGAGGAGCAACTATATACAAGGAGCTGTTGGAATTGTAGCTCGGTAGGAATTTTACCGGTGATGACGCCATGACCCCTTACCAATTTAAAAGAGACCGAACCTTTTCTTTCAATCATGAACACATGGTCCTAGATGATCACACCGTCAAATTTATCACTAGCTAAACACTGCTCGTACCAAGATCTTTTGTTGTGAAATGGACCTTAATACGTTCTTTTTTATTTATAATTTGAAAATTAGATACTTAGGCTTGTGTATCCCATCTTTCGGTACAACATAACTTTCAAGGAAGAAAACAAAATGAACACATTACACATGGTATGTACGAGAATAATTAAGGTGTTCTCATAATGATTATATGAAGCTGAGTTTTTTACGCAAGATATCTCATGATTTACTTTTAGCCTTTTCTTCATTTACGCATGTGTGATTGAATTGGATCAGTCTTAGTACTGTGTTTGTTGTTTTTTTTAAAATAAAATATTTAGTAAACAGTTTGTTAATGAGAGAATTTGTTGAACGCACGATATCACTAAAAACTCTCCAAAGATCATTCCAAACAAGCTTATACTAATAGTGTTATGGTAATAGTATTTGTTTGATGGTAACTATAGGGTCTAGGAACTACCTACTGAATTTGCTTATATACCAATACCACTATCATATTTTTACACTGTGTTTGGAAAAGAAAGTGGAAATAAAGGAAGAAAGTTAAAGAAAAGAAAGTGAATTTGCCGATCACTTTTCACTTTTGATTTGAGATCGGAGATAGCGTCTAGTGGCAGTTGTTTGAGTTGGATTGATGTCTTTTCTAGTGATTTTAAAGTCGTGAAATGTCTTTTTCTAAGAATGAGATTAGAAGCAGACATCTGTAATGTAGTGTTTGTTTTCATATTTTTTACTGGTCTTCCGTTTATATAGAGCACAGTTATTTTGTAATTCATCTTTTATCGGTCTTTGTACCTCTTGTATAGAGATTTGAATTTGATTATCAATATTAATATACATTTGTCCTTAAAAAAAATTGCCTTTCTTTTCACCCTCACTCTTGTGATTTGTGAAGAAGTGGCCAATTGCATGTATGCATGCCACGCAATTCATTAATTCGAAAAATGAAATAATAATATCCCAACTAACCTAAACTTTTTTTCAGCAACAAAATAACGGGCCTGCCTCTTTCCGTAAACAGTGAAAAGCTAAGCTCTTTACAATTGTGTATGGTGCAATGTGTATGTATACAAAAGAGAGGTAGGTGGGGAGGTTGAGAGATCCATGCTGTGAGTAGGTTTAACATTGAATCATATCTTTGCACATTGATATTAATTATGTAATGCTTAAGTACAAGCTAAATTCATGCGATTATGATAATTCTACCTAATTATGTTATGCAAATAATGGATTAACAACTACTATCATCAGACACATTGTCCTTCAATAATAATAATAAACCGGTGGCTTACCTTACCTTGAGTTAAGACTTTGGGTTCTGAAAACTTTTTACACATTGTGTAAAAGAAATAAAAAAATTATAAAATTTCGAATATCTTACAATTACAACTTGTAACTAATATGAGAAAGTTAAGAGGTGTCCTCAAGGAATATGTTTAGATATTCAATATAAAAATTTTGTTTTAAATGTTGTGCATCAAATTTTTAAAAGTTAAAATTTGTATTTTTCTACATAAAATTTTCACTTTGTATTTTTTAAAACACATTAAAACATTATTTTCAATGTAAGTATTGTATTTTTTATAACTTTAACTAGTGCTCTTGAGGCACTAGTTAACAAAATTCATAAAATTATAATAGTACTATTTAAAATATAAACAATCCGATCTTACATTAATAATCGATATCAATTATGTTGGAAATAATATAAAATCATTGATGTGGTCTTTCTTAACAGCTTAAACTTTTGGGATAATCAGTCATTTGACATGATATCAGAGCCTCTACTATAAGTGGTCTAGAGTTCGATTCTTATTTCCCTTACTTTTTAATTAAAAAATGAAATTTTAAGCATATGGTAGGGGACCTGTACATTATACATGTTTCAAGTCCAATAAACTTTTATTGAAAATGATATAAAACCATTGATGAAGCCAAATAAACCCATATTCTCCCTCCTAAACACAAGTGAGGTAATTTTTCAGCACTGCTTGATGCGACGAGGATCGTAACATGGTAACTTTTGAATGATGCTGCCTTTGCACCTTCTCCCGACAGTCTGACAATTTGAATAACAATGTTAGACCTGAATGTCATTACTCATAACCCATGATTGATTATTCTTTTCAACTAATCATTTGTCTTCTTCACATGCCAGTCCCTCCTCCTCTTTAAAAATGTCTCAGATTAATTTCCTAGCAATACAGTACATACACAAATCACTATTAACAATGTTGCAATTACGCACCTGACTTTTTTTGGTCATCCATTTTATTGCGTGTTGTGTTAGGTGCATTGTTGTGTAAGCATTTAAGAGGCAACTTTGAGTAAACGTGGATGAACTTTGGAAGGCCATTTTGAGTAAAAATGGGAGTACATAACATAAGCCACAGTGTACATTTCAATCATGGCAAGCTAACATATTTTTAAGGAAAATGCTAACTGGTGTTCCAAGAGCACCGGTTAAGGAACTACATATGAAAATATGACATTGGAAATCGTGCAGTCAACTTCTCAAAAGTTTAAAAAATAATATTTTTATTTTAAATTTTTTTTCTTTTAAGTTTCTTAATCAATGCTTTGAGGGGCATTGGTTAGCATGACCCTATTTATTATATATTAGAGATGGAGTACATATTTAGGAATTTCCTAATATAAAAATATTGTTTGATGTGATTTAATTTAATTTTTTTTAAATTATACAATTTTTTTATTTTTAAGTTGTTTAATATGTGCATTTAGACTTTAGAGCACAAGTTAGTACTCCTTCAATTTTAAAACTATTGTCATTTTAGAGTCATGCATGTAGATTAAGAAACAACAAAAATTGATAAATTAAGTCTCTTTTATCATCACTTTGTTAAAACAGAGAAAATATACTTAATCAATACTTTAACTTTTGTAGGGGTAAAAATGATAAACTAACATTAATTTTTTAAAAAGACAATAGTTTTGGGACAAAACAAAAATATTAAGGACAATAGTTTTAGAACGGACGGAGTATAATTTTTTTGGTGAGCAGTTAGTATAAATTTCTTAAAAAGAGATGCTCACTCCAACTTTAAATATAAATAAAAAAGGGGGTTTTGGGTTAAATATAAATATATAATTAAAAAGTTTGGCCCCAATACATATTATAGTCTTACTACTACCATTTTAATTTGGAGAGGATATTTTATGAATTATAAAATAAAATTTGAGAGAATAGTTTTGAAAAGTACACTTACTATTAATCTATTATTAGAGAGTTCTGAGAGATGAAATAAACAATGCTTCAAAACTATGAGAGAGATGACAACACATTTTCACCCAAACTATTAAAGAGTTAGAATAATTAGTCATCTTTTTTATGGATCCAACATTTTTATCATGTTAAACTTAAGCACCCTCACACTTAAAATCCAATTCTTACTATAGACAAAAGTTGCACACAAAAAAAAATGAAATAAAAAAGGCCAAATTTATTTTCTTGATTGTAAGTGAGCCAAAATAAGACCATGTTAAATGGGAAAATAGGCTAATACTCCTTTGTAAAGTATGCAAATTTTGTAATGTTCCCCTGTAATTTTTTTTTTGAGAATTCCCCCCTATAATGTTTGAATTTTTGCAATACCCCCAAGATTTTTTCAAACATTACATTTTGCGGGGGTTTTTTCTTTGCGACGGTTTAAAACTCCCACTAAAATTATATTTTGCGGCGGTTTTTATTTGCGGCGGTTCAAAACCCCCACAAAATGTAATGGTTGAAAAAGTCTAGGGAGTATTGCAAAAATGCAAACATTACAGGGAGTATTCTCAAAAAAATATTTTACAGGAGGTATTGCAAAAAACATGTACTTTACAAAAAGTATATACTTATTAACCCTAAATTTAACTTTCAAATAGTAAGCTACCAGTACATTTCCAGGAGAAAAATTCTATTGGTGTCCAATCACATCACATGTACAAATTAATAATGTAATTAAATTTAATGCCCTTACTTAATGAGCAAATTAGCCCCGGATCAGAATTCCCACCCACATAATGTCTCACTCTCTAATTGGAAGAATGAAATTAGCTCAACCAAAACATACCCAACCAGCTCTTGAGTAGAGTTAAAAATAGAAGAAGAATTCTAGAAGGTAATAATCCCCCCAAACCAAACAAAAATTCTTTCCTCATCAACTAAACGACACTGCAGTTACTAGTTAAGAAGCACTTGTCCCCCCTTCAAATATTACAAAAAAAAAATAATTATGTAAAAAAAATAAGTACAAAAAATAGTTCAATAAATATATAAAATCTTGTAAGAATGTTCACTTGGTTTAGATTGTCGGACCAACTTTGATCATATATTGATTCAACTAGTGAACAATTTAGTCAATGATACATATCCGAATATCTAAGTATTCCAATTACTTTAACTTTATCAAATTATTTATAGACATTAATATGTCATTTTATGCTATTAATTCGGATCATGTGAGTTTATTCGTAAATTCATCATTTTCATTTTTAGCGATGTTGAATTTGTACTTGTATGTCATACACTCTATCAATTTGAATGAATAAACATCTTCTATATTTGAAAAAAAAATATAATCTATCGGTTTAATTTTATATATTAAAAGTAACATATTTTTATATACTTTATAATTAAAAAAATAATTTTTTTGACAAATTTATATAGTAAATTTTTTTTGACTAAAAATTTATATAGTAATTAAAACTATTTATTAGTATATTTATCTTTATTCTTTATCTAATAAACAACGACACACCGTTTCCATCTTCGCCTTCACTCTTCACAAACTCTTCATAAAACCGCTCACACATAATTCCCACGCATAACCCAACCACTTTCTCACCGGCGATGTTGCCGGTAATTCCTCCCGATCCACCACCGCAACAATAATTCCTCCGCCACCGTAATTATCAACACCGCCACCATATTAATCACAATGTCGTCACCGCAGAACATAAAACAAAAGGTATTCACATGTCTAACCAAACTCTCCGACCGCGACACTCACTCCATCGCCGCCACAGAACTCGTCACAATTGCTCGAGACCTCGACACCACCACCGTACCGATTTTCCTCTCTTGCATGTACTCCACCGACGCTTCGGACAAATCTCCGGTACGAAAGCAATGTGTTCAACTCTTTGGATTACTCTCAGAAACACACGGTAACGTGCTTTCACCTTACCTCTCGAAGATCATCGCCAACGTTATTCGCCGCCTCCGCGATTCGGACTCGTCCGTCCGATCCGCGTGCGTGAATTCCGTTTCCGCATTGGCTTGCCACGTCACGAAGCAACCGTTTCTTTGCTTTCTGAAACCGTTATCGGAAGCTCTATTCACGGAGCAGGATCAGAACGCGCAGATTGGAGCTGCGCTTTGTCTAGCTTCGGCGATCGATGGAGCTCCGGATCCGGACTCTGCCAGGCTGGCGAAGCTGTTACCGAAGTTCCAGAAGCTTCTTAAACGTGAAGTGTTTAAGGCCAAACCGGCGCTGTTGACGCTGATCGGAAGCGTGGTTGAAGCTGGCGGCGCGTCTGGCCAAACTTCCTTGAAGAATTTGGTTCCGTGTTTGGTGGAATCGTTGGGCAACCGCGATTGGGCGGTGAGGAAAGCTGCGGCGGAGACGCTTCTGGTGCTGGCTAACGTTGAGAGAGATTTCTTGTCGGAATTCAAGTCGGAGTGTTTGAAAGTTTTCGAGAATCGAAGATTTGATAAGGTTTTTATTCAATTTCACCCTTTGTTTGGATCTTTGTTCGTCTTGAGCAGAGACCTGGTTTAATTATAATAATATATTTGCCGTTCAAAAAAAGAAAAAAATTCACCATCTGTTATTGTTCTTGGTGTTTATTTATTTATGGTAATTTGAAAGTGAATTGAAGTGTACGTTGTTTTGGTTCAGGTAAAGTTAGTTCGAGAAGTAATGAATCAGATGTTGGAAGCGTGGAAGCATATCCCTGATGTTTCTGATGAATTTTCCCCACCTCCTAAATCACAATCTTCTTCAAAAGGTAGTATTAAATTTTGGTATATAGTGTTTGATTGATTTTGTCTTTAAGAATCTGAGATGAGAAATTGTTGGATCTATATCTATTTACAGAAATAGAAAGCCAGATTGTGTTTTTTGAATTTAGTGTTGACTCTTAAAATAGAAATTATGATAAATAGAGGGTAAGAAAAAAAAAAACAAAAGTGTTTGTGATGTTTGATCTTAAATAAGGTTATAATTTTTGTCAACTTGAATGTACTGGGCCATGGATTTGACTATGTTTCTGTTTGTTTGTGATCTGTTGCATTAATTGTTTATGATTGTTTCTCAAGTTTTTTCTGGGTTTTTGTTTTTGGCTCAGAGAATGCAAGTGATGAACGATGTCCACCGGTGTCTCAAAATTCGTGTAATCCTGGTTCAGTAATGGCGAATCTGCGGAGGAGATCTGCTCCTGTTGGTAGATTCAGTCAACCAGATAGTTCTTCGGCTAGCAATGGTAAGAATGTGAGTGCCTTAAGTAGTAACAAGAGAAGGAGCTCAGTTGTTTCGAGAAACTTAAACCATAAGAATTGGGATGTTCAAGTGTCCACGGCTGGTCAGGGTGATCTCCAGGAGATGGATGAAAATAGAACTCCGTTGGAAACAAGCAAGATGGATAAAAACAGATTTCTTAGGCCAGAGATGAATCGGGCACTTTTAATTAAAAATTCCGACGATGGAATGAAAAAACATGGTGGTTCTAGATCTGGATCTCGTGTGGCTCCGTATCATGAAGAGAGTCAAGACTCAGTTCATGTCAGTAATGTCTCCAAAGATCTTTTTAAGAATGACAAAGAGAGTGAAGAATTATCTTTGATCCGCAACCAGTTACAGCAAATTGAGAAGCAACAGTCCAGTCTACTTGATCTTCTGCAGGTTTGTTGCTATTTCTTAACACCGATTCTTTTATCTGTGCTGTTTTATTCTGCGAATATCTGGAAGGGAGATAGGTTGATATACTATCATTGTATTTTGAAGCTTTATCATTTTCTCTCTTCATCATATTTACATGTAGCATTTGCCAATTGCCAATCTTTTAATGATGAACATCTTCAACATGCTCCTCAATATTCTTGCAGAAATTCATTGGAAGCTCACAAAATGGAATGCGATCTTTAGAGACTCGTGTTCATGGCCTTGAGTTGGCATTAGATGATATTTCTTATGATTTGGCTGTATCAAATGGAAGGATGACTAATTCTAATGTCCCTCGTAATTCATGTTGCTTGCTACCTGGAGCAGAATTTTTGAGCTCCAAATTCTGGAGGAAATCACAGGGCCAGTATTCAGCCCCGCCGCGATTCTCTCGACATGGTGGTGCTCCATCACTTGCTGCCATGCACTACACAGCTGGCAGGAATGCTGAAACTAACTTTACAAGCCAAAGATTCAGGCTTGATGGAGGTTTTATCACTAATCCTCTGGCAGAGGTACACGCTAATTCAAGAGATTTTGCTTGATCAGAGTCAATCTAAAAAGAAGGTTCGTGATTAGCCTTTGGATTGGGCGTAGTCTTGGGCTCTTGGCACCATCGCCCACGGGCATGCAACATTGTGATTATTGATACCAATTGATGCATCGTTCAACTCTTAGTCGTATGCCTTTTTTTATTACTGCATTTCTTACTTTGTTGCAGATGTGCTGCACAACCTAGAAAGCAAGTTTGATCATTTGATTCTCAATCAGGTTTTAAGATCCCTTGACTGGAGAAGTGTTGATTAATCGAACTTCTGATCAAAATTGCATATTCTTTTTCATCAAATTATGATTTAATCAATATATATATACATTTGTTCTGCTACTCGAAAGTGCTCCATCTTGTTTCGTTAATGCTGAAGAAGGCGAGAAGCTTGCTAGACTATATATCCTATATGCCGGTGTAAAATTTTATTTGCGTATATCAATGATAAATATTGGACTGGAGTGCCTTCACGGCTAAATACGACATTATTGTAAAAGAGGGTGAATTTGTATACGTATTACTATTCCTATATTATATAGAGTGACAGGCTGCTTTTTTGCATTACATATTGCATTGTTGTAGAGTGATATTTCAGTTATGTCTAAAATGACATTTCATCTTTAGATAACCATGAATCTATATTATTATCCATTCCCAGTTCTCCTCTCACTGCCCTTTCTTCATGTTCATTTTCCTGTATGAAATCAAGATTAGGTTGGAAATAGTAGTGGGAATTTATTAAGTCTTAGTCTTGTACCTTTTTTAATTGATGGTTATGCGATGACAATGTAAGTGTTAGGGTTCATCAATCATACAGACATTGTGTTAAGGTTTTTGAGTCAAAATGTGTCGATCATTATTACCTATCACTAAAACCTTGACAAGATTCTCATGCTCAACTTTTTCAAAAATAAAATAAAAAGGGCTCAACAAGATTCTTATGTGCCAACCCATCCCCAGCGCTTTGTAGGCTGTCGCTTGGACAATTAGACTTGCATAGTTGCATATGAATAATAAATGAGGAATGATTTGCTATAAAATGGCTGGAAACCGTAAACTTGACAAAATGATTTCATCCTTTTAATATTTAATTGATTATTAAAACATTTTAAACAATTTTAAAATAAAAATAACTTATTGATTACTAAATATTTTTGTTCTAAAAACAAAATGAATACAATTTTGGCATAGAATTTTAAAGATACTCCGATAAGATTAACATGATACAATTTTACCTTAAAGTGTTTGGATAAGACAATTCGGGTATTTTCAAACTAAGAATACCCGATTTACACACAATAAATATGGTACAGTTTTAAAGCTGAAAAAAAAAATAATCAAAATCAAGATAAGAGATTTGAGTGGTTGTTTTAAGTGGTGGAGAGTTTAAACACCTTAAACGAGTGGTTAGAAATTGAGTTGTAAAACAAAGGTAACTAACCGTTGTCTATAAGTTTGAAATTAAGTTAAGGAAAATAATCGCATCACTGTCAATGAGATACCTAAATTGTTCTTTTGAGTTAAAGTAATCAAAAAATTCTTATTCTTAATTAAAAATATTCACTACACATATTAAGCTTTGTTTTGAAAGTTAAGAGGGGGAAAGTTTTGAAAGTAAAGAGGGGGAAAACAGGGTGAATTTGATATTTGTTATGTATTTATTCTTTGAGTGAGACAAATGCTTAAACTCCTAACCAGCTTCAAAGGAAGAACTTCGACTTTTTTGAAGGTTTGGAGGAGAAGGAAGAGTGTAAGAATTTCATATTTGTTATGCTATGTATTTATGCTTTGAGTGACAAATGCTAAAAGTCTAAAACCTTATAACCAGCTTCAAAGAAACAACTTCGGCTTAGTTTAAAAGTTAAGGGAAGTAAGGTAAAAGCAATGGGGAGGGAATGTGAAGGAGAAAATTGTTTTGGAGAATTTGCCAAAGCCCTCTAAAACACTTCAAAAGTCCTCAAATACATTTTGTATTTTTAATTCCTTCCCATTCTTCCAACATTTCTACCAATGCCCTTCTATCCCCCTACTAACTCTCAAATAAACCTTAGTGTGTTTAGTTGAGTGGTAGGAAACAACTGCCATGGTTTTACAGCTCTTCCACCGTGAATTTTAGAAGCTTCGGTGGATAGATTTTGGTCCACCGTGATTTAGGTGTTTCCCAAATACACACTTGGTCAACCAAATAAAAAGTCACTGGTTTGAAACATTATATCTAATGATATACTTGCAGTCAAACAAAATCATAGTAAAATGATAATATTGTAGAACAAACAAGAGTGAAGAATGTAGCCTGTAGGTGAATAACTATATTATCAGTATAGCTGTACAAACTACAACCATAATTGACTTCACTTTTATTAGTAACATGAATTTGACATTACTTAACTTTTGAGACCTAAAAGCTAAAGTAGAATAAATAACCAATAAAAGGGCAAACAGAAAGCAAAAACAAGTTGCGAGTCTCAACTTGAGACTTCATGGTTCACACCATACAGATGAATATGCTCACACAACAGGAGAATAAAAGCAAAGAGCATAACAAAATGTTTTATTTTTCTTAAACAGCCACAAAACTCTGTTCTTTCCATAGCAGATAAATGGCGATTCAAGGCACCACTAGAAGAAACAGCTCATAGTGTGGAATGGTGCAACTTTAACTTACTAGGGGAAAAAGTAATGTGACAGATTCATGAAAGGAGAACCATAAAAGAGTTTTATAAAAAACAACATTTTATATGCTCAATCAAATAAACTAGATTGTAAAATGGCCAAACAATATTCTCAATACCACTCTACTATATACCCCATACACGTTGACAAGAAAATTCCATCAAGTCTTCAGAAAATAATGTATAGGTACAATCTATGACAGATCACTATCTACTTATGATAGCTAAACATGTTATTAAACTCATGATGGTCATTTAGTAATGAAGCATGGACCAATCAAGTAAAAATCATCAGAAAAAATCTCACATTACATTTCTACACATCAGAATTTGTAATTGAATAAAGTATGCTGCATAAAATCAATCATGAAGCGTTCTCGCCAGCCTCCTCCTTATCAAGTTTCTGCAAAGCGGTACTAAATGTTAGTTAGAGATATCTCTGATATCTCTGCTCAAGGAAATTTCAAATAATAAGATCAGAATATAATAATTCATAAGTCATGAAAAAATCCATAAATATCAACCCAACACAAAGATTAAGCCTAACCTAAACTTCGGCAACATTTGAGAAGAACACATCCAAACCAGGTAAATTAATGCAGAATTTGACCACTAATTTTAAACATAAGATCAATTCAATCGTATCAATTGTTGATTTTTTTCCCCTTTCATTAACAACAGAAATGCTTTACTTTAAAGTGAATGAAAGTTTTCATGGTTAAGAGAAGATAGGAGAAATGAAGAGCACTCTTACAAATCAAAATCTATGAAGCTACACTCTTTAGATTAGGCGTGACACTGTGTCCGACACCGACCCTTACAATTACATTGAATAATTACATTGAATTATATTACTTTTTCAAAAAAATTATCCGTGTCAGTGTGTCCGTGCTTCATAGATGTCCGTGCTTCATAGATCAAAATCATTCTCAATAACTAACTATTAACAAAACTGACCAACTAACTAACTAATTAACTATTCTCCGAACAAATTACTTAAATTGATTGGAATCCATCATAGGCATAAACAAGAATCAATATCTCAATCAAAATAATTATTGCTCAACTAATCTGAGTAAAATAGGAGTTGATCAAAAAGCGATTAACCTAATTGATGCAAATAGTACAGTTTAGCATACTAAGTAGTAATTCAATTGGCGAAATGGAGATTCAAACAAGTAATTTGATTGAGAGAGAGAGAGAGAGAGAGAGGATTACGGATTGAGCGTTGTGCCAAGCAAGGCCTTTGTAAACGTTAACGGAGAAAGTGCCGGTGAGATAGATGGTGGCGACGCCGAGAGCTGCAGTGAAAGCCTTGAAAGCGTAATCCCCAACCTTATTAGCTATTCCCATTTTCGATCCACAACTAGGTTACTTTTCCACGCTTTTCATACTCTACTTATTCATCTCCTCATTATAAACGGTGCACGATCCTCCGTTTATTCCGTCTATTTTGATGACATGATTGTTAATTACATGTGGTGCACGCACGATAGATAATTGATTAAAATTTACAAAATTAGGTGGTTAATTGATCAGGATACAGTTAAATTTAGCTCATGATTTTGTGAATTTTTAGTCAATACCTCTGACACGCAGTGTATCCTGATCAATTATCATTCTCATAAGATACGACGCCACGATAGAAATTGTCACGTATTTAGTTAATTTAATGATCATGTCATCAAAATAGACAGAGTAATTAGAGAGAACAATTTGATTGACGTTCTACAATTTCATAAAATGTATTTGTCTATTTTAAAATTTTAAAGGGGTATTCATGAATTTTGAAATTTCAGGAAATATTTGACATTTTACTCAATAATAGTATTTACATAAAAAAAGCCAAAACAAGTGAAATTTGTATTAGAAAAAGTAATTTTTATATTTAATAAAAAAAATTATAATTTTAAAAAGTAGCTTAATCAAGATCTTGGGTTTGATCTTTGGGTTGAGCATACAGTAAGGTTAAAACTCTTAAGAGAGATTGCACCCTATTTGAGAATTATAAAGTTTGAAAATTAATTTTTGTAGTTATACGCAGATGATACTTAATTTATGAAAAAAAAGAAGACTATATTGTACCAAAAAAACAAAAAGAAGTAACTACTAAATTTCAAAACTTTACTATTATATTTAGTTTTTTTAACTAGTATCTCACATTCTCATACGTGTATTATTTAACATTTTTTTTAAGTTAAATAAAAATTTAACTTAGTTGATAACTGTAATACCAATAGTTCAAATCTTAAATATTCTCTTTATTTATTCTTAAAGATGAAATTTTAACATCTAAATAACTTCTCTGACAACATGAATGACATATTTCAATATAGACCAAATAAATATATTTTTTTTTGGTTCAAAAGTACACTATAAATTTTCTCTTATATTTAAAGACGGAATGTAGTATTAATTTTTATTTAATAAAAAAACATATTTTTAATTCAACTTTGCATATTTTTTGTACCAAAAAAATAATTAATAAATTTTGGATAGATTAAATTAATTAGCAGCAACACTAATAATTTTAAAAGTAAATAGACTTTATAATTCATTAATCAAGTGGTAGCTCAATTTTTTATTTTATAATCAAGTGGTAGCTCAATTGATAATTACCGTGACATTATTAAAATTTCAACATACATAAAGCCTAAAATTTTTAGACATAAAAAAAAATATAGACCCACTTACCGGGTAAGCGTAATTTTCGGCAGTAAATCTTTTAACAAAATAAAATAAATTCAGACATTAAATGCAATATATTCGGTCAAAGATTTTCTCCCCATTAAGACAATCTTTTAGATTTACAACTTGTGTCAAGTTTGGATATTGGTTTTGTTTCTATATATACGAAACATTAAACTCTAACATCACTCACCACATCACACAAAATTTGAGTTTTATCTTTCGAGAGATCAATCACATAGTTAAGGTAAAACACATTGCTAACTCTTAATTATAACTTTCGTATTTTATAGTTACACGTACAATTGATTTTCCTTCGTTTGTTCTTGTGTCTGATTTTGCTTTATAAATTGCACTTTACGCAATTGCTTTCTTCTTTGATAACGTTTGTCTTTACTATAAATTTTTGTGTTTGTTGAAAGTTTCTTTTTTTTTTTTGAACTTGTAGAATGGGTCGGAAAAAAATTGCTACAAGATACATTGAAGATGAGAAATGTCGCAAATTATCCTTCGACCAGAGAATAAAAGGATTAAAAAAGAAAATTTCCGATATTACTAAGTCCGGGGCAAAAGCTTGTTTGATTATGTACGGCGATGGTAATGTGGGAGCAATGACATGGCCGGAAAACCCTGCAATTGTAAAGTCCATGCTTCAAGAATATGTGCATCAAAAGATTGAGAAAACTCCTAAAATATTTGATGCCAAGGACTACTTTGAAATTAAGAAAGATATGGCTAAAGCTCAGATTATCAAAGTGCGTAAAGATATCCTTAAGAACAAGTATCCAACTTGGTATCCACGTTTTAATAGCATGGACGAGAATCAACTCAGAGGCTTCATTGGTACTATAGATGCTAAGATTGCAGCTTGTAATCTCAAAATTAGCAACCTGAAAGGTATGCATCAAAGTGAAACTGGTTTCTTGCAGAACACTCCTCACATGAAAAATATTGTTCAAGAGAGTGTTGATTTAACCAATCATGCTGATTTGTGTCATAAATCATCAAAAAATCAACCTGATGATGATATTTATGAGATGATGGATTTCACCAATTTGGTTCAAGAGAGTGTTGATTTCACCAATAATGCTGATCTGTGTCATAACTCATCATCAAAAAACCAACTTGATGATGATATTTATGAGATGCTGGATTTCACCAAT
Source organism: Trifolium dubium (assembly GCA_951804385.1). Classification (NCBI taxonomy): domain Eukaryota; kingdom Viridiplantae; phylum Streptophyta; class Magnoliopsida; order Fabales; family Fabaceae; genus Trifolium; species Trifolium dubium. Next base: position 29,330,576 of record OX638073.1, read on the forward strand.
TTGGGTCAAGAGAGTGTTGATTTCACCAATAATTCTGATCTGTGTCATAATTCATCAAAAAATAAACTTGATGATGATGTTTATGGGATGGTGGATTTCACTGACCTTGGGGATTTGCCTCCTAGTTCATCAAAAAATCAACTTAGCAAACTTGTGCAGTGGGATGATCAAGTGGTTAATCATGAGGATTGGGCTAATCAATTTGGTAATGATTGGAACTATATTGCCGAACTTGATCGGGTTGATTGGCAAGATCTTTCTTTTTTATCTCAAAACGAAAAAGGTAGTGCTATGGTTTGACCCAACCGGAAGATAGATTTTAAACATATGTAGTACGGATACTTCGCATTAAAGATGTGTTTAGTGTCTAACACCGACACATGTAGTTATATTTAATTTTCCCATTTTTTCTAACTACTATCCATGTCGAAGTGTAAGTGACATACTCACTTTGTAGTTTAAAACATATGACAACATTATTCCTTTAGCTTGGTTATTCAAAGATATGAAAGTATTTTAGAGTTGTATTTGGTTTCAAGTTTTTTAGTTTATAGCTTTCTGTTTTGTTCTCTATTGTTGGGTGTTTGTATAACTTTATCTCTTTCAGTTGTGTGTCTGTGTTTTGTTCTTGATGACCAGATAAATTGCATTAATATTGAACACACAAGAGTCTTCCGTGTTGTGTTGTGAGTTTGGTTTGGCGTTCATGTTTGCTTTATTAGATGTAGTAATTGAATTTTAAGTCTTAGATATTATTCAATTGATATAACTGATCTTATAGATTGTTCATTTGTAAGTTACAAAAGAGATAATATCGCAACAATGAGAACATATCTTTTGTTATGGCCAAGATATAGTGAAGTATACATTTTAGTAAGTTTGTTGTCATTATTCAATTGATTGATGTATTGTCTTCTATTTATACTATGAATCAATTTTTCAATTCCAACGACAACAATCACGATGATAATTATAAAAAAATTAAAATAATCACAATGATAAAAAAAATTATCACACATATGGTAAACAATATTACAAAGTCACTCCATATATGTAATAAAATACAAACAATCTAACTATTTACACATTTTTAAAGATAATTAGTCATTCACATGTAATTTTGTTAATCTCAATTAAAAGTTTAACTTCTTTACTAAATTGCCTCTCATCATTTTATTGTATAAAAGATGTCATCATTATTAACTATAAAAGGCATATTTGGTTTAATATCTTTTTTTGTAGTCGAAATATCTAAAACTCACGCATACACCTGCTAGATCCCGCATTGATTTAAATCTAAGTGAAACAATTGAGTTAAAACTTTCAGACAATATACCATAATTAAATAAGATGAAATATTTTGCTTTTTTTTTTTTGAGTAACCCAAATATCCTTTGTGCGAAAGTCAATGATCGAACTCAAGATCTTATAAACGCCAAGGATTGATAGAGAAGAATCAGCAACACACCCAAAATCATTGGTGGGAATAAAACTTATAATCAGCAAAATTTGCATTGGAAACACGACCCAAAGAAAAGGCCAATACTCATCAACAGCACATATAGTTTATGTTCTATGATATATTGTTAGGAACTGCTGTCTAAGGATCAAAATAAAGTACATATATAATAGTGATATGTTATTAACATGTTCCACATCTCTATTAATGTAAAGCATCCTGATAAACGCCATCTCCGGAAACAACAGCGCGTCACTCATCATAGCAATCGGCCAATCTACTACCACCATTTCTTCTCGGACAAAGATATGAGCTGCCAAAAGATTGAAGAAATATGTTAGTTTCCACCCTCTAAATTGAAGACAATACTGTATCATGTGAAGTGAAAATTCAGGTCTATACTAGAGAATCTATGAATGACTCATCTTTTTAGAAGGTTAATATATACGAAGATCCTTAAAAATAATGAAGGCATTACAAAAATAGTAGTATTAACCCAAACTAATGTTAGTGTTTAGCATTTAAACAATGATTGCAATATAAAGCAAAATGATAGACAAAGGAGATTAAGGGGAACAAGGGAAGGAAAAAATGAAGAGCAGCAAGGTGCCATGATAAATTTTTGGAAGACATACCATGTAATAATATGAAGCGAGAAACTCAAGTAGATTCATGATTCTAGAAAATGTTTAACTCCAAATTCATAGAATCAGGCCAAAGCAGTCATTAATCAACAATGCTAACAATTTAGAGTAAAATTCATAAAAAGGGATATACAAGAAGCAAAAGAAGACAAGATCTAATCACTTAAACTCTTTTGCATTTGACAAAGTTAAGGGAGATTGAATTCTATGGAGAAGTGTGATTTGGCACAGATCAAATTTCAATGCAAAAACTACTAGGTGCGCAGCATGAGAAAATCTATTTTAGGATGAAGTTAATGGATTTGGCTCCTCTAAAGCAAAAGGTATGTTTTAGAGGGTAAAGTATGAAGTTATTTGAAAATCTACGGTTTAGTATTTAACTACATAATATAGTTCTAACACACAAGTATTTTATCATAATCTTAACCATTGATTGATTCAATGGTTATCACACGACACTTTACCCTCGTCTAAAGTATAGGTCTCACTTTAGAGATGTCAAATCCTAAGAACATTAAGTGTCCGGAAGGTTTACATGAAATAGACAAACAAGACATGAATAGACTGCAAAACTCTGTAAGTAGTATTAGTATATTAAGAAACAAATGGAAAAAGAGGACACGTCATGTTACATATAAACAGAAGTTTAGAGAACTTGACTTCCATGAAGAGGATGAGAGTGGTTCCATTAAAACACTAAAGTAAGATAGTAGGTAAAGAATTTACACTACACATATATAAATGCTCAATCCCAAAAAATTACCCAAAATTCAAATATATCCATCACCATTATCATTATCATTAATAATCATCATCAAAAGTCGTAGTCTAGAATGCAGACAAACAATGACCATCAAAATAAAACAATTAACAAGTCAATCACAACAGGAGTTAAATATGCGGCGCTGAATCATGAATAAATATAAGCATCAGTAATAAAACAGTCAAAGTCAATAATTTTTTTTCCTTAACTGGAATTGGAATCATCAATATAAGTTATCTTATCCGTTACAAAGTGTGAGATGAGAGACTAAAAATAATAGGAAGGAGATATCAAAGAGGTTATATTTTGTTTTGGAAAGTGGGAGAAACCCGACCGAGTCTCTCAGTCTCAAATACCTGAGATATAATAGAGTTTGCTATCAATAAACACTGTTTTCTTATTGGTGGGGAGAAGGGTTATTGGTGGCTAATCAATGAAGAGTAGCATTTTGGGGCCATTGGAGTACCTGAGGAGCTGTCATAGACTGCAATGGCATTTAGAGAGGATGGCTCTCAAATGACGGTTTTTGCAAACAACCAAAAAAAAAAGTAGCGGCTTGAAAGAGACATGGTAGTGCTCTATCAGTTAGAGACAAAAATTTATCCTGGTATTCATATTGGGTTCAAGAGAAGGAAGGAGAGAGCAACTATCTCAAAATTATAATCAGAGGCAACTAAGGATGAAAGCAAAGAATCAAAATTGAGAATGTCAGAGCTAGAATTTCAAAAGAAACAATAAACATATGGTTCGTAAATCTTGGAAAAGGAACCATACTAGGAGAAAGAAACCAGCATGCAAAGAAGCAGATCAGGAAAGATGAAAAGTATGTGATGATGAGGGAGAGAAAATGGTCAGAGAAGTGAGAAAACAACAACCCCTCAATTTTGTGGATAAAAAATCAGAAATCGAAAGCATTAATGAAGTGGTGGCAGTGAAAAACAAGAACCATTTTGAAGGAGAAGAAGCTTGGTTGAGGCGATAACTAATGTATGCCGGAATAGCAACAAGCGGCAGACTCAACTATTGGGGGCTTTGAGGAAAAGCGTATGTGAACCTGTAGGTTCACTTAAATGCTTCACGGCTGAGGTGAAGTTATGTGGGAGAAGCAAAAAGTGATTTGGGTCCATGAATGGGGGAAAGTAGTGTTGAGTCAAGAAGGCATGGTGTGATGTGAATTCTGTAGTGGAAGAGACGATGGGGTAGATGGTGAGTCGTGACTGCGACAAAGGTACAATTGTCAATGTGTCTGATCAGGGATTATGGTGTTGGGCAGCGGCGTCGTTCCTGACGCCAGTAAAGCGGCTGTGTGAAAAAGGTTGATGAAGGAAGCGCTATGGGAACATTCGTGTTCCCTTTCCAAAAAAATGGGCCAAGCAATCCACTAATGAGAAGAATTAAGCCTTTAAAAAATGTGGAATGGGATTGATGTATGAAGGACTTCTTCAAATGGAACAAAGTGGAACTGGAGCTCAAGATGAATGTTTCAAACAGTGGAAGGAACCCTAGTGGGATTTTGTTTCAGTAAATTACAAACTGTTGTTCACCTGAATGTTTCAGCAAAACACTAACTCACAAAAAATGCCTTTGTCACCAATTGACAAATAAAATTGATATGACTACAACCATCTTTGAAATAGAGCAATAGTTCATTTAACGCTGATACAAAACCACATAGTAGTTTGCAAATGCATACCCAGAACAGTGAAAGACAGAAACAAACAAGCACTCATATTCATATATATGCATGTGTGTGTCACCAACCTGGCGAGCAACTTGTGCTAGTCGTCGGCTCTCCCGAGATGACTCAGTCATTGTACAAGATTTCTGAGGCTCCACGTGATCATTTGGTTTCTCTCCACAAATTTTCTTTGAATTGCTATTATCTGGAGAGCAGCCTGCATCACTGCTACTTCCTGACCCCTTCTTACGCTTTCTCTGGAATGTGAACTTGAGAAGCTTATCATTTTCGAATCGACTAGAAATTTTCTCAGCTAAATTGGATACTTCTGGATCAACTTTATCTGGTGACCCATCAGCTGCCTCGACATCTTTACAACCTGGAACCTCCATACTTTCGGTGGACAAACTTTCTTGTCTTGTCAAATCTGATTCATCCAATGGTTCCTTATCATCTTCAATCTTGTTCCTAGAACTGCAGCCTTTAAGAAATACTTCCCCCTTTTCAGTATTGGTATGAGACCACAATTGCTTAACTGTTGTAGTTGCATCAGTGGGTGCTTTGGTGAGAGGAGACATTAGATCCTTCTGAGCTTCATTTTCATGTTGCATAGAAGAATTCCCCATAGAACCGTCATCGTTGCCCAATACATGATGGAAATCTTTTGCAAAAGACAGATCTGGATATTTACTTGTTTCCTTAGACCGACCAGAAGATTGACGGGTCTTCCTCATCCTAAATTTTCTGCGTTTTCTATGAGCTAGATCTTTGATAAGTTCAGCACCTGCTTTTACCACTTTAAGTTTTTCGGGTTGCTCAACTGTTGCAGTTGTGTCGGTGAATGCTTTGGCCAAAGGAGACATTGGATCCTTCAGAGCTTCATTTCTATGTGTCGTAGAAGTATTCACCTTGGATGGATCATTGTTAACCGATACACGAGGAGAATATTTGGCAGCAGAGAGATATGATTCTTTATTTGTTCCCTTAAGCTGGTAAGAATACAATCTAGATAGACGACTACTCCTCTTCTTTAATCGCTTGCTTCTTTTAAGGAGCGGAGCTCTGACAAGGTTAGCATCTGCTTTCGTCAATTTAAGTTCATCTGGTTTTTCCTTTTCATTAATAATATCAGCTTTTCCATTAGCTGTAACAACTGTTTCCTTGCTGTCTTCCTGTGCTCCTACTACAGTTTCATCCCGTGCATTATCTACATTTTCTGAAACAGATACATTTCCATCATAAAGGCTCCTTTCAAGTGCTCGTATTCTCTGAGTACATCCATTTCTGTAGAACTCAGGCCCTTTCCTCCTGATGACTATGGATGCAAAATCTGGATTGTGAATGTAGCAATTGTTTGCATGATCACAAGATACACATAACTTACTTCCATTATCTGTTCCATTTACAGTAGGGCACCTAGAATCAGAAATCGAGACCGGTTCAAACTGTAAATTAGATGCAGAATGTACTCCATCATAAGGATCATGTCTGTTCTCCTGCATAAAATTGCCATCAGCTGCAACTACATCCTTCATGTTTTGTTCGACTGGAGGATTCCTTTGGTGTTTTGTGACATTCTCCAGCTCAGCCTGTGTTTCTCTCAACTCGGCCCTAAGGTCTCTAACTATTTCTTCAGCTTCCTGCAGCTGCGCTTCGAGCTCGTCAATTTTATTCTGCTGACTCAAGGATGTAAGCTCTGCTTCTTTGACCTGTGAAATTTCCATCTATCAAATATAACAGGAGATAAGACCTCAAAATGACCCAACTAGGAGAACTCTACCGCACAAAACTTGCTTGGTGGATATGACACCAGATGAATTTAGGCTCAAAAGCTGAATGATGATGCATATGAACTAATTCACAATCATGTAGCATGTGAACTAATTCACAAATATAGAACAAACGTAGCATGCAAAAACACAGAAAGATGAAGAGTATCTAGCTATTGAATCATGCCTACATTCACAATCAAGCATCAATCTTCATTCTCAAACCAAACTTATAGACAATGAAAGAAGAGCAAACACGAAATGATAAATATATCAAATACTTTCTCAAATGTATGTTGATTGCATTCCTTTAACGACCACCGCCAATGTCGTATTAAAAAAGTATAGTACTCAGTCCTAATTACTCAAAAAGAATTTTCTCAAAGATAACAAAATGAAGCGTTATTCTTGAAGTCTACGAAAAATAATGTAAAGAGCGAAACGACAATTTTGTGCAAACCTAACCCAATAAATATGGAAAGTTCAAAACATTCTCAACCGAATACCAACACAAACATAAGAAACCAATTACACATAACAACAGCAGGGTAAACGACAACCGTAAACCCCGGCCAAGTATCGAAACCAAGCATCAAACCAAAAAAACAAAAACATAGAACAATCAAAAACAAGCAAAAGAAAACAACTTTATGAAAATCAAAAGCAACCCAATTTGAGAACAATTACTAAACCTTAGAATCAAGCATTTGTTTCATCCTAAGAAGCATACGAAGTGCTTCATCTTTAGTTGAAACAAGCTCTTGCTGAAAATGAGCAGATTTCCTCTCAGAAACCATAATCCGCGCGGCTGCTTCCTTCGCCGTATTGAGTATAATATCAGCATAAGCCTTCTTCAAAGCAGTTAATTTCTGATCAAACACAAACAAAACCAAAAAAACCAAATCAAAATCCAAAAACCCCATAACACAACAACAAAACACAATCAAAACCCAAACAAACATTTTCAACATTTAAACATTACCCAGAAAACCCCTAATAAACAAGATTCAATCTTTATACTAAACGAAACAAATTGGAAGAAAAAACACAACAGCGGTTGACGGCGGAAGAAAAACAGTTAAGAAAAACGGTTTACCTCGGTGTCATCCATTTTCGATGAATGCATAAGAAAGAAGAACGATGATGTTTGGTGGTTCCGTTCGTCGGTTAAGAAACTAACGAAAACAACGAAAACGAAAACAATTGAAAAGGGAAAGGAGTGAATTATGGGTTGATGAGTTTGTTTCGGTTTTTTTTTTTTTATTATTCTTTTTTTTATTTTTCCCTCTTTCAAAAGAAGTAATAGTGTTGTAGCTGTGTCTGTTAGGAAGTGAAAGTATTTGATGTGATTTTACTGTATTGCCCCTCAACGAACGCATTTGCGTTTAGTTTACCACGTCGTAATCAGAAACCGTAACACTGACTTTGTGGGACCTATTTTCGGTTTTCAATTTTCTTCTGTTTTTCGTATTCTCTTCACAAGTTAGTTAAAACGCCACCGTTTCTTATTCATTGTTCTTTGTTTCCACTTTTCAATGCTTATGTTGAATGAGTTTCATTTCATTATTTGAGTAACTCTGATCAGTAGAGGAAAGTTTGGAAGTTAAAATACTTGAGTTTGAGTTTGTCCCCTGAGTTTAATTCAATTGGTTGGACATATTGTATGAAAACAGTGACGGAGCTAGCCAAATTATAAGGATGGGGCCGGGAAAAAAATAATTTATAAATAGAAAATTCATATTATATATCAAAAAATGAAGTTGTTATAATAAGCACACAAATGTGATGGTCAAAAAATTAAACTACATGATTTAAAATATTATTGCAATATGTAAAAGAAATTACTAAAAAAATGCATATTATATTGAAAGTATCTCTTTCTATTTTTTTCTAGATGTTTTATATCACGATATTTAGTTATATTTTTAAGTCAATTTATATGTGAATTTCATACTTTTTAAGTAGTTCATACATGCATGTATTTATATTTAATATTATGTGAATCTCTCCCAAAAAAAATTAGTATTTTTTAACAAAACCTAGATTAAAAAAAATTTATGTATACTAAAATTCTATTTTAAATAAAATATATAATTGTTTAACAATGCATTTTTTTTGGGTGGAGATTTAATAATGACATAGTTGTTAATTACTTTGATGATGGAAATTAAAAACTAAAGTTGATAGTAATAACAAAATAACATATTGTACAAAAAAAAAACATATATACCAAGTCATTCCCTCAACAAAAATGTTATTAAAAATAGAGTTAAAACAAAAAATTGTTGATTACAAGAGTTGAACCCGCACCCTTTCCTCAACATAGAGGGCCACTAACCGCTTAGCCATTGTCTATTACATTAACTATTATGGACATAATAATATATATACCAAGCGCTTTAAGTAAAAATATGTATGTATACCTATAAAAAATCAAAATTTTGAGCTAAGGGTAGGGCAACGGCCCTACACTGTCCTAGTGTAGCTCCGCCCCTGTATGAAAATGCAAGGATCCGAGTTCAAATTTGAGTACGCCCGTTTAGTTACCTTTAAGAGATGAATTTTTAACTACTATGCTATCTGACAAAAAAAATATTTGAGTCTCATTTCATCATTTGAGTATTTGCTTAGTAACGGCAACTCTTGCATTTTAAACTTTTGACCAAGTAAGTAGAGTCAGACTCCGACTTCAAGTTCACATCATTATTTTTAAGTATTGTTTCTATTGGATGTCAAACATACTCCTGTTGTTTCATATTGTAAGATGGTAAAAAATTAAAAAAAAAAATTAAATAAGAGAGAGAAGATTTTTCTTAAAAAGATAAATGTTTGTGTTTTTTCTCTTATACTAATATTTTGGAATAAATCAAACGAGTTTTTTTCTTTTATATTTTGAGACAGAGAGAGTACTTCACAATTTTGTAATGTGAGTGTTGTTTATATATAGTATGATCGGTGTTGTTGCCGATATTTTAGAGGTCCCAGACAAATAATTAATATAGACCCCGGATAAAAAATTTGACAAAAAAAATACACAATATTTTTTAAAAAATATCATCTATTTAAATTATAAATAGTATCAACGACTTCACAAATAATCATTTATCCGTGTAACTAACCTAAACAAAATATTATGAGCAACTTTTTAAAACTACTTCTAAAAGAGACTAAAATTACACTAACAAACTATAAAACTAAACTTCCATTGTTTTCATTGATTCTTTATTATTGATAGTCTCTTTTTTTTTGTCAGGTAGCCTAGTGACTATAAATTCACCCCTTAAAGGTAAATAAATCGACGTACCCGGGTTCGAACCCGGATCCCGGCACTTTCGTGCAATATATCCAACCAAATGAGCTAAGTTCATGGGACATTGATAATCTCTATTTATATAAGCTAGAGAGTAGCATACAGAACACTCTAGAAATTAATAACTCATAATCTAAATGGATTTGGACCTAATAAATCTACTATTGGACTCTTGAACTATTCATTACACCAAAAATCATATTCTAATTAATAATTAATATCATCAAATTATATGTTAGTTACTTAAAAAAGTCTCCCTCCTAACATTTTTTTAAAGCAAATTCTTCAATAAAATCTTTACATTATGGAGTATATTTTTAATTTGAACAATATATTTTTAAGCCTCTATTTGAAGACTCCAGACTATTAACTCCGAGTGTGTGTATATATATATATATATATATAATGGGGGTTGCTAACTTTCTTCATATCGGATGAAGTTAGCAAGCCTCCTCCCACATGTTTTACTCGCACATCCCCCTTATATATAGGGGACGCGCGAGAAATGAGGGGTGTGTGGAGGGCGCGTGAGAAATGTCCATGTATATGGAGGTGCACGAGTAAAATATGTGAGAGCAGACTTGCTCACTTCCTCTCAGCAAACCAATATATATATATCCTTTCCTTTTAGGAAATATTTGCATAGATAATATGTTGTCTGCAGGGGCGGTGAGAGCATAAGGGCTGGCAGAGCTAATGCCCTAACTCGGCCCAAAATTTTGGTATTTTATGTGTTAATTTAAAGTAAAACTGATATTTTTATGAAATTAATTTTGGGCAAAATTGAGTTTTTTTGTTTAATACTGAGATTTCTCACTACAAAATAAAAATTTTGGTGTTTTAAGAGTTAGTTTTGAGTAAAACTTATATTTGTAGGGATTAATTTAGCGCAAAACTGAGTTTTTTTTTTTCAAAATTGAAAATTTTCATTGCAAAACTGAAATTTTTGTTTAAATTTAAACTTTTACCCGAACATTATAAGTTTCTTGGCTCCGCAATTGGCTATCCGACAATGTGGTAGTTATTTCTCAACGGAGTTGTGAAGTAACCCCAGATAAAAAATTAAGCACGCAAAAGATGGATTACTTGAATAGTTATACTAAAAGGTTAATTAGGAAATACTATTTGGATGTAAGCATTATATTTTACCTCTTAAGTCATGTAGAAAAAGTATGTGGAAATTGAGTTTTCTTGAAAATTGTTGTGATGCAAGAAAGATATGGTTTACAGAACAGGAGTACTTGATTTGTTAGCTTACAATGAGTTGACATAACAGACAATTTAAGAATGTAAATCGGGATTTGTTTCCCATCAAAAGTAGGACATCATCAATCATTCAATTGGACATCTTTCCACAATGAGTGTCTTTGGTTAGGTTTGTGAAAAAACCAAAAGCAATTTAGAGATGTAGAATTGATTATGGATTAATGTTTGATTATTTTAAAACATAATTGATTGTCTCTAGAATTGATTTTGTTCGAAGTTAGAATTTGTAGGTTCTGACTTTAAGTATGATTTTTACACTGAAATTTATTATTCAACTCAATTTTAGTATATAATTGTATCAAAACATAAATTAATTCTGTTAAAATCAATTCTATTTAAAGTTAAACCAAACATACGCTACATTGTTATCTATTGTTTTTGTATCAGATAACTTCTATTTTGTTTTGTAGCATAATTTTTGAGTCATAAAAAATTTTGGATTATCTATTTTATATTCTCTTCAGCCTTTCTTCCTGACCATTGATGTGTTTGTCTCTCTCGTCATATTTTTCTCTCTCATCCTTAGTTTTTCTTCTTCCTTTTCTTCTCACACAAACAAAATCAAAGAGTATCACCTATGCAACATACGACAGGAGAGAGTCTGCTTCTAAATTTCTTAACATTCCCTTAATTTTAAGGGTTTTGCAACTAGTGCCTTTAGAGCACTAGTTAAGGTAACAAAAGTGGTAAATTTATATTCAAAATAATATTTTATATACTTTTATGTCTTTGACTACACAAATTCCAATATTCTTTTACCATATTTATGTTCCTTAACTAGTGTCCCAATGACACTAGTTATCATTTTCCTAATTTTAATATCGAGATCACAAACATTCTTATTGTCTTATAATCTTTAATTATTTTACACCCCACTTAATTAACATATGCATGTTTCATGCTTCTAATTGTTTTATTTTAAGAGTAACAATTGTTCGAACTACATGAGCTACAAATAACATATCAATGTCCTCTAAAATTATGAGGTGTAATGAAATTGAATGGATCTTTAAGATTATTATATATACTATACAATACAAGTTTTTGGAGTAATGAAAATAAATATATTTTTTTGGCTTTTACTCTTTAATTCTTAAGAGAAAGATACTTTAACAGTTTATAATTCAAATTCAGAACAAATTTTAATATAAAGTGATTTCAATCATCTTCTAAACACAATTGCAGGAATCAAACTGCAGTTCTCTCTATCAAATCTAACATCAATTATCGTTAAATCGACTAATGTTTAATTATTTTTGTTATGTTCAATTGACAAGTTATTTTGGACACTTTTCCATTTTGGGGTCCATGGACTAGTTACTGCTGTGCGTGGTACTCTTTTCTCCCGCCCGAACCTCATTTGAAAATCCGTTACCTATTTCACAACCAAACCCGGTTCAAAACCCGTCAATACGTAGCCCATTTCTTCACACCGCGGAAACTCATATGGGCTTCACCGGGTCAAATAACCCGATCACTCTTCCCAATTTTCCACTATAAATACCCAACCGTTATCCACAAAAAGAAACACCACGTGGCATTTTCTCAAGTCACCTTCATAGCTACTATAGTTAACTCTTCTCCTCCATCATCTTCTTCTTCTGGTTTCAATTTCAATTTTTTCAATTCATTTTCTCTCGCATTCAATTCAACTAAACATGTTACTACCACATAACCATTTTCTAAATTATTGAAAACCATATCTTAAAAAAAATAAAATGAGCAATTCAATTTCATATTCACATTCACATTCTCTTCATTTACCAAACCCATCACCTTTCATCCCTACAACACTCCTCGATCCAAACAACACCTTCCGTCAATTTTCCTTCTCATTCTCAATACCCAAAGCCCAAAGAAAACTCAATTTCAAAGCCCACGCAAAGCCCAGAGGTGAACTCATCCTCGGAAACCCATCAGTTACACTAGAAACTGGAAAATACTCCTACGAAGTCGAAACCCTAATTAACAAACTCAGTAGCGTACCTCCACGTGGCAGCATTGCTCGCGGTATCGATTCGTTTAAAAACAAACTATCTCTCAATGATTTCGCTATAGTTTTCAAGGAATTCGCTCAGCGTGGAGATTGGCAACGGTCGTTAAGATTATTCAAATATATGCAGAGACATATTTGGTGTAAACCTAATGAACATATTTATACTATTATTATTACTCTTTTGGGTAGAGAAGGTTTGTTAGATAAGTGTCGCGAGGTGTTCGATGAAATGCCTAGTCAAGGTGTTCCGCGGAGTGTTTACGCTTATACTGCTGTTATTAATGCTTATGGTCGTAATGGTCAGTTTAAGACGTCGCTTGACTTGTTAGATAGAATGAAACAAGAGAGGGTTTCTCCTAGTATATTGACTTATAATACTGTGATTAATGCTTGTGCTAGGGGTGGGTTAGATTGGGAGGGTTTGTTAGGGTTGTTTGCTGAAATGAGACATGAAGGGATACAACCTGATATTGTAACTTATAATACGTTGCTTAGTGCTTGTGCTCATAGAGGATTAGGGGATGAAGCTGAAATGGTGTTTAGAACTATGAATGATGGTGGGATTGTGCCTGATATTAATACTTATAGTTATCTTGTTCATACGTTTGGTAAGTTGAATAAACTTGAGAAGGTTTCGGAGCTACTTAGGGAAATGGAGTCCGGTGGGAGTTTGCCGGATGTTAGTTCTTATAATGTGCTTTTGGAGGCTTATGCGGAGTTGGGGTCTATCAAAGAGGCGATTGGGGTGTTTAGGCAGATGCAGGAGGCGGGGTGTGTGCCGAATGCGGCTACTTATAGTATTTTGTTGAATTTGTATGGGAAACATGGGAGGTATGATGATGTTCGCGATCTTTTTCTTGAAATGAAAGTGAGCAACACTAACCCTGATGCTGGTACTTATAATGTTCTCATACAGGTTTTTGGGGAGGGTGGATACTTTAAGGAGGTTGTCACTTTGTTTCATGACATGGTGGATGAAAATATTGAGCCTAACATGGAGACTTATGAAGGTTTGATATTTGCTTGTGGGAAAGGAGGGCTTTATGAAGATGCTAAGAAAATTTTACTTCATATGCATGAAAAGGGAATAGTGCCGAGTTCCAAGGCTTATACTGGGGTAATCGAAGCATATGGGCAGGCAGCTTTATATGAAGAGGCTATGGTTGCATTTAACACTATGAATGAAGTTGGAAGCAACCCGACTGTTGAGACCTATAATTCACTTGTCCGCTCCTTTGCAAAGGGGGGATTGTACAAAGAGATAGAAGCAATTTTATTAAGGATGGGCGAGTCTGGTTTTCCGCAAGATGTGCATTCATTTAATGGTGTAATTGAAGCTTTAAGGCAAGCAGGTCAATATGAAGAGGCTGTTAAAACGCATGTTGAAATGGATAAAGCAAACTGTGATCCCAATGAATCGACGTTTGAAGCAGTGTTAAGCATATATTGCTCTGCAGGTCTTGTGGATGAGAGTGAAGAGCAGTTTCAAGAAATGAAAGCTTCAGGAATACTGCCCAGTGTCATGTGCTACTGCATGATGCTAGCTCTTTACACAAAGAATGACAGGTAACCATTCTTTCATTTATAGTGCTGTGCTTTCTTCTGTATTCTTAAATTGTTATTATGCTACTTTCAATTTCAAGTTTTGAATACCAGTAATTGGGTGTTTATGGTCATTACATTACTTATAGCTTATGACTAATTAGATTATGTTTCAAGGCAGAAATTTTTATTCCATTGGTGTTTTCGATCACATTAAATTTTAATCTTGGTCTTGGCTTAAGGCAAGAGTGGGAAGGGTTTGGTGCCTTTTATTTCGGCTGGTGTGCATGCCCTATTGAATATATGAAGCAATGTTATTAATCTGGTTAACCTTTGGCTTTGATCTATATTTTATAGGAGTTAGAGTGCTGCCTTGTACTCCTGTTATTACATGTCCTGCTTATAAAAATTAGAACTCAAACATGTTCCACTAATAAGATTGTCAAATAGTTGGATTGAATATCAGATAAAATAACAGTTGAGTAATGAATTGATGGCATCTACAGGCTTATTAGATTTGTGATAATATTTTGTTTTTATTTTCATTAATAATTACAAAAGTGATATATCATTTATATGTTGTTTTTTTGTTTTTCAAGATTTGCACAAGACATAATGAAAATAAATTTGTACTCTTTTCACTATTTCTTATACAAATATTTGAAATCATGAAACAAACTGAAAATAACAAGACATTTTTTGTAATTAATAGCGAAAATAAAAAATATTTTCTCAGGCCAAACAAGCAGCCCTAACATACACACATGTATTGTATAATTTGTTTGACTGGAAATGAAGTTATTGCACAAGGAAATTTTAGCTCATCATTTGCATTGTAGTATATATAACTACTTTATATCAATTTTAAACAAATAATTAATGCATAAGCTCATGTAAGTGGTAACTAACACCTGATGCAAGGAAAATAAATTAGGTGATTGTGATTCAATAGTTAGAAGCTTTGCTAAATATTGAGTTTTGGTCTTGATGCTCCATGTGGTTTTCTAATATATGGTTCATTTATTGTTCTCACTTCTCACAATTTTTTAGATTTATATTTTGCTACCATTTGCATTTCTTCATAGAGTGACTTCTTCCTTCTCCTTTATACTGTATGTCTGCAATTAATTCTTTTGAATTATTATGTCCAATAAACTCTGAATGTTTCTGCAGTGATTTATACTACTAATCGGAAATTTTGAATCTAATCATTGCAAATGGTTCCACAAAAGATGGTAATGAAGAATTTCATGTAAAATTGTGTTTCATTTTCGTATATATGCTCACCATCAATATTATGCAAAGCAATATTATTTTCTAGTGTGCCTGTATTCATTGAACTCTACTAGTGAGTATTGCTGTTCCAGTAACTTGAGTGTGTGAGACTGTTTTGACAATTTTAAATATACACTCCCAGCTCAGTTGGCTTGGCACCAAGTCTTTTTGGCGACTACTTGACTGCAGCTTTTAATCCCAGCTGAGTCGTTTTGCCTTCATTCTCAGCCTATCATCTCCCCTGCCGCAGTAGATCATAGACCTCCTTCGTGACCAAAATAAAGAAAATCAAGTATGGATGTTCATAATAAATAATTCAAGGTCTAACATAAAAAATTATTTGTTATGAAACTTTTAACGACTTTTGGCACATTTTAGTGCTGATTAGATCATATGTTGAGCCTTTTCCATTTATTGTAAATGAGGAACCTTCTGTTTTATTTGCTTCTCTTTGAAATTCGTTATCTGGTTCTTGTGTAAGGTAAAAGCCAAATTAATAATAGATAAACTTTGATCACATATTAACTGCATTTTACTCCTAATGCATTTTTTATTTTTTATACTTTAGCTTACCTCTACAGCTTTTTTGGTTTCAGGTCCAATGACGCCTATAAACTAATAGATGAGATGATCTCAACAAGGGTGTCAGAAATTCATCAAGTGATTGGACAAATGATCAACGGAGATTTTGATGACGAGTCTAATTGGCAGATTGTAGAGTATGTTTTTGATAAACTCAATTCTAAAGGATGTGAATTTGGAATGAAATTCTACAATGCACTATTAGAAGCTCTTTGGTGGATGTGCCAAAGAGAAAGGGCTGCCAGAGTGCTCAATGAAGCATCAAAGCGAGGGCTTTTCCCTGAACTTTTTCGTAAAAATAAACTTGTGTGGTCTGTGGATGTACACAGGTACGGTGGCAACTAATTTTTTTTAAACTTATATTATTCTTTAAGGAAGGAAAACATATGTAAAACCTCTACAATGTTATGGTTTAGTACCTTTAACTTCCAATTCAGGCAATTAGCCTCTTCCATATTTTGTAATCTCCAGAAGCTTGAGTTGATTTTGAGTAGTTGGTGTTAGTTCCTAAATTCCTATTTATCAATCCCACTATCTATGGAATCAATGGATAAATTGGTAGTCGAAGAAATTTAAGCACAAGAAAATGGCTAACATGATGGATGGATAAATGTAACTATTGAAACCTTTTTTAATTTCAAGGGGGACATAATCATTAGAACTTAGAAATGAAGCTGAGAAATCTATTTTCTTATCCTAAAAACCTCGAAGGTTTTATGCTTTTTTATCTCTATATGAAACTAAAGCTTGATTGTGTTGCAGGATGTCTGAAGGTGGTGCATTAACAGCATTATCAATCTGGTTGAACGACATGCAGGAGATGTTCATGATTGGCGAGAATCTTCCTGAACTTGCAGCTGTTGTTGTGGCGTAAGTTGCTTTTATCTCCAAAAATCTATTTATTTAATCTTATTTACTATCTTTACTACACACCTCAGGTGTTATCGAAATGGTGTAACAGTACACGTGCATCTGATCCACCTAGGTTATGAGTAGGCGGACAATGCATTTGTCTGCATCATCTTTTTTTAGTAAAACGATTGTCTAGAACCTGTTTTGATCACTAGTTAGAACTTTCTAACATTGATATCTTTTCCCATTTAACCAGTCGAGGGAAAATGGAGGAAAGCACAGATGCCCACGACTTCCCCATTGCAAAGGCTGCCTTTTCGTTCCTGCAGGATAGTGTCTCAGCCTCTTTTACCTACCCCGCATGGAACAAAGGTCGCATTTTTTGTCAGCAGTCACAACTGAGGCAAATTCTGTCAGGCACCGAATCATCTTCAAGTAGCGAAAAAATTGATAAATTAGTATCTTTGAGTAATAGCCCATTGACTACTGCAGGAGCTATAACATCGAAATCGAAATCTGATGTTCAAAGTGGTAGAGCTAATGGTGTTGATTCTAGAACCGATAGTACTAGAACAAAGCTTCTAACTAGTGCAGTTTAGATTAGAGAAATATAGAAATTACATTAATCACTTTTCCACGCCCTGTTTGGGTTCATTTGAAATTAGGATTGGGGCCGGATTTCTGGTCTGCAAAGTTTTGGTAAATATGTATTCTCAATGTAGTATTTGGTTCATTGTTTCTGCACAGAAATAAATACAATAAGTTACTAGGTGAGTTCAATCATATTACCTATCTTTTGTGTGCAAATCAATCATACCACCTTTAATCACTCGAGTTTTTCTTGATTACCCTTTAGTTTTAACTATAGGAATATTCTATCTAGTAAAAAAATATTATTCATGGCGAGATATAGATTACCCCTTTATTATGGATAATTAATCCAACAATTAATGAGATGTCACGTTAAACCGATTTTCTCCAGTATTAATTTAGGTAGGTTAATTTAACTTCTTAGAAAAAACTGATTTGCAAGTAGTACCTACAATTTATATCGGTTTTTGGGTAAATTATCCACAACTCTCTAGAGAAAAAAAAAACTTCTTTCATTAATTGGTGCTTCAATGTTTTTATCACCACTCATGTTTAAACCACTGAAATGGAATTCTATCATATTTTATGTTATTTAAGTTATTCAATTTTGCCATATGATTTTATCAAGTCATAAAATCTCATACCATTTCTCTTTTACTTAATCAAATCTTATATAGTATTAAAATACCTCTGCTTTACTTTATTTTCCTAAAAAAGACCATCATTGTGCTGCTAATCCCCACTGAATGTTGAATGATCTGTATCAAAAGATTAAGCTAGAAAATAGAAATATTTTAAGCTTCCCCTTAGGTCGCCTCCGGCTGTCATAAATAAGGACCATCAAATTATTTATGAACAAAGGTAATTAATTATTTTATCTGTGTGGCACATCCATTATATAAGTTGCTTTAGCAAGTGATAATAGACATCATTAAATTCAGAATAAAGTTAGGAAAAGTTTCTGTAGCAAATATAGGAAACTTGCAAATAGGAGGGAAATACAATAAAGTACACTACAATAACACGTTTTATTGTGAAAAATGGTCATATCTTTTGAGGAAATATAACTTTAATAACCAACAAGACCTTTTATAGTTAGTCGGCAAGTAAATAAAGTCCGACAAAAAATTGTTCTAAACAAGATTTAAACTCAAAAGAAAAGTGTAGATGAGTGTAAAACTCAAGAGAGTACAATTTGGCCCCAATAAAGTTGCATAAGTTTGCAGCTGAGGTGTGTGTTGTGCATAGGTCAAAAGAGGGACGTAATTCCATTTCCTTTGCAACTAAGAAAACACTTTTGGTTCATCATTCATAGTATGAGATCTTCAAATGTCATGCTAAGGTCAGCAAAACACCCCGGCCGATCCTAAAAAGTTGAAGGTGTTTTCTTTTTCTAAAATGTATAAGGTAAAATAAAATATAAAATATAAATTATTTAGAAAATAAGATAAATAAAATATTCCTAAGTGTATAAGTGAAACCTAAAATGGTTATTGTCTTATTGACCCTCCGGCTCCTCCCCTTCAAGTAACTTTTAGACCATGATGATAATTTATTGTTACCTATATATATATGAGTATAGTATTCAAGTTTATAGGTTGATAAATATACACATTAGAGTGAGTTTTCAAGTTTCTACAAAATTCATAAACTCATTTAGCAAACACTTTGTTTGCTCACATGTGTTTTTTCATAAACAAGTACATTATTGAAAGGAGTAAAATGGTATTTAACTATACTGTGAGCTTAATTTAGTTGATAATTATAAAATCAATGTTTATATGCATAAATTGAAATTCGAATTCGAAAAATTCAATTTATTTTTTTTAAAAGTGAAATTGTAACTGTTAAGTTAAATATTCAACCTTTTACAACCCAAGGGGTGTGGTTGAGCGGTGTGGGGCTCATCCTCCCTTAACCAAGGGTCGAGGGTTCGATCCTCACCTTAGGTATGGAGCAGCTTTAAATCCTTCGACGGTGAATACCCCGGTCTCGACAAAAAAAATATATTCAACCTTTTACAATAATACTTTGAATGTAAACTCTTTAGAATGGGGCTAATAAACATTCTAAATAAGTATCCAGCAAGTTAATAAGTACAAAATTAGGTGTCAACTTCCTCTTTGCTTATCAAATATCAACCATGCACTGGATTGGGAGCCCATTTTCAAGAATCCTACATATTTCGAAGTCTCTACAAAATAATCATCTTCCACTCAAATAACTTCATACTCCATCCTCATTTTCAATCTCTCGTTTCTCTCACTCAAGAGTTCCCTATTGGATATGGTAAAGATTCCTTCATGGTTCCATGACTAATCCAGCTACCATCACCTTCCCAAAATCAAAGAACCCGTTTTTGTAAAAATATTTTTTTTAAGAGTGTTTATTTTATTTTTATGTTAAGAAATATGTATTCATTTTATCATATTAATAATAAGGATTGTGAAAGTCACTATATTTGGTCTAATGATGAGATATTTGGATAGTATGCTATAAGTCCTGAGTCCGGTCCTCAACACCGTTGTAAACAACTTTAAAAATAAAAAAACACCGTTGTAAACAAAAAATAATAATAATAAATGTGAGGCATTTAAAATGAACTATTGTAATTAAAAAGAAGATGAAATGCTATTTTAAAAAAAAAAGCCGTATTTTAAAAGTTTTATATCTCATTGTTAGCAAGTAAAATTAATACGTATAAATTATTATATATGAAATGAAAATGGATAATATTTTCATAAATAGACTGAAATTCTGGCAACCAGACAGACAAATGTTGTGCACAACGTTAGAGCACTTGTCCGAGCACTTGTCAAACAATAATAATAAAACACAGTGTAGCAAAGTAAAATAAGCGTGACAGAATAATAAAGAACACAGTGAGTTTGTTAACCCAGTTCGGCGCAACTTGCCCTTATCTGGGGGATACCAATCCAGGAATAAACTCCACTATTATAGTTCTAGTGAAAAGCACAACGTAGCCTCACTACTTGTCTTTGCACCACGACCCTACCAATGACTGCTCTACCTAGGAACTCCTAGGTATGAGACCCTGTCTCAATTCCTACTAACAGTACAGACAACACTGCTAAACACACACTTGTTCTTTTGATTGTATAAGAGACACACTCTAAAGACACAACTAAACTCCGTACTTAAAAGCTTAGGAGCAGTACACCATTACAACTCAGACATAGAGTACTTGACTTGAATCAGGAAGATACAATCAAGACTCACAACTAACAAGAAAACCTAAAACCTTAAGACACATACTTTAGTACACACACGGTTTTTCACACCCAAAACTAGGGTTTGTGTTTGCATATATATAATACTGAGTAGTCATTGGTTTGAGCTTCAAAACACAGCTTGGACGTTGTCAGGTCCAGCGAATAAATCTTCATGAGCAAGAATATTGTTTCCAAAAATATATCAATATTAATTATGGAAATACACCAAGGCAAGATCACCTTTTACAACTCATTAAACATACGCGTCTTGATCAGCACGCTAGGTCAAACATAAAACTTCATAGAATCTTAAGAAGATCTTGCTCAGAAATATAACGCGAGTTGGCGCGCAACAAACAGATAACACAATGCTGTTCCACTTGCTACAACATTTGTCTCAGCATTTAACTAATAGTTGTTTTTGCAAAATGTAGCCAACATACAAAAACCCAACACAGACAATGCCTAATATATATCACGTTCATGAGATATCCTTAGACATAACCCTAAATAATTTTTTTTTTGATGTAGTGTACACACACAAATTAAAAAAAAAATTAAAACAATAATAATTTAGTCACATTATTTAACCCCTTTCTCTTTTAATATTTTTCATTAGTGTGTGTCCCAATATTTTTCATTTGAAATTGAGTCCAAGTAACAATGTTCCAAGTTCATTTCTCAATTTCCTAACTAATGTTGTTCAAAAGTCAAAAAGAACTAATTAAGGTCTATTTACTTTTGTGAATTTTTTATATATAATTTACATATTGTATTAGTTTTTTGTTAACATGATACGAAGTTTTCACCATCAGTAGTGATGATTAATCTCTTTTAGAGAATCTGTGAAACATACAAGGTGAGTTCTCTTATTCCAACTCAATTTTCTGCATACGCATGACCTAAAAATCAAACTTCTAACCACATGTTTAAGCAGATTAAAACCTACCAATTAATTCTTGGTATATTGTATTAGTTTTATAATTATTTGTAAACTATAAGAAAATAGACCAGTGAAGTCTACAATTGTCGTACATTTTGGAAACAATAAAAATAACAAAAGAACCATTTTTATTATATTTTAAAAAATGCATCATCCTCGGCTAACTTTTTGTTTTTATTATAATGTCTCACTTTAAAATTCTCTTATCGTCTTATAGATAGTTAAATAAAATGAATACAATTCTTTATTAAAATATCATTACAAACAAAGAAACATTTGACTTTCAATTAAAGACTCTATATATTGGTTTTCATCTCATTTGTAAGTCATCATAACTTTAACATTACTTACCAATTAATCTGAGTCATTTTTTATGATGTGAATTATTTATTTATGACGTGACAATGGTTAATTATCATATTACACTGGATATTTATATCAACAAAAATATGACTAATAAGTTTTATCACATCATAAATGAATAATTATATCATAAAAAATATTCAAAAATGTTATGAGAAACAAAAATTCCATAAAAAAATTAAAAAATCAATTTTTAAAATAGAGAACTAAAACGTCATTTTAAAAAATAAAAAGACAAAATGATACATTTAAACTTAAATATTATAATTAAAAAATTAGTTGTATATTGAAATGAAATGTAAACGGCTTTACCAAAATACACATAAAAAAAATAAGTTTAGTATATAAGTTTGAACTTATACTTAAACTCAATTATAAGTTTAAATATAAGTTTATATATATAAAAGGCTTGGAAATAAACGGCTTGGTTTTGAGCGGCTTGGTATTGAAGTGAAATATAAGTAATGAAATACTAAAAAATAATCATAAATAAGTTTATATTGTTTTGAAGGGAATCAAAAGGTGTATTTGTACCTTTTTGTTAACTTAGATGCAACTTTGTAAATAGAGTCAAGAATTGTGACATGATTTTACAAGAAAATGACATAAAATCATAAAAATGAGATAGTGGAACCCCACCAAGCCTTATCCGAGGCTTATCCTCCATTCACAGTTGCACCCCACCACCAACGGTGCTGATTTAATACTGAATCAATATCACACAATTATCTTTTCTTTTCTTTTATTTTATAGGAGAAAAGAGGTGCACCTGGGTCCAATGGATAACAAAAAATATTATAATCCCCTTATACTCTTTATGACCAATAACAATATGTTTACTAATTAAGCCACCATATTATATTCCTTTTAGAAAAGTGATTAATATTTGTTGTCAAAAAAATGATTAATAATTAGTCCACAAATTCTAGAAAAATATTGTAATTATTAAGTCGGATATTTATAATTGAAATTCGAATTTCAATTTATTCATTTAATGTGTATAATTTTTTTTATAATTTGCTTTTATCTACATATTAGTAAAAGGGATTAATCAGCTACAAATAATTAATGAGATTCGGTCGAAACCAAGCCGCTCAAAAGATTTCAACTTCAATTTTTGTGATTGAAGTGTTTTTTTAGTAAATTTTTATTTATTTTTTGACTGAGTTTTAAATTATCGTGGTTCGCGTTGTGATTCCTCTAAAAATTACAAGGTTAAGACAAAAAAGATATTATATTTTTTTTTGAGGAAAAAAAAAGATATTATATTTTGTTCATATAAATAATGAATATAATGTAATCCTTTTCATTATCATTATCTTTGAAACTAAAATAATATCTTCTTTGTCCCTTTTCTATATATGATTAAACAACCAAACATATAAAATATAAAACCAGGGGCAGTTGTTTATTTAATTTAAGTGTAACTGTTAGTAGTACTAATCTAACAAAAAATAATTAGGATGTTGATCATGTGGGTTTCAATTATATATCCCGTTAATGTACATATTTAATGTTTAAACATAATAGTTTAGAGGCAAGTTGGTGAGAAGAATAGTGTAAAGTTGACCATTGATTTGATATGATAGATGAATATTTAAGATTTAGTTTCAAATGCATGCATGTGTCCCCTAATCTTTTGTGATTAAAAGATAACTGAGGAGCTAGGCCATGTGTTGAGTTCATTAATGGAAATTGTTAGAATAGGAAGAGTTTGAGGATCATTCACACGATGAGTTTTCATTTATAAATGTTTAAGTCTTTACATTTACATTTTTAATTAATGTAGAACTTCCCTACACTAATATTTACACTTATTTTTCTCAACATTACAAGAGGACAGTTTGTGGATCACACTACAAGAAAATTGACTTATAGCGACGGCAAAAAACCGTGGGTAAAGTATATAAAACCGTTGGTATATCCCATAATTCCTTTTCCAACGGCACTATGGCTCCGTCCTTTTTAATTTCCTGTACCTACGGAAAATATCCGTTACAATAGCCTACAGTGATGGTTTTTTAATCCGTTGGAAAAGACATTGCTTTTATACCTACGGGTTTATCCGTTGGAAAAGGTATAGTTGGGAACCAATTAGCTGGCTATACCTACAGCTGATTTCCGTTGGAATAGGGGTTGCTGCAACCAATTAATTGCCTATTCTCAAAGCTAGTCTGTATTATCAAAAAAAAAAAATTTGATGATATATTTGTTAAAAATATTATTATTATCTCTTTAAACAACTTAAGTAAATATTTATGAAACAAAATCAAATAAACCTTCATTCATACTTAAAATTTATCACAAAGTCTTGCAAATATGTCAAACTACAAACTAGATAAATGTAAAATTGAAAGTATCATATATCAATCCTCAAAAATTAGAAAAATTCAGATTTTTAACCACTTGATTTCAGTTTTACTCCATCAAGACAACACTAGCTTCTAGTCTTCCTCTTATACATTCATTAGTGTAATCATCTTCATTAGTGTCCGGACCAAGAGAATTTGTTTGGCGAGAAGCACTAGAGGCATCCGGAACCTGTTCAAAAACAAAATAACACAATCTTCATTAGTGCCAAATCATTATCAAATATTCTTTACAATTTTCATCTTAAAAAAGTATCGCTACTATTACTTATCTCATTACAAATACATAATATAGATATTTGCTAAACAAATTTCTATAACAATGAAGACAAAATTTCTAAACTCTAACTGCTGCAGAAAACATACTTGCTAATTGTTTCAGTTAACCATAGTTTATAAAATACTAGCTCAAAATGAAGCATGCACCATTTACAACATAAATCAGTTTCAACTTTCTGTACAACTCACTCACTAGTTACATTCATAGCTTCATGCTAACCAAATGCTAAACAGAAACAATAATGACTCATTAAACAACTCCTCTAGCTTCTGCCTTCAATTTTAGACCCCATTGCAAATGACATTTCACAACATTATAAATATTCTAAGAATTCAAAATAGGACCCCTAAAATCTATGATATTGAGGAGAAGAATTTATGAGGAGACAATTAGTTCCGAAACAGATTTCATATGTGTAAATGGAACTATAACTATTGCAAGCTCACCATCCCTCATTCATTACTTCACTACTCTTTTTCTCTTTTCTACAATATACTCACCATACTACCTAGACAAGAATAATTATAACATTCTACCTTTTAGTATAAAATGAAACTTAAAAATAAAAATGCACATACCTGTCTTGCAGCTTGTATCATAGCATTCACATCTTCTCTAGAAAACCGTTTTTGAATCCATGCCATCATATTTGCCATAATTGTATTTGTCCTCTCTTGATTTACTTGCATTTGCTTATGATTTTCTCGCATTTGCTTAAGCTCATTGCGCAACTCTTGATTTTCAGAAAAAGAAGCTTTTGATATTTTAGATTTGGGAATCTTGCCTACACAACGCACACGCCCTCGCTTTCCAGGTCCTTGCACTTGAGAAAATATGTCGTCCTTCCAAGAGACATGAATTTGTGTATTTGGAGCTAATTGACATGTTCCAACTTCATTATGATGTTTATTTAGTTCTTCTTGAAATAGCAATAAATAGTTTCGCATTCAAAACAGAAAGTAGTGATGAGTATGCACGAACTTGTTCAAAACAGTAGCGCAAAACATAAACAAAAGGCAGCAGTAGTGCACTAAAACCAGAACTGCACTCAGTAGCAGAGATACACATACAAGGAAAAACATAGCAGAAACAGAAACACGCGCCTATACAAAATAATTTAACACGCACATGCATTGTCATGACATTAGGCACATTAGTAAATCTTACAATCAATCTTGCAGCTTTTGCATTGACAATTGAACCATCTTTACGTGTGCGGCTATCGATGTAAATCTCCGTACGTTCAGGTGATACTCCTTTACTCTTTTTTTTCTAAATCCAGAAAACAAGTTATATGTAATTTGTTTTATAAATACAATTCACTGAATACAACGTACAATTATAAACAAACCTTTTCATCAATTAGTATGGGGAAACTTTTTGTACCCATACAATGAACATCTTCATATTTGGAGCGATTTTGACTATTAATTTTACATATTTTCTACAATTTACACAATACAATATTAGTCGAAATAATAAATCAAAATTAAAATATTAGTCATAATATGAAAGAATATATTTTCAATTTGACTTACTTGTCCTTCATCAGAATACCAATAGTGAACCAATTCACGATATTGACTTGCATCAATCCTATCATCATCTGGTACTTTAGATGCAACTTCTTCTTCTGTTTTACTTGGGTCATATGCCGTTGACTTTAAAGCACACTTCCATTGCTTCCACTTATCATTCAACTCAGATTTCAACATTTCTCTTGTTGCATCATTTATAGGAGGAACAAACTCATATTTGGACTAAACAAAAAAGATATTAATAAATACACATAAAATAAGAGATACTATATATCATGATTTAAATATACAAGTATAATACCTCTATTACTTCCAACATTGATTTCTTCTCCTTATCCGGCATGTCTTTCCAAGATTTGTATTTGAGAGAAGCAAATTGATGCCTTCGAGTCATGCTGCCTATGAAACGAGTAAGAGATCTCCCTTCAGGACCTATAGGACGACCACAATTGTCCAAATTAACAATTATTACATCACCACCTTCCATTTCCCATACATCTAACATTCTTGTTGGACCTCTCAACTGTTTAGGTTTAACATCTACAGTAAAAAAAGAAGACAAAAAAGATTACTCTGCTCATCACAACAATTTTATAAAGAAAAAAATAAAAAATTATAGATAATTTATACCTTTTTCAATGTGCAATTCTTCTGCTTCAATATCTGAAGGAATGGAATAAGCACCTGCTTCCATATGATTAATATTGGATCGAGTTTCTTCAGCGTTAATTCTTTGGACATGAGTTGACGTTGTATGAATAGATTTTGTTCCTTCTTTGCCACTTCCTTGTTCATGTTGGTTTGAGTCTTTCGACATGCGATGCCCAATATTTAATTTACTTCTCCTTCCCATTGCTGCAATACTTTTAATTAAGCAAGTAAATAATCAAATCATAAAACATGCTTAAACTAGAGCTCGACCAATCAGACAAGAGGGGAGTAAGTGAGTGTTGTGAGTGGTAATTGCAGGATTATAAACAGATGATAATTTTTCAGTTTGAGCTCCACCAATCAGAAAAAAGTGCAAGTCAAAACTCTCTGTAAAAATGCATGCACTTTGGGAAGTTGGCAATCATTTATAGCTCATATTGATAACCTTGAGTGCATGCTTACAAGTCTTTGTTTCTTTCTGAAGAAGCCAAAGAATGCTTATAAGTCTTTTAATAGTTGCTACCCGATAAAACAGAAACATTTAGCATAAATTTTAGTTGCTACCCAATATAATATTATGACACTAATATGAATCTAATCCATAAAACCTAAACATGACTTCAAATGTGGCTTAAAAAACTAATAGCTCGACCTTCTAATTGATTATAATAAAATATAGATGCACCATACTTCAAAACCTATAGATTAATTGAGGAAAAAAGGAAGCAAAATTTGGGACAGAGGAAACAGGGGAGATTGGTTTCAAGATTAAGGGTGTCATTCTTTGTAAAATATGATCAAACTTTGCATTTTTAAATTAAGGACTTGGTTTCATCCTAAGTCCTAACCAGCTGAAACTGTCAATTTACTAGGATCAACAACCACTAAGAAACTGTCTACTAGAAATCAACAAAACCAGTAGCAAAACTCAAAACAAGGAAAGAAATATGACAACATAACTTAAGCAGCAAAACTTGCACACAACAAATTACAAGTCCAATGCAATTTTCAATGCTACCAAAACTCATTTCCAACACCTCAGAATTCAGATTTGAGGACTTGAAGCAAATATCATAAAACAAGTCGACAAATGTATATCAAAGGTGCAAATCTAAATAAATTGACAAATGTCATTGCACTTTCTTCCATAATTCAATCTATGATTTTACTTAATTTCTTTGATAATTATATGGTGTCATCAATGTTATCAAATGCACAAAGTAGCAACATTATCTTTTCATTGTCTCATGCCAACACTTCTATTCAAGTTTCAATCACTAACAACCTATTTTTCTCATAGTGTAACATAAATTTTAGTTACTACCTGATATAATATTATGCCACTAATATGAATCTAATCTATAAAACCCAAACATGACTTCAAATGTGGCTTAAAAACGAACAGCAACAAATAAAATCAAATTAGGAACGACAGTTGTATCAAATTTGAGGTGAAATTCAACAAGTACAAATTAGCAACGACAACGGATCGATTTTGAGATGAAATTCAGCAACAGTACATACAAATTAGCATCATGAACAACATTCAAAAATAATTTTAACTCACGATATGAAGCAAACAATTGCGAAATTAATAATGATAAAAATAATTCACAATCTGAAGCGAACAATACCTTGTAAGCAAATAGAAGCTCACGATCTGAAGCAAACAACGATGTGAAGCGTTGAGACGAAGACGAAGGTGATTCACGATATGCAACGAACAACGATCTGAAGCGTTGAGATGAAAACAAAGGTGATTCACGATCTAAAGCTGAAGACAAAGATGATTCACGATCTGAAGCGTTGAGGTGAAGACGAAGATGATTCACGATCTGCAAAGTGAAGACGAAGATGAAGCGTTGAATCGAATGGAAAAATTGGAAGAATTGGAAGAAGAATTGGAAGACGAATTGGACAAATTAGGGTTTCTTCAAAGTGAATTTTGAGCAAAATTGAAAGTAAGGAACAATTGGAAGAGAAGGGAAATGAAATTAGAAACAGTTCCAAACCGCGGGAAATGAAATTGGTGGGTAATGAAACTGAAACGAATATTTCTTCACTATAAATTTGCCGTTGCTATATGGCAATTTTTTTGTAGTGTCATCCACATAATTATCAAGAATATTTATATAAGTAAGTTATACACTACATCTTACCCAACACCTTAAGACAATGAATTTATCTATCATCTCATTTATAAATATTTAAATCTTCACATTTTCAATCAACGTGGAACTCTCCCTGCTCACTTTTATTTTTCTCAACAGAAACTAGAAAATGGGTGCTACTGTGAGCTTGTCTCCTTCTTTAATCTTTAGCTATATTTGGGGTTTTCAACATCTTATGCTTGTTATGTATGGTTTGACCATTTATATTGAGATTGAAATTGTTATGAAGTTGATTGGAATGCACCCTGTAAAACATTATATAGACGTGTCTCTAAGTTTTAATTAAGTCTTTTATAAAATAAATGTTTTTAAATATAAGTCTCCTCAATTACTGCTAGTAATTGATTAATTATTTAAATACTTTTGTATCATTGTTTAACTTAAATATCAATTAAAGAACAATTTCAAAACATTGATACACAAAATTATGATACTTTAACTTTTCTGAAATTTAAGTATCCCATGATTTATTATTAGATGAGAAAAACTGTGTATGATATTTATTTTATTTTTCAAAGGCAAAACGAATTAATGAAATTATGAAACCACATCTAACTAGGGAAGAGTAAAAATAATATTCATAAAGAGCATTATTAAAGCAAAAAAAAAAGCAAAAAAAAGCAAATATCAAAAAAAAAAAAAAAATATCAAAAAAAAAAAGCAAAAAAAAAACCAAGGCATAATAATTAAATATGAAATAGGCTAATTGGATTTTTAAAAATGGATGTCATCCGTTCGACCTAGGTACATCTCTTTTTCACAATTTATTTAGCTTGATTTGTTGTTGAAATTTATAGCTTGATGTATTTTTTTTCCACAATTTAACTTATTGTTAAATAATAGATGAAATACCACTATATGTGATTTGTTCTACGAGTACTCTTTATTTCAATTAGATTGAAATCAAATACACAATTATTTCCTCTTCATGAACCCCACAAAGCAGTAAACTCAAAAGCCCCCCACAAAGCCTTATATACCTAGAAATTATTTGTTTATGCTGATATACTAGTTAGTATCTACGTACTTTTGATCATTTGAACTAACACATGAAATTAACATTTACTCGAATTCTTAAAACACATCTTAGTCTTCACTTCTCCCCAAGAAACGTGTTTTGAAGAGATCAAGTTATGAGTCACATGTACATGTAGGTACTAGGTAACATGAAATGTGTCATTCTTTTATTAAAAAAAATTAAATATGTTTTTAGTCCCTATAAATATCTGACTCTTCTACTTTTAGTCCCTCTAAATTTTTTTCCTACTTTTTGGTCCTCCAAATATTTTCGATCATGATTTTTGTTCCCTGCTTTTCACTTAACTATGTGTACGATTCAAATTTTTTAACGAGTTTTTGTGATCATGTTTATAATATTATAAAAATTACTCAAACCAAAATTCATAATTTTTTAACAAATGATGAATTAACTATGAATTTTTAAGCGCAAACACTTCAAAAATTCATATTTAATTCATCACTAATTAAAAAAAATTAAATTTTGCAAATCAATTCAATTTTTAATATACTAAACATTACTGCAATACATAATTCCAAATTTTTATTAGTATACATGAGTTGACTTAAAAGTAGGGACCAAAATTCATGTTAAAGAATTTTGTAGAGACCAAAAAATGAGAAATTTTTTTAGAAGGACTAAAAGTAGAAGAGTCAGATGTTTATAGGAACTAAAAACATATTTAACCCTTAAAAAAATGGTAAATTTGGACTATCATTATCATTAATAAAGCTAGTGTAATCAAGAGTGTTTTGAATGAGATAATACATATTTTTTTTTTAATTTAACCAATATCTTGAGTTCAATAAAAAAGTTTTTCGTTCATTTGAATATTATGAAGAAATTAACCTTTAGAGTTACGCACGAATTGATATCCAATCTAAATAAAAATTGTGTAAATTGGTGAAGTTTTTTACAAAGTAAATTAATAAAGTGAACTATCATGCATGTGAACATGCTCTATAGAAGTACTTTGCGACTAAGATTAATATTAATATTTCTTTTTCAAAAGAACAAGAACTAGTCACATACCTTTAAATTGTGAAAACACGTTTGGGGGTAGGTGTAGTAGAAATATTTGTAAAATGTAAACATTATGTTTTGACTTCTGCCCTAGGAAGTAATAAAAGGATAATTTCATTGGTTCGGAGAAAAGGACATGCTAACAAAAATGGAAAATTATTCAATTCAATACTTATTCTTTGAGTTTTAATCAAAGCCTTCACAAGTTGTCAAGTTCTATTTTACCTATAGTTTTGCACCGACCCACACACACTATGTTAGTCGTTAGATTTAATTTTGACTCGGTTGTTTGTGTCTCAAGAACTTCATTGTATAACTTCAAAATTGCTCCATTGTTTTCTACGTACTAACACAATTCACACCGATTCCATAAAAATACAAACTTCTTAGCTTGATCCTAGGTTATGTGTAGCACAATACTATACTATCAATTACTCCTATGAATGGATCTTTGAAAATGTCAATTGGTCAACGAATGAATTTTTTCCTTCATTCTTGGTCATATAATTTGTTTTACTACCTTAAAATCCAATTATTTAACGACATTTGTTCTTGAGAATCGAGCTTACACGTAAACATGTCTTCTTTTTTAACAAATCGATGCTTAATAACAGGCGAGGATTGGTTGTAAAGTGTCCTTTTCATTTTTATTTGTGTAATCATGTAATTATATATTGATTCCCATTATTTTATGGAAATTATTATTGATTCCCATCGTCCTTCATCAAATGTATAGTACTAGTATTTGCATTAATATAAGGGGGAACATAAACTATTATCTCTTATTTTTTTAGTTGTTGATTTTTACAATTTAAAATATTAAGATTGAATGTAAACTCACAGATCTTAATAATTAAAAGGTCACACTTTTTTCAAATGTTTGTAATCCAACTGCGTGCAAATAAGTTGTATCCAATCCGATATTCTATACTCCTTTATATTCTTTTATACATATAATAATCTACATACCTTATCTTATTCCTCTATATTATATAATCATCAAACAAAGTCTTCCAATAATTGTCTTCAATAATACTGAAATGCATTATAATTTATATGTTATTAAAAAAATCTATAAGAAAGAGAGAGGATTGCTATATCAACTAATATTAGTCAATAGAAACACTAATTATCGAATATTTTTTTTTTTGGATATAATTATCGAATATTTTGTTTTAATAGTATGAACTTAATTTATTTATGGCGGTGTAAATTTTTAAGGTTAAGTATATTTGTTTTTGTAAAATTATTAATTTGCGTTCAGTGAGCTTAACTCCGAGAGCTTAAATTTTGTTAAGTTAACATTAGACAGTTAGTAAATATTATTATTTTTTCATTAGCAAAAATGAAATCAAATTTTATTTTATGGCCAAAATTTCATTACTTTTTTTTGTTCCCAAAATTCTAAATTCATTAAAAGTTCATTTTTATAATGTTGTAAGTGCACCAGCAAAAATTTTAAAATATAAATTTAGTTTTAGCATGGAGAAAACAACGTGCAGAAAAAACAATTAATTAAATTCTTTAAATCCAACCTATAAAAAAAAATAAGTGAGCAACACACTTGAGAATTGAGATGACAATCCAACAATAAAATTTTAACCTTATAAATTACTCTGTCAAAAAAAAAACCTTATAAATTACTGTAATTTCAAATTCTTTAGTGATATTTTGTTTTTTGAAAAAAATTCTTTTGTGATAGTTTTTTTGACAAATATTTTGTGGTATTTATAAAATAGACATAATGTTTTTTTTAAATAATGTCAATGCAACATATATATTTGTTTTCACCCTCTAGTTCCTAAGGAAAGTGACCCTAATAGTCAAGAGTTCGGTCGCGAGATAAGTAAAATCTGACAAAAAAATTATTCTACTCAAGAATCGAACCCGAATTCTTTCAAAATCCATCATTTAGTGAAGGTCTCTCACCTCTTATCAAACAAGCAGAAGCTAGAGGCGATATTCATGGAGCCAAAATTTGTAGAAATGCTCCAATTATATCTCACTTGTTATTTGCAGATGATTGTTTTTTGTTTTTCAGGGCTGATGAACATGAGACAACTACAATGAAAAATATTTTGTCCACTTATGAAGCGGCGTCGGGACAATCTATTAGCCTTCCCAAATCAGAGTTTTTTTGTAGCCGGAATGTATCACATGTTGTTCAAAACTCCATTATTAACATCTTAGGTGTTAAGCAGTTTTGGGAACAGGTAAATACCTTGGATTACCGTCGATGATAGGAAGAAGCAAAAAAGCTACCTTTAATTATATTAAAGATAGAGTGTGGCGCAAAATTCATTCTTGGAGCAGTAAGTGTTTGTCCAAAGCAGGGCGTGAAGTTTTAATCAAATCAGTTCTTCAAGCCATTCCATCATATGTCATGAGCATTTTTTTAATTCCAAGTTCTCTCATTGATGCCATTGAGAAAATGATGAATTCCTTCTGGTGGGGCCACGGTGGATCTAATAACAAAGGTATTCATTGGTTGGCATGGGAAAAACTATCGATGCACAAAAATAGAGGAGGTATGGGTTTTAAAGATCTTACTGCGTTCAACATTGCCATGCTTGGAAAACAAGGGTGGAAAATTCAATCCTCTCCAGATAGTCTTGTCTCACGTTTATTCAAAGCAAGATATTTTCCTCGTAGCAATTTTCTGGCATCATCACTTGGGCATAACCCAAGTTATGTGTGGAGGAGCATATCAAGTGCTAAGTTCCTTGTTCGTGCGGGTACTCGATGGTGTATTGGTTCAGGAGAAGACATTCCTATACTTGAGGAACCATGGATTCAGGATGGCATACGGGTTTCGGTTACAAACCCAAGCTCCATGCATTTACAAAATATTACAGTTAAGCACCTCATCTGCAACACAACAAAGGAGTGGGACCGTCACATTGTAAATAATCTATTTGATCAAGGTACATCTGATGCAATCTTGAGAACACCTTTATTTCAGCAAGTTACAATGGATAAATTGGTTTGGAAAGTGGAAAAAAATGGGAATTACACAGTTAAGAGTGCTTACAGATTGTGTGTCGAAGAACTTCTTGATACCGCACATCTTAGTCGTCCCGGATTTTGGCCCGGCATTTGGTGCCTCAAAGTTCCTCCTAAGGTGAAGAATCTTGTCTGGCGAATATGCCGAGGGTGTTTTCCTACCCGTGCTCGGCTGAGAGGCAGCTGTGAATAACACGTCCACCGCGGCTGCTTGTATTTTTTTGTTGTTACAACAACTCGATGAGCAGCAAGCGACACGCATGGCTGCACTTTTATGGAGCATATGGAAGCATAGAAACCTAAAGCTTTGGCAAGATGTATCAGAGACAAGTTACCAAGTTGTTGACCGAGCAATTAAGTTGATTGAGGATTGGAATAATGCGATCATAGCAACACCGCGGCAGCAACTAGGGGGTTCTCGAACTAATAACAACAACAATGCTTCTGTAGTAAGCTTTATTGGCACACCGGTACAACCTTCTATTCGTTGGCAGAAACTGGCGACGGGGAGATATAAGTGTAACATTGATGCATCGTTTTCATCTCAACGTAACCGGGTGGGTATTGGAATTTGTATTCGTGATGACGAAGGCAGGTTTGTACTTGCAAAGTCTATGTGGATATCACCGATTTGTAATGTGGATATTGGAGAAGCCTTAGGTTTGTTGTATGCATTTAAATGGGTTAGTGAGTTGCAGCTTGATGGAATAGACTTTGTTCTAGATTCAAAGTCCGTAGTGGATGGTTTCCATAAGGAGGTACGCGATATTACAGAATTTGGAGATGTGATAGGTGAATGTAAGCGTTATTTTTCATTATATTTTAAAAACTCTTGTGTCGAGTTTAATAGGAGACAAGCAAATGAGGTAGCTCATGTTTTGGCAAGGGCGACCACATCTTTAGCTAGCTCCAATATCTTTATTGATGTACCGACATGTATTAGTCACTTGATTATGAATGAAATGTTATAAGCACCTTTTTATCAACAAAAAAATCATTATATATATATATATATATATATCACTAAAATAGTTATGTCCTCACAAAAGGTAATGGATTTAATTTTGGATAATAAAAAGGACAATATTTAACGGATGACAAAAATGGCGCCATATGTACCGCGGCTAGGGTATCAAGCCAGATAATGGAGTGCAAAAAAACAACACTCACAAAATCCACTACCATTGTCCTGTTTAGATATTTAAACTTTAATATCTACTTGTCATGTACATTTACTTATTAATTTTCAGAAATAATAATAATAATAATAATCTCTACTATATATAAAAGAAAGGAATATTTTTGTTTTGATGTAACTTTTTTAATAATTTTCAAAAAACCCTTAACTGTTTTGTTTTAAATTTTAATTTCTATTATTTTTTTAAAACTATTCTTAACTTCTATAATTTCTATCTTCTTAACTTCTATTTTAATAATTTTTATACATTTTAATTTTGATCAAATCATTAATTTGTTTTAAAATATTCTTTTTCATTAAATCGTACGGACACGAAGGCCACTAGTAATAATAATAATAATATTTTGAGTAATAAAAAAATGATTTGTTTATTGTAAAAAATAGTCACCCCACATGGTCTCCACCTCATTTGATTGCCGTCTGGGACTCATATATTCACCACCACCCACCCACTCTCTTTCTCATTTCATTTCTCTCTTTCCCATTCTCCGAGTCACTCACCTCAACTCACTCCTTTTGTACGGATTCCCATTCTCACCGAGTCCGTATTTTTTCCACAATCATCGCTCCTTCCGACCATGTCTTCTACCTCCCCCGCTTCCGTCTCCGGCGAATTCATGCTCTTCGGAGTTAGAGTCGTCGTTGATTCCAT
Organism: Trifolium dubium; assembly: GCA_951804385.1. NCBI lineage: Eukaryota > Viridiplantae > Streptophyta > Magnoliopsida > Fabales > Fabaceae > Trifolium > Trifolium dubium. Next base: position 29,366,745 of record OX638073.1, read on the forward strand.
GAGGAAGAGTGTCAGTATGAACAATCTCTCTCAGTACGAACAACCTCAAGACAACATCAAGGACGATAACAACAACAAAGAGATTCTCGCCGCCGGTTATGCCTCCGCCGACGACGCCGTTCCTAATAACTCCGGTAGAAACCGCGACCGCGAACGTAAACGAGGTTCGTTCGATCAATTTCTCCGATCGCTTAACGGTTTTCTGTTTTCATATTTTTCAATTTCATAAAAAAATCTCCGATCGGTTAACGGTTTTCTGTTTTCATAATTTTCAATTTCAGAAATAATAAAAATAGATTCTATTATTTAATCTAATGATAATAATAATAATAATCGCCGATGATTAAATTGATTGAAATTAGAACGTGATTACGGTTATTGATTCAAAAAAGAGTAGCGGCGTAGCTTGATGTCTGCTTACCTTCGACGACAGATATGTAATTATCTTACGGTTATTTATTTTGCATTTGAATGGATCAGGGATTCCATGGACGGAGGAAGAGCACAAGCTGTTTTTAGTTGGATTGCAGAAAGTAGGTAAAGGTGATTGGAGAGGAATCTCAAGGAACTATGTCAAAACTCGAACACCGACTCAGGTTGCAAGTCATGCTCAGAAGTATTTTCTCCGCCGAAGTAATCTCAATCGCCGCCGCCGTAGATCCAGCCTCTTTGATATCACCACCGACACGGTAATTCCATCATCATATAATAGAAAATGCGTTTTAGATTGGTTTTTTCTGGTTATCTATCTATGTATATATAGAAATACTGTGAAGCTTTTGGTCTGAATTTGTTTTCAATTAGTTAAGTATATTCCTAATCAATAGAGTATTATTATGATTTATGACATTGAATTTGTTTTGATATTTATTGTTCTTTTAAGTTTGATTTAATAGTTAAGCTCAATACTATAACTACTTTTGCTATGTTAGGAATACGAAAGATGTGAAAGGAAACTGGAAAAGAAATGGAAATAAGGAAATGAAACTTCTGCTTTTTTTGTGTATCTTGTTGTGAAAATCCTTTGGTAGTCGTAGATAAATCTAATAAAACTAGAATGATTGATCTAAGATTTTTTTCTGGTACACTAAAAAGTCTCGTATAGCTTGGAAATCGGGATTGACGGTGATTTATAAACAACCGCTAATCTCCGAACATATTCTAAGGTTTATGTTTGTTCTACGCATTTGAGTTTGACAGAGTTGATTTACCAAGAGTTAAAGCATTTTTAGACATGAACTAGAGAAATTAATGAAACTTTCATGACCTGACCGAGTTTTTGTGTGTTTATCAGGTGTCTGCAATTCCAATGGAAGAAGAACAGGTCAAGAATCAAGATAGTGTTTCTCAATCACAACCTCTGTGCCCTGCAGTCCCTGAACCTAGAAAAAACAATGGATTTCCTTTTATGTCAGTATTTGAGTTGGGTGTTAATGAGAGTCCAATGGAAGAACTCACTCTTGGACAAGGAAATGTGAAACACAATTTCCCAACCAACAATCTATTCAATCCAATTCCTTTTGTTGTTTCAGACCCAAAAGCTTCCACCTCTAGTTCTAGTTCATCAATTGACCCTCCAACACTTTCCCTTGGACTGTCCTTCTCATCTGATCAAAGGAAAACATCATCAACTCACCCAGCTTTACATGCAATGCCATGTTTCAACAACGGCGATAACATCGTAAGTGTTGCTTGAAAAAATATGGCTTATGAAAAATCAATCATAGTCCATATCTTGACCATCTTGGATTCAAAGATTATAGATATATTTATTATCTTTAGTCTCATATAAATCATATCTTTTTGGTGGGAAAAGAGAAAGATCTTGAATGAAAGAGGGATGGATTCAGAGAAAACAAGCTTATTTATGTGACTAAATTTGATCCTTCTGTTCCTTGTACAGAACCTGGGAAAAGTCCTGTCCAGTTTTCTCTTGTTTTATTTATGTTAATTAATTAATGTTATGACTTTAGATTCTTGTTTATTTTGGTGGTTTATGTTTGTAGTAGTTGATGTAACTGAAAATAACAAAATAATCTCTGTTCATTGCTGATAACGTTGGATGTGGACTACTCAAATGAATGGTTGGTCTGTGGCTTTTATGGGGTGGGGATAATATCAAGTTGGATTTCAAGCATTATTGTTGTTAAAATTGGATTGTACTGCTTTGTCTGCTTGTTTTGACGGCTTCAATTAGGAATGGCTTCTTTTCATTTAGCTTAAAAAATTTATCTGTTAAAAATTACTAATTAATAACATTTCAATTCACTCAGGGTAATAAGTAAAATAAATAAATGGTAACAAAAGAGGATAAAATAAGTAGTTGTTTGTTTATTTATTTATACCTAAATAACTAACTGTAGTTCTATATATGTTGGTATAACTTTTTCTTTTTCTTTTAGTATTATACTTCGTTTAAACTCTATTACAACTGTATTCTAATAATTGAATTTAATCTTAATTTTAGTATTTGAATTTAAGTTGATCTAATTCTAATTTAATTTTTAAATGAAATTTAATCCTAAAACTTACATTAACAAATATGAAAGTACAAATCTAATTTAAATTTAATCCATAAACTTATATAAACTAGTCTAATTTTAAATTATATCAACTCTAACTCAAATTTAAAATTGCTATGATTATTTAATGAAAGTACATAGTAAGTATCTTATACTTTGTTTTTGATAATACGTAAGTATCTTATATACTTATATTAAGCTTAAGCTGAAATTTAATTCTTATATCTGTTTGGCCCGGTTTATTTTCTACTTTTTTATTTTTTTAAAAATGAAATAGAGAAGTATAAAATTAAATTTAACAATATTTGTCCTTAAAAGTATTAGAGAAATAAAGTAAAGAAGTAAAAAATATAGAGAAATGGAGACAAACACAATTTGTTTTCTTCTTTACTATTTTTAAAGAAAAGAAAAAAAAAGTAGAAAATAAGTCGGGTCAAACGGAGTTATGCGTGTGTGACTTTTTGCTTTACTAATTTGATCACGTACGTAGTTGATCTCCTGATTTAGACTTTTAAAAACTTTGGGTTTAAACTTTAAACTTTAAAAGTTTGGCAACCTGTCATTCATGTTTGGTGTTAGTAGATAGATAGGCACGTTTTCTATTTAGTACATAGAAGCCTTAATCCCAGAAAACAACTACTACACCGGAATTAAATGGGGATTACAATTTTCAAAATATCAGCTAACAATAATTGACTAAATTGAATCGAGTATAACTCACACAAAACACCAAATTTGTTTTGAGCATATTTCTATGATCGATTTCTTAACTCATCGATACATTAAGTTGGCTCATAATAAAAATGATGATCCAATCAACCTCAATTTAGTTTATATTTGATATCACGGCGGGTGTGTAAGAATTGCAACAACCTACTGTGATTTTGCAGAAGTTACAACTTATAATTTTTTTAAAATTACAGTAAATCATCGTGATTTTGACAGATCAACTATGATACAAAACATGTACTTAAACAACTTCCACACCAACAATCTACCCATAATACTATTACTCACGCCACACGTGAATCACCTCACCGTAACCAAAGAATCAACATGCAACTTCACAACTTTAAAACCAATCCACAAATAAGGTTAAAACCTTCAAAAACTCTCCACAAATCTGTTACATACATTCTCCATTTTTTTTGCAAAATCACCCGTCATTGTAGATGTATTATTATATATCAAATGAATGTTTTATTAGCATCATAATATATTTTAGTAGCAGTTATGTTATATGATAGGCACGTTTTACATCTTTTCAAATGAATGTGACATATTTATGGCAAATTTACTAATAATAGCCGGTAGCTATATTATTAGCATCATAATAATTGTCTCTTGCTTCATGTTTTGAGCCATGCATGCATTATCCGCTTTGTCTAATACCAACTTGTTGCCTTCTAATAATTCTTTGAGAACAATGTTATCGGTTTGGATTTTTTCATATGCATACACATTTTTATCATAATAATAAATATAGGGACCACCCTAAATTGGTTCTGGCAAGTAGTACGAGTATTTATTAGTTACATTAACAGGGCAATGATGGATGAGTTTAGTGTTTCTTATCAATTTTAAGCAGGTTGTATTGGTACGAGTACGGTACCGGTACCCGATACGGGTACTGGTACGTAATACGATATTTTTAAAAAAACTAAAGTACGAGTACGTTGGTATAATTTTAGAAAAACACTTAAAAAATGTCGATTATTCATAGAGTCAAGACCAAATTTCAATATTTCTCCCTCCCATCATCATTAAAAAGAGTGACCTTTAGTTTAGGTTCATTGAGAAGAACATAAGCTACTTCATAAATACCAACTGCATCAAATAGATCGGTCCATTGATCTCCATCAATATCTCACAAGTATAGATCTTCTTAAAACAAATACAACGTTCCTAAAAAAATTAAATATTTCTAAAAAAAACAAACATGTTTTATAGGGTGTGGGGGTACCCGGTAAGTACCGGACGAGTACTCATTTTAAAAAACAAAAACAAAAAAAGGGTACGTCATCAGTGCGTATCCAATAAATACTAAGTATGTACCGATACTCGATATGTACCCGGTACAAGTATTCTTCCTAAAATGGAGAACCTATACATCACTGATTTTAAGTAACCAAAATTATATGCTGAGGTCAAATAATAAATGTGATGTTTGTTAAGTACAGTGTTTCTTTATGCTTGTTAATTAAGTTTATTATGACAAATCTTTATTTTGACACACAACCTTTCTTTTAAAATTGGATTTGGATAAAATATCGAAAGTATAAAGCGAAATAAATTAAGAGCTGTTATTTTAACAATTTCATGATTTATTATGATATATATCTATTATATTTTTTCGTCAAAGTTTCAAAGGTCTAATATAAGTTTGTCTCGTTTATATTTTTTTTGTTACATGTATTTGTCTCATTTATAAATTATATGTTTATTTAAATCATATAAACATGTAATAAAATTGTAAAATTCATTGATATCAATTGAATTAAATAAATTAAAGTTTAGAGTAATTTGATTACAACCCATTTTTTCTTCCACAAAAAATTAAAAGCTTTTACCATAAAAGAGAAAGAAGAGAGGTAAAAAGTTGAAAGAAAAGAAAGAAAAAGAGACATATTGTTTTCACTTTTATTCATTTGTTTCAAACTGATTTTTATATTTACAAACCCCCCTACAATGTTAGATTGATTGAACCTTATTTTTAAACAGCCAGCCCAAACTGAAACAAAATTCTCTCCATTTTCTGAATACATGTGGAATTTTGAGATGGAAGAATCAAGTACACTTTTTCTTTTTATGACTAAATATAATCAATTACACGCATAAATATGACAAAATGACTCCCATATATATACAATTGTTACTAGTGAGGAAATGACATGATCATGAGCTACATCATACCCTATGTAACAATAGTATGTATTGCTTTGTTGGTTCTTCTTTTTGGTGGGGGATTGTGGAAGACTTGATTCACACGTATAAAATTTAGATTCTCGTTTAATTAGCAACGGTAATTCTTTTCAAAAGCATAAATTCCAACATTCGTTTGAAAATTAGTCACGAGCTACACATGGAATGTAGTTAATTACTACTATATCACTAATTAGTTGCATAATTTTTTGTCGTTACCATCAACATGTAGTTTGAATTTGAAGAATTGTTATGACTTATGAATACAGAATATTGATCATAGACTCTACGTGTGAAAGAACTCGAAGATGAATTCATTCAAACCTAGACTCTTTCTTATTTCCTTCATTGTTCCACAATCCTCCATGGAGAAAAAGTTGTCTATTACATGTTATCTTCTTGACTCACACCCTTCTAAAAATATTCCATCCGGACGCTAAATAAAATTGTAGAAAAAGACTCGTTTATGATCAATGTCTATTGTCGTAGTTCACATCTTTAGGTCACACACACGAGATGCCGCCTCCGAACTAGACCTAAAATATTAATGAACTTTCTAATTCTTTTCTTATCTACTTGATAATATAAGTTAATTAAAAATGATATGCTTCAATTTATGTTGGGGACTTGGGGAACCTTTGGATCAGGATGCTTTACAATCATATTCTTAAACCACTTGTTCACAATTTCTTACACTTTTTCTTTATATCCGCATATGTATGTTGGACCACAATTAAGATTGCAAATTTCCAACACTCAAACACCCGCTAACATTGATTTTATATATGATATATCCATGTTTTAATTTCTTCAAGAAAAATTGAAGAACAATATCATTTTTTTCATGAACCTAACGAGCCAATGGCTAAAGAAACTATAGTATTTGTATAGAACATTTGTTTAATTCATACAAATGCACATGTTGAAAAGTATATGAAATAGTCTATACAATACTTGTCTATTAAGAAAGGAACATTAAATGAAGGATATAATGGAAAAAGTTAAATTAGGTCTTAAGAAATAACCACATTATAAAACTCAAACTTTGTGGATTGGTTATTGCATGAAAACCAAAACAACTAGATGCTTATGTAAGTTTAGTATTTCACATACCAAGCACATAAAAATTAGAAAGACAAATAGTGATACACTAGTAAAAATCTCGTACAATATTGCACGGATTTGAGGAAAAAAATAACGGAAACAGATATATAAAACACCGTCCGTACATGTTATTGAGCGGATGATTTTTCTTATTTGACAGACAGATAGATCAATAGATAAGAGAAGACTTTTATGTCGCTTATAAACTGCGACCGAGTTTGTTACGTATCTTACTGATATAATCAGAAGCCAATCCATCAACACACAACTCTTTCTTTGAATTAACATCATGATCATGGAGCCTCTCTTTATGAATCATATACTCAGTTGATCCATTGTTTCCAACTGACTTGATAACATACGTTGGGTTTGCGCGGCTCTGCGGCTGTTGTGACCTTCTGCTGCTTGCAGGAAATTGCTTATTAGAAACCAATTTTTCCTTCTTAGGTTCCTTATCATTGATAAATGAATAATAATCAGACCCTAAAAATTCCTTCTCCTTTTCTGCTTTTCTTGAACTAGTAGTAGTAACTCCAAGGGTCCTTTGTGCAATAGAGAAAGAAGATAACCTGATGATATTTACTACAACTTTCATTGATTTCTCACAAAGAGATTCCTCACTCTTGGACTTAACTCTGCTATAATCCATTTTGTTATTGGTTATTGAATGCAACATGTATAAAATGGGAGCAAGGTGTATTTATAAGCATAAGATAAGATACATGTGTTACATAAGAGAATTGGTAAAAAAATAATATAATTTATTTATTAATAATTTGAGTTACTTTAGTGGAAGGATCCCTTGCTGATTGAGTTAAATGAAGATTCTTTTGCAAAGAATAGAGCCCATATAATAAAAAGATGGAATCTTATGATAATAATTGTTATTGGTAATCAATTTGATAAGTGAAAGAAAGCATTTAGGCTCATTAGCACATTTGTCATTAGTAATTGGTTTGGTGTTTAAAATAGAAATTCTATTTATATTTACACCTATGAGGCTATGATATCGTGAAAATTAAGCTAAATTATATTGGAAATTAAAAATACGTGTGGGAGTGTAGAAAGTGATGATCGATCTTATGATATATATATATATATATATATATATAGATGCTAATGAGTCATTAGAAAGAATTACCAGTAGTTATGACTTATTATGAGACTTGCCGACTTTGAAACAGAAGTGTGCTACTAAAGCATTTGTTAGCATATTCAATGTTATAATACCCTAAGAACTAATTACTAACATTGCAAATAAACATTGTTCATATTTTTTAAAAAATAATCTATATTTATAAACAATATACCAAACTACCCAAAATAACTTTTTTTTTTATATAGTGCATTGATCACATTAATAACATAAAAAAGTATTATCTCTTTAGTATGATCAACTCCCATCTATAATAATATCTTCATGTATATGAAATAAGTGAGTAAAAATTAGCATGAGAAGTGATAGAAGACATTGTATTTACAGAGATGTTGAGGGTGAAAGAGTGTAATGAAGAAAGATTAAATTGAAAGGAAAGATTTTGTGAGATCGTTAAATTGATTGAGGTGTTAGGGTTATTATATCACAAATTCATCGGATTAATCTCTGTAGGATAGTTCAAGTAGTAAGAGTTAATATATATGAATTGGGTAAGGGAAGGTTCATAGATCAATTTTAGGCAGAAACATTTATCTTTCATGTATTAAATCTTTCATGTATTAAAAAAACTCATCGAATTGAGATTGTCTCTTGCTATTCTATTCAACTTTTTTGTCCTAAGCTAATCATTTATTCATCATACCTCATCGCAATAACATAAAATCAACGACCGATGATATTTGAATATAATTTTTCGTTGATAAGAGAGGATCTAATTCCCAACTCGCCATATCAAATGACGATGGCGAGTTCACCCACCCTAAACCATCAAACTAAATTTCACTAGTGCTTTATTACTACTCCCATGATCTCTCATACCCATAATGTATACCCATGATCTCCCATGTTTTTCGACCAAGAAGAAATTTGATTGGTCAAAAGCTTTTTGGGATAATTTTCTCTTGGGATATATAGTATTGCTCCATATCAAATGAGGTCTTTGTTCTGTGTGTCCAAAATTTGGACATTTTGTTATATAATTTTTAACATAAAACAGATTGATATATGGATTTGAAGAGTAAATGATATACGCCGATCATCCCACTATATAAATTTTATAGCGTAAAATAATTTTATACTATCATCTAATAACAATTATTTATTCACCATGTAAGATGAATTCTCTCCTCTTAACTGATTTATTTTCATACACACGAGTCCGAAATATAAAATCAAATTCCAAATCACATGCTTTGTTAGTCTCAAAACCTTTACCACTTGGAGATTGATATTTAATTTTGTATTTTAACTTATATCATAAAGTTTGAATGATAATGATACAATTAAATTGAGCGCACCAATAATAATAACCAACTAACAGAAAGAAAAAGAAGAAGAAAAAAATGGTGTGAATATCCAAATCACCACATCACAGTCACATTCAAATCTAAGAACACGAACACTCTCTAATGGCTTCTTCCAATCTCACCAACATCACTATTCCTTCTTCCTCTTCTCGTTCCCCCAACGATCCATCTCCATCTCCACAAATCATCTACAGTAGGTCCCACTCCTTCGTCGGACCCTCCCCTCACTACCCTCCTCCCTCCGACTCCGACAACAACAATTCCCTCTTCTTCCTCGACGACCTCGCCTCCAACTCCGACGAAGAAGAAATCGAAGAACCTCTCCCACGCAAATTCGGTCCCGCGGATTTCCAAATTCTCAAAGTCATAGGACAAGGTGCTTTCGGTAAAGTCTTCATGGTCAGAAAAAAAGGTGTTGATGCCACCGATATAGATTCTTCTTCTTCCGGTAACGGAATATTCGCAATGAAAGTTATGAGAAAAGATAACATCATTAAGAAAAATCATGTTGATTATATGAAAGCTGAAAGAGATATTCTCACTAAAGTTCTTCATCCTTTCATTGTTCCACTTCGTTACTCTTTCCAAGTCTCTTTCTTTTTCTCTCTCTCTCTTTTCATTCATAATTTAGTTTATTCATTATTTTCAAGTTTAATCATTTTTTTGATTTAATTAAGTTAATAACTGTTTGTTTATGTTTTTTTGCAGACTAAATCTAAATTATATTTGATTTTGGATTTTATAAATGGTGGGCATCTTTTTTTTCAATTATGTCGACAAGGCATTTTTAGGTATGTTAAATGTTCAATGTTGTAAGATAAAGTTTTTAATTTTTTTGTTTTTGAATTTTGATGTATGGATTTGGTTTTGTTGGTGTGTGTTTGAGTAGTGAGGATGAGGCAAGGATTTACACTGCTGAGATTGTATCTGCTGTTTCACATCTTCATAGCAAAGGAATCGTGCATCGAGATCTTAAACCTGAAAACATACTTATGGATTCTGATGGCCATGTAAACAAACAAACAAAATTGGCCATTACATTTGCTTCAATTTATGTTGTCCTGTTTGTCTGTCTGTCTGTTTGTTTGGTTTAGTCGATATCAGGGAATGTGTTTTTGTTATGTTCCTAGAGTCTAATTGATTTTGTGTTAGCAACTAAGAAATGTTTGAGTGGTTGATTGATTTTTTGTTTGATTGTTAATGTGAAGGTGATGCTAACGGATTTTGGAATGTCGAAAGAGATTGAGGAGTCTGAGAGATCTAACTCTATGTGTGGGACTACAGAATATATGGCTCCGGAAATCCTTCTAGGTAAAGGCCATAACAAGGATGCAGATTGGTGGAGTGTCGGTGTTCTCTTGTATGAAATGATAACTGGAAAGGTAATAATGAATGAATGCAACTAGCGAATATCATCTCTTCAACTTTTTTAGCACATTTGTGAAGAAGTTACCCTCAGTTGAACCTGTTTGGTGTCTGATAGAGTGATAGTCAAGTCTTGAACACAACATTAGGTGTCTTGCTAGGTAGTCGAAGTTTTATGGTAATTGAATGTTTCGATATGGAAATTATTGAGAATCATGTTTTGTAATTGGTGTCGGGATGAATCTGTTTCTTTTGCTATTGGGAATCTTTGTGTGTGTACATGAGGTGAATGTCTGTGGTACAAAGGGCTTTTGCTATGTTACAAAGTGTTAAATTTTCATTCTTGTCCCTGATTGTTAAGTGTCATTTGGCAGGCACCATTTATACATACTAACAGAAAGAAGCTACAGGAGAAAATCATCAAGGAGAAAATTAAACTTCCACCATATCTTACCGGCGAAGCTCATTCTTTGCTCAAAGGGGTAAGTTTACCATAATATTCCTGGTTTTGTTTCCCTGCCCTCTCCTGTTATAATATATTCTACAAAGCTTAATGTGTTTGTTTCATATTGTATATTTCTGAATTCACTACCTTGACATTTTTTAGTTGGTATATTTCTGAATTGCATTTTGAGCCCTATCTGTATACACAATTTAAGCGCTTATAGCCACATATCATATAGTAAATGCTTATGTATAAACAATTTATACAACAAAAGATAAAATACAGTCAAAATATTTTCATGTAAGCTTCAAGCAGTTTCATAAGATCAGTCTCACAAGTGTTTATGTTAATAGATAACTTTACATAAACCAATACAAAGTACAAACTGACAAAGGTGACCCTATCTAGATTTTGGTGGGAGTGACTTTTTTGGGAAAAAATGTATAGCATAGCCGTATTCTATTTTTATATGAATTTTTTCTTTTTCTTTTGGGGGAAATCATATACCAATACTCTTCTTTTCGACAAAAAGTGACCCTATCTAGATTTAATTTGGAATAATGCAAATTGATATATGTTTTCTTGTTACAGTTGCTGCAAAAGGATCCATCAATAAGGTTAGGCAGTGGGCCGAATGGACATGAGCAGATCAAAAACCATAACTGGTTTAAGACAATCAATTGGAAAAAATTGGAGGCAAGAGAATTGCAGCCCAAGTTTAAACCAGCTGATGTGTCTGGAAAAGATTGCACAGCTAATTTTGATCGATGCTGGACAACGATGCCTCTTGAGGACTCACCGGCATCAACTCCTACATCAGGTGACCATTTCCAGGGCTATACTTATGTCGCACCAAACCCTTGGCTTTCTTCTAGATAAAACTTAAAGCATTCTAATCCAAAGGAAAAAATGTTTATGTGGATTGATAAAAAGTAACCCAAAGACGGCAAGAATTACTGATTTTAACTTAGTTTTCTTGGAAAGTAACACAACACAAATCTTCTTTCACAAAGGTGCTGCCTTGTCTAATTTCGAAGTTGTTTCTAAATGAGCATTGTAATGGTTCATCTCACAAAGGAATATATAGATAAAAATAGAGTTTTCAGTGATTCTGATGTAGCTTTCATATTTGTGCAGCTTGGTTTAGTTATTGTTCCGATCTAATACAATGTAAACATGATTTGAATAGCTTTGTTTATACATTAACATATTTTTACTAGCTATTTGCCCGGGAAGGTAGCATATTTGACTTCTTGTTCGTCAAAAGCATTGTAACTATCAAACTGTTGGCAGTGTCCTATTTTTTCACAGCAAGCTAATAACAACTAAAGCTTACTGCTCTGTGTGTTTTTAGCCATGAGCTATTGAAGTCTGAAGATACAGCCATCGTATGTTGTTATAAAATCTATAAGTGGCACTAATGTCTTGTATTTTGATTCCTACCAGCGCCAGAAATAAGCTCACCTTATTTTCTTTTATGATGGTTGCTTTTTGCACCCCCTGTATTGGCACACTAGAAAAAATACTACCAGATATTTACCGGAAGATATCTAAGCATTTGGTTGTAAATCTTTGTAAGGACTTAGGAGTATATCCCAATCCTTAGTCATGCGAGAGTCGCTTTAAAATTTTCTTCTTTTTTGACACAAGGAATGTCCTACTTATATTAAATAACAATCCTCAGTAATCCTTTGTCAATAATCTAATTTGATTTATATATACATATACATGAATAGCAAGCATGGGCACGTCGTTTTTAAGAGTTTTGGCCCTGTAATTTTTTTTGGGTATATAGATGAAATGACAAAGTCATCATAAACTCAAACATATAGAGTAGAGTGTCACGGATCGAACTCCGATCATGGACATCCTACCTAACAATTTTGACATTTTATGCTAGTTGAACTAAGACTTCCAGACGTTTTGGCCATATTGTTAAAGCACGAAATTTAGAAATAGCTTCACGTAAAAAAGAAATAAAAAAATAGAACTAGATAATAAAATTGTGAATAATATGGCAGTCGCTTTTAAGAGTTTTGGACGTATTTAGAAATAGTTGTATAAAAATTGTTGGTGCAGTTTTCTTATCACAATAAGACACATGAAGTGGGTCCGTTAGTGTGTTTGAATGTTGCTAATAGCCAGTAAACAAACTTAGGCCATTAAGCTATTTCTGAAGTTGAGGTTTTGGACTACCACAAGCCTCAAATAAGTGCTTAAAACAGGAATTTCACAAGTCTCATAAGTGCTTAAAACAGGAATTTCATAGCACAGTAAAAATCAAACAAATCAATTCAATCACTTTAGATTACTCTGGCGAACTGAACTCAATTCATATATTCTCAAATCGGTATTCATTTCATTCAAACTAAATTGCAGTAACTTATGATTGTACTCTATTTTACCCCACTTTTCCTGTTTTCATTAAATTACAATTGTATACCATATGACCTTCGCCCCTAAAGATGATAACCAGGACAACGTCGTCACTCACCAAACCCATATCTCGAAAATAAAAGATACAACACCCCGTTTAATGTTTCCTGGCCAACATAACATGAAGGGGCAAATTCTCCTAAAAAATTGGAGAATGATGGATAATAAAACGAATATAACAAATAATACACAACCACCTAGCCTAACCAATAGACAGGACCTAAACAAAATGGCCCTTCCTATCACAGGCATTTTGCCGATCTTCTATGATACACTCACCAAATTCAGCTCCAGTGGTCTCAAAGCTTCTTGAACTATTTCCTGAACTGCTCTATTGCGTCGGCAAACATCTGAGAGCTCTTCAATAGGAATAATTAAGCCATTGGTATCACCTCCAGATGCCACATCTGAAAGTGCTTTGAAGAACCTTGATCGTTCCAAGTCTGTGACAGCTGTTGATGGAATCAACATAATGCTCTTTTTTGCCCACTCCAGTGCTTGCATCCCATATGATCGAGTTAATGCTAGTAGTGTGTAAGATACCTGAGAGACGTGTATGAGTAGAAATTGAGATAATTAAACTTCATCCTATTAAAAAATGTTAATATAATTGAAAATGAAATACAGTCTACATTGACTTGAGAAATTACCACTTCTACTCGAGATTTTGGAAGTGCTCCAGTTAACGAAGCAACCAAAATTCTGGTAATGCTGGCACCTCTAGGAATAATTACATTATCTCTGATAGGTAGAAATTGCTCTCCCATTGTGGAGTTTGCCAGATCAAAAATATCAGAAAGGAAATGCAATATAGAATTGGAAGCCTCCCTGCACGAGAGAAGGCGGTCACAGAAAAAGGGTAAACAGCCATGCCACAAAGTGTTGAAAATTTAAAGTATAGAGATATCCATTCAACTCTCAATAGTTTCGAATGGAGTTAGGAGTACTCAACATTACAGAACATGCAGCAATCATACCGAAAGGAGAAACAGAGGTTTGAAATAGAAAAAGAATTTCAACCAACAATGTCCCTTGATATAAAATAACTGGTATTTTATGAGGAAAATGATTGCCTGTAAATTTCAGTCAGCGTCTATATCTTATGTAATCATATATTTTATAAGATACAATAAATTCCATAAATGGCTGTGTGTGTTTTTTTTGGGGGGAGGGGGAGAGAGAGACCATACCTATGCTGTACTGTGATCCCAACCATAGAGCAATCAACTAATGAAGGAAAAACCAGCGAGGGAATAAACAACTGAGGACAGTAGCGAATACACCTTGAAGCCAACAAAAAACAATCATCTGCTATATCAGGGCGGGCTGTGAATTCCTGCAGCAAAATGTATGATAACACATTCAAATACTATCCATAGATCTGGAAGGAAGTGCTAAACCAAAGTCACTCAAATCACACCTGAATATTTGTGAGAAGGCGTGTTGTGTGCTGGAAAAGCGCCTCAATCAAATTCTTTAAGTAGTCAGCACAAGATGGATCAGATCCAAATATCTGAAATATAAGAAACCAACCACCAAAGTTAAAGAAAACTAATTCTTTAGCCATACCATTGAAGGGAAGATTTTTTATAATTCCTATAGTCAAAAACGGGATAATAGGTGCATAATCTATCAAAATTTCCATACAATAAAAAATATAGGAAAAGGAATTAGAGGAGTGAATTAGTAGAGGATATTAAATCTTCAAAGAAACAAGAACATGAAAAGGAAAGGGAAAGACAGGTCAATTAAGTAAAAGATCGTATCTACGGATATGTAATTATAATGTTTGCAGAAAGGGCTGTCAGAAAGCAGCATAAGGTGAGGAGGGGAGATGAAGTCGTTTAGAAGAGAAGAAATGAGAAGACAAGACAAGAGGACCCTATTTTGTTGTCATTCAAAATTCTAGGTAGGAGTAATCATAAAAGACAACACATTACAAGGAACATCTGATTCAAGCCCATATATATTCTTAACAACCTAATGCTAACTCTTATAACACCAGCAATAACTCGTACCAACAATCTTGTGAGTATTACGGAATTAGAAGGCAGTATGAAACTCATGGAACGTAATCATCCAATCCTACAAGTAAGAAATCATTGACAGCCTAAAAATCATGTGAAATGCCACTCAAAACATTATTGTACTTGCCAGTACAAATTTAGGAAATCACCTTTACTTTTCACCCGTTCTTCAAAAAAGTTTATGGGATAAAAGAAGAGAATTCATAAAAGAAAACGTTGAGACTTTAAGTAGTAGACAGATAAGATAACATCATAAGTTCAAACGGCATAACACTCTCAAAGTTTTCTGCATACTTGACAAGGATTCCGTAACAGATCAAGAAGTAGCACACTATTGCTGAAAATATAGAAGCACTAGCCAAAATATAACAAGGCATAGAATATTCCAAAATAATTATAAACTAGACAGGCTTTGAAATGAAGACACTCAAATTCACCCCAAGGTATAAAAGAAGGGAGAAAAAATACTTCAAAGTTAAAAGGTGAATTTAACTTCCATTTTGTATGCATACAATACAATTGCTTCCATGATCAATAAAGGTTTCACTTAGGAACAGTAAGATTTTAATACCTTTATAACTTCACTAGAGAGATAAAGAAAGCATGGCTGGTGGTGCTGTCTATACAGACTCTGAATCTCTTCCAGCATGGCACCAATTGTGAGCCCCATGAACCTTCCAGAAGTTCTCACCTAGAAACATGAGATAAAATATTGCTACATAGCATTGAATTGAATAATACAAATAAATCTTTTCAACATAGCTAAAATACTGTTTAAAAAAAAACATAGCAAAAAAACATTGAACATTAGAACCAACTTGAGCCTGTAAGACACTTTAGTAAAACCAACTGAAAATTAAGCTTTATCACCCAAGAGAGAGAAAAAAAAAACATGATAAACATAATATCCAACCTCATGAAAATTTATTCATGAACATGTGATGTGAAACATTAAAAGACAAGACATTGATATGCAAGGGTTGAAACCACAACAGTTGGATTAGTACCCACATCAATTGCATAACTAAATACTACCTCCATCCTAAATATAAGACCCTCTTTGAGTTTTTTCTTTATCACTTTTTATGACCCCTTTTAAATGCTCAACTGCATTATTTCTTTACCAACATACCCCTAACTATGTTACATCTTTTTCTGCTACTTGTAACAAATACTCTAAAGAAAACATTAATCAATTCTCTCTCTTGAAGGATAAACTTGTAAAAGCAGTTCCAATTGTCAACAAATTTAATACCACAACCAACTTTCTCACGCCATGTTATTATTAATTACTTTCTTCACAACCCAAAAATGTAGCAGAAATAATGGTCCAGCTTACTCACTGCATATTTACATGCTCGGCAAAGAGATTCCATTGTTCTCATGTCCCAAGCACGACTGGCATCAATAATGATAAAAGAAAGTTTCAGATGAATAAGCTTAAAAAAAATAAAACATAACAAAACAAAGAAAACCAAAGAAATGTTAGACATGAGGAGTAATTTGAGACTACTTACACATCAAAAATAGCTTTAAAAATTGGCCAGAGCCGTTGGATAGCATCCGCCACAACTTGAGGATGCTTTACATATCTAGAAGAAGTAGATACGGTTGGATGTTCAGTATTGTGATAAATTATTTTATTTTAAAAAAGAACAAGAATTGGGGTGTGCAGACATAAAAGTGCAAATCATTGAACACACCGAAAAATGTAAGCAAATCGATCGATATGAACCGTTAACTGACGAGAAGGTCTTTTACTTAAGCTTTCAGGACCTTGATTGATAGCATCCTGGTAGAACAAAATGTAGAAAACAAACAATCATCAACAGAATAAGTAAAACTAAAAATTGCAGTAGACAGACACTGACCTGTAAAGGAGATATAACTGGTATGCATAATGCCTCAAGAGCTCTCTTAGCATCATCCAAAGGAAGTTCAGTGACAACCATGCTACATTGAAATTCAAGATGACCAAATCAACTTCATTAAAATAGAATTGGTAACAAACAATCATTCCCCAAATGGCCAAATATTTCAGGGAACCAAATTACCTTAAGGCTTCAACCAGATGCAATGAGTCTTCAGCAGGAACTTTAAAACTATCTTCCCCACTAACTGTCCGATTGTAGATGTGGAACAAACCATCTAAGCATCCACAGAGCTTTTTCCGGCAGTCTGAAATCAGAAACATATCTTTTGAGTCATAAGTAATAGTCAAATACATAAAACATTGTCAACTTTCAACTTGCCCCCCTAATGCAAGAACCTTTTGGGTTTCAAACATGAACAATGCACACACAAACCCAACTAACTAGTGCTGAAATTCAATTTTAGTTAGAGATAAGAGGATGGTATTGACCACTTGATCAGAGAGGCTCTAATGACTTCATAGACACCAAACTTTATACAAAATATTCTGCCAATTCAGGCTGGTAAAAATTTGTAATGGAAATTAATTAAAGCAACATATTCCCCATTTCTCCATCCAATGTTTTCTTTCTTAATTCGTCTTCTGAAAAAATGAAAGAATCATTACAAATGTTATTTAGTAAAGCATTTGATAGAAAAGAAAATTAGCTTCAGCTACTTTTTTAAAACTTTCTAGTCTGTAGTTAGATTCCTGGCTTTCTTGAAGAACTTACTTAAACAAGTTGCATCCTCACATAAAAGCACGAGAATTTTAGCCGTTGTTTATGAAAATGACCAAACCAAATTCTTCAGGTAAAACTTTATTGCAAAGCCTCAATCAGAACCACAGTTCAGAAAATTGATTTGTAATCATTGAATGTAGTCAGTCAGTCACTCATCTTCACCTTGTTTGCACTGAATACTATTGTAGCTCACCTAGACAACTTGTCAACATTCTACGTGGTAAACACTGAACATAAAGTTCACAAATACACTCAAATATTAGTTCACTGTATATACCATCACAGATGTGTCTAAACGCCAACGCAGCAGCAGCTGCACATTCTTCAGATGTACCCATTCCGTTCATTAGAATATCTAAAACTGAAGGGAGTATAGACAGTCCACATGATGCCGAATCAAGCCATTTTGAATAAGCTCCAATAGTCAGGCAGACTGAAAATATGGCAACAATACATAACAAGCATTATAATGAGTGGTACCAAACAAATTTGAATAGAAAAGCTACATATTTAAATAGGTACAAAATTACATGGAAAGAATTACTAAGCCTTGAGTGGGAAGGGGATTACAATTTTTTTCTTTACATTACCTGTCTGAAGTAACTGGGGTTGATGAGGAAGTTTTGGAAGCAAGGCCATGATCTGTATGAAACAAACACCAAAAATGCAAAATATAAAATAGTAGCCTATGAGCTTGCAAAAAAACACATTCAGATAGGGATGTCACGCAATTATAAAGACATGCACATAATCCTCACGCAAATCAAATATCAGGTCAGGGAAACCCTAAATTATGCAACAAAAATGAACAGGCCAAGCCACTGAAAGAAAGACCACCTGGCTGACATAGGATATGTAGCATACTGTGTCCACACCAAATAGTTAATACTCTCAAAATTTAAAAAAAAAAATTATAAATCAACGGGCAAATTATTAGTATATCAAAATACTCTAGATTAAATATAGACATAATAGGGAGATTACAATAGATTCCCTGAATCCCTGGGGCATATACAAATATCGAAAACCACCCTCCCAGTAATTCAATATTAAAATCGACTGAGTACTTCTGTATTAAAAAACTCATTCATCGATGCCCAATGGAATCAATATCAATTACTGTGCCACATCTACCATATCCTACAAGACATGTTTTAATAAAAGGAATGTTTTCTCACATTTTTCGTAAAACTACATAGAGAATTTAAAGGTGATACTTTAGGGAAGTACAATAAAAATTCACAAAATTAAAGATGTAACCTTACCTGAGGCATTACTTCTGCTTCAACAACAGACACATAACTTGATATAGCCCGAATACAAAACAGAGCAGCTTCTGCTGGACGCCATTCCTTTTGTTCATTATTACCATTGCTAGATACAGCCTAAAAAGGGGGAAAGGTGGTTCAGAAACAATTACATGGTTTAGGAAATAACATTTAGATTATTTTTATATGCTAAAACAACATTCATTTTATTAAGGCAAAAGAAGTATATACAAGCGGAAAAAATACAGTCAAATTCTACAATCTTGAATCTACATACTATTATTAACCTTGGTGAAAAGGAAGATGAAACACTAAAGACTAAGAAGTTTTGAAAGAAATTAATGATGAGCTCCCCCTCTGACCCCTCAATACAAGAACCTTGTATTAAATACTACCTCCGTCCCTAATTATAAGACCCTTTTTGACCACTGCACGTACGCCAATGCACAATTTTGACCACTAATATCTTTAATTGTCTGATAGTAAAAGTTATAAAAATTTGATATTTTGAAAGTACTCATCAAAACAAATCAAACAAGATCTTATATGCTAATATTTACATCTATGTATTATTAAAAAAATATGGTCAAAACAAGATAAGTGAATAGTGCAATTTTGTCAAAAAGGGTCTTATAAAAAGGGACGGAGGGAGTATAAGGAAAGCAAATTTAAATTAACTTCATCCAGATGTAATACAAACCTCAAGAAGTTTCATGTACAAAATTTTAAGTGTGGCATCACCACCAAGAACTGATGCTGCGTCTGTTAAAACATCCGCAACAGCTGAAACAAGAAATTGCAGTTAACCAATTAGAACGGAAATACAATCTAATTCTGATTCAAATGAAATTGATAAAGAGTTTGCAATCTGTTAACAAAATTTAGCCTCATGCAAATGATAAAAGAAGTTGTAGAACATGTTCAAGGATGGCAATGTGAGAAGATTTAGAAGATCCTAGCTTGTCCTAACACAAATAAAGATCATTGGTAGCATAGAATGAGACAAACAGATGTAGTGAACATCTGCTACTTATCATCTATGCCAAAGAAAACATTCAATTTACATTCAACACTAAACATATTTCCCAACTTTCCATGAATTAAGCTACGAAAATATCTTACAGCTAATTTCTTGTTCCAGACTCTAGTCATTCAACTGATATCTTTCATCAGCATGGAATCACAAAATTTTCAGTGGATAAGAAAGACTGTGTTCATATGACTATTGCACTGCAAGATAATTTTATCTACCAGTGCCACCTAATATGACAAGTGACCACTCTTCTATTTTCTGGACAAAAGACAAACTATTTAAAAAAGAGAAAGAAAGAAGTTCATAGGATAAGATATCCTGCCAAAAATATTTAGAAAACGATGCATGCAATAGATGGGAAATTGGTCATCTAACAATACACAGGATATCAAGTTGGTCCACCAAAGATTTTGGACATCAACTTGGCCACTCATAGTGTATCATAATCATAACTATCAGCATAGAGACCAAATTGAAGTCCAAGGATATTTTATGGACCAAATTTATGTATATTTAACTCAGATGGAGCAAACTGATATGTAAAATCTGAGGGGCCAACTTGATGTGTCCTATAATTTAGAGGATTAGTTTCATGTTTTAGGGGAGAAACAATATCGCAATACCAAAGCGAAGCTCACTTATCTCTCAGTATACCGACCAGAAAATCCCTTCTACTTTACTATTAGCTGAGAACTGTAACAGAGGTAAAACTAAAACCAACTATAAGCATGGGAATCAGTTTCCTAACTTCATATTAACCAATGAGATTGCTATATTATTACTTCACAGGGACTAGAAAACTCAATATCAAGTATCAATTCAATGCCAGAGTATGGTTGATGCTAAAACAGTAGTAATTTAGAAAGCCCGGGGAACTGCTCCTAAAAATGTCATATCTGAAGATAAAGTATTAGGAGCAAAACCAAATATTGTGAGACAGAGTCTACAAGAACCACATAGGTCCAGCAAGTGCAGTTTCAGAATTCTGGTCTCTCTTTGTGACTCAATCTCCAAGAACAAGCAGGCACATGACTTGTCTCAAGAGAATTGAATGTATATATATAACAAAAATATAATGAGTTGAATCAATCGGTGTACAACAGTGAGGAGAAAAACAAATAAATGCATCACAACACTCCGCAAACCCATTACCATATTTAGTCTGCTTAAATTCCTTAAGGTCCTCATACGAAAGATCTTGATAATCTTCAGGATATTGAACCCGATAGCTAACCTGTAAAATATCCATGAAAAGATCTAATAGCATAAATATAATAAGTATTAACTACACAACTCAGTCATAACTGAATTTTGAGAATATTATAGATATCTAAAAGAAGATTGGTGTTTTTCATTATATATAGAATGTAGATAATAACAAATTGATTTTAAGGTAGCACGCATGACAAGCTTGAAACCATGAACTACTGAAGGTGTTCAAAGGTTGCAGGGGAGAATTTTGGTTCCAACTTACAGTCTCCAACGAGGAAGACTCACCAGTGATACAAGTGACTCATAAGCAGGACGAAAAATCTGCAGCCTCCTATTTCTCTCAGCTTCAATGCATGCTTCATTACCATATGAAATATAGGACTCCCTGTCAGATTATGTAATAATTAATTATATTTACAATCCGGTACAAGTGATATTCAGTAAGAACTGTACTTTCAAGAGTAAAAAAACTACCTTCTAGTTACGTTCAACTGAAGATTATGCCAAAAGTTAAATGTCATAGAAGCAATATCATATTCCGGATGTGAAGCAACTTCCAACAATGCATGCACTATTAACATTGATTCATCAGAACCTGGAATATTAATTTATCAATATTTAGACCCAAGTGTTTCAACATCAAAGAGATCCATAAGAAACTTGTGAGTGCTTCAAAGTTATTCACAGTAAGACTGTGCAAGAAAGCACCAAACCAAGGTTGTCAAACTCGAGTGATGTCAATTTGTTTGCCAATGTGACCAAACTAACGAAGAATATAGCAATGTACACATACCAGTTGCAATTAGTTCCACATATGAATCTCCCATGTCTGCAAATAACCTAGCAATTGCTTTTACATCTTCCTCCTCCTAAAGACAGATAAAGTAGATCTTTGAATAAGAAGTATAGCATGCAAATGTGTATAAACTAAGAATGGAATACCAATTACATATTCATGTAGAAAAAGTCAAACACATTCTGTCAATGGCCTTCCACGTACAAATTAAAACTCAAATGCCGGAGAATTTTGCATAAAAAGTTGGTTTAATGTTGATATGACGACATTTTTCTCAAAAGCTCACAAAATCAGTGACTGGGACACCTAAACATGAGTGAACTAAATTGGCACTACCATAAGGAAAATTATGAACAACCCCTCATGCCTCCGAGAATGCTGATTGGGAAGTCTGTTTACCTTTGTAGAATCACTAAGCTGTGATTTAAGATTCATAACTTGAGGAACAATGACTTGAATTAAGGGCCCATTTGTGGAAACACCATCAATGTTTCCTGCTGCAGTGTAGTGTATCAACTCAGAAATCACTGCAAAGAGGGTGCAGAAGAAAAATGAATTACCAAGTCAAATTAGCAACACCATGATTGAATCCAAAGTGTTAAAAAAATAACATTCTAATTTTTATTTTTATTTTGACAGCAACATTCTATATTAACAAATACTGAAACTGAAAGCAGCAATTGTCAATTAAAACTTTCCCAGCTTTTTATCCCATTATAATTATATAATAACATCAACCCGATTAATATCTTGAGATAATATCCATTTCAATTCCAACAACATATATTTGGAAGAAAAAATCAAATAAAAATTTCCCAGCTTTCTAACCATTTACAGATGCCTCTGAAAGTAGCTCAGAATTTAAGCTCGACAGTGCTGTGAGAACTAATGGATGAGAACTGAGAACAGATCCAGGAATCCTGAAAAGGAAAAAAGCATTAAAACATAATATAGAAATAAATGCATTATTCTTCTTTTCCATTTTAGAAGATTGAGAGAATAGAAACCCTCAATATCACTTTCACAAAAAACAACACTTAACTTGATAATCCATCTAAATGTCATTAAATTGTGTTAAAAAATACAAAATTTTGGAAAGCCTCTTCATTTAATTTTAAAGATGTCACACTGAAACCAAACACCTGGCATTTTTAGATTTGTCGCTTGCTCTTTCTACCAAATCCATTAAACAAGTTTTCCACATATGTAGAACTCAGAACAACAATCCCCTATTTTAACAATCTCTATGTAAAAGCCAACACTAAATGGTCTTAAAAAATCTTACAGTGAGAGAGCACCTGACTAGAATAGGTCTATTAATTGTTCATAGAAAAAGAAAAAAAACTAAGAAGCTTCAAACACTTATTAAAAAATAACATGGAGAATAATATAATAATCTATTACAATTATCAGTATTGAGCCATACGGTAAACAAAATTTAGTTACAGGCCAAAACAAATAAAATATGTACCCGTGCTTTAGGCGAAGCCATGAAGCAAATGCCTCGAGAACCTGAAAGAAATGTTAAAATAAAAGCACCACCATAAGACAGTAACCATTTAGCAAAATCCAAAATACTGGCAATGACAACAAAATGGACAGTAAATAGAAAAGCAATTGTCAGGTCACCTGCTCCTTAAGCTCAGAAATACCCAAACAAGCTGTCAAGATATTAAGAGCAACCTCCATTTGAGAAGTAAGCTCTTTTTCAAATTGACGGCGCCTTTCCGGACGAGCTGCTATCTTGTAGTTTAATACTTCCTGCTTATAATGACGAAATAAGTATAAGACATAATATGCAACGACATATATCACGTAACAACATAACATGTAACGACATATAACACGTAACAACATAACATGTAACGACATATAACACACGTAACGACATTACACGAAACGACATAACACGTAACGACATAGCATGTAACGACATAACACAACCAAACAAATAGCTAATAAATTTCCTACAATTAAAATATTTTGTTTGCAACCATTTATAGAAGAATATGAGTCGCATGACCGTCTATGACGTTTAGTGCTACATAAAACACTATCCAACAATATAGCACTTTTGTAAAGTATAACTACTTAGCATTTAGTAGCTCAAAATTCAAACATTTGTGTCATTAATAAGATCATAAGACGGTCCAAGTTCCTGAAACGTCAGCGTATATACCTCTGGTAAAACTGTGAGTAACTCCAAGAATCCTGGTATATATTCTGTATTGGAATCCATCTCATCCCTGAGCCATTTCACTATTCCACCATCCCCCCAGTCTTCCGCAGGCACGTGCACAGCCAATGCAGCCACTGCAATGCTAATCTACAAGTGCGGACAATATTGAACAATACGTCTCATTAAATTTCACTTCCACATTAAAAATACAAAACTACCCAAAAACAAACTGCAATGAAAATAGAAGGGCACAAGGAACTTCTTTATGATACCTGAGTTCTGACTTTCGGATGACCCTTGTGGAACTTTTTCAGTAAGTTCTGCATTCAAAACAAACATATGGCATATCGTATATACTTAAACATTTAAATAGCCATAGCTGACAGTCCATGAGCTAAAAAAAACTTTATTCCAGAGACCAT
Organism: Trifolium dubium; assembly: GCA_951804385.1. NCBI lineage: Eukaryota > Viridiplantae > Streptophyta > Magnoliopsida > Fabales > Fabaceae > Trifolium > Trifolium dubium. Next base: position 29,391,593 of record OX638073.1, read on the forward strand.
ATGAGAAGACATGCATATATCCGTAATTCTTTACAAGAAGGGAAAAAATCACACGACCTAAACTTAAATAAACACCCTAATAATAGCTCCACAAAATAGTCACTCACATTTAATGAGTCACGCAGCGGCCGGAATGCTGTAGCTGGGAGTTCCTCAAAGTCTCGTTGAACCTAGATCATAAACAACCACTCAAAAAATAAGAAGAAATCACTTCTGAAAAGAATTTTCTCATTCAGAAACCAGCATTCACTAACATTCTTAAACATGCATAAGCCCTAGCTACATTAATACTACAACGTAAAAGAGCGATGTATAGTCACCTTGCTTCTTAGGGTTTGAGAACAAAATATCAAAGTTTCTAGGTTACTACTTGGATCATGAAGTAAATTATCAGCCACCTGCAGTCATCAAAAACAAAAATAATTAACATATTACCGTAGAACAACGAGCATGTTTAAATCTGAACTTCTATACTGAATTACCGAATTCTCAATGCGAAAAAGAAAATAAAAACCCCAAGAGTCCTAAAAATCCAAAAAAAAAAATATACAATCACAGAAATAGAAACGCTTCATAAAACAAAACACCACTACATGAACTAACTTGCAGCAAAGTTCACAGCTCCAGAATCAAAAACAATAATCAAAATCAGAAAATCAAAGCAATTATCGAAAAAAGAACTACACAGTCGTCATTGAGTGAAAATCAAACCAAATCGGAAATAGGAGATGAAAACACGAATCAGAAATCAAAACAAAAACGAATCGAAAAGGAGAATAGAGAATTGAATAACGAACCTGCCACGCATCCAAAGTTCGTTGAAAATCCTGAAGATAGCGATCGGCTTGCATGCGAACGGTATCATCGGGGTGATGGTAGAGTGCATTTAGGGCTTCTTTCACAGTATTCTGAAGGTCCATACTCAAATCGATTCGATTAATCGATTTGATGAAAAGAGATTAAAAATAAGCTGAAATCTAAACGCGATTATTTGATCTTTTGCTTTTGGATTTTTGATTTAAACACTGTTGCGTTTGAAATGAGTGAGAGGTTTGTTTGATGATAAAAGCGAAGAAAGGGGTTTTTGGCGCCCGGTGTAGAAAAGCGATGTTGATGACAGAGAGAGAGTGGTTATTAGCCGTTGGATTAAATGATGAGATGAGAGAGAGAGTGGTTAATTGCCGTTGGATTAATTTACGATATGTCAATGTGGATTGCACTTTTTGGCACAACAGCAACTTGTATAGAGAGGGTGAAGTGAAAGCAATACAGTGCGTTTGATCTTGACACGTGGCGTTTGTTTTACAGGTTGGATATGTGGACCCCACTTTCAGACCGTAATATTTGAGTTTATCCTTGTTGGAGGAGGACGCATGAACTACACCTGTTCTTTCTTTTGGTTCTATTTACTGTTTTTTTGGATATATTTGTCACTATTGAGAATGTGTGTGCATTGAAAAAGAAAATGTGAGATTGTTTATATCAAAAAGAAAATGTGAGATTGTCTTAAAATTTAAATAAAATATTTTAGTTGTTTTTGTTCAAAATTTGTATTTTAGATCCTTTTGTGACAAATCAATATGTGCTTACCATCAATATGTGTCCCATGAGTGTTGGGCATTGACAAATCAATTTGTGAGTTTCAATTTTACTTAGATATAAATGAGTTTTCAATGGAGATGGTCGTTTGATAATTATATGTTACTTTTTTATTGTATTTTTGTTGTATCAAAATATATGTTACTTTTAATGATAATATTCTTTTGTTATTAAATATTGTTGGTAAACAAAATCGCATATAGTGCGTTAATGATAAGGGATTGTGTGATGATTGGGGGTATTAGTGAGACAACACATTCATAATCAAACTATAATTATTGACCCGCAAAACTTATAATTTAAAGTACGTTTTTTTCGAGGCATGCATGTCCTGACAAAAAACTTACCATAATGAAATATATTTCGTTTTGACTATACATAAATTAAGAAATGTTATTATTGTTGTATGAAAAATAAAAATTATGAGTTACTGTAGTTTACAAAATTATCTTTCATTAATGATATGGAAAAAATAAATTGTATAATTGAAAGAAAGAAAGAGAAATAATTAGGTAAAGATATAAGAGGAAAAAAATAAAATGACATAATATATATATATATATATATATATATATATATATATATATATATATATATTGGTACATATGGAGGTATTATTAGTTGAAATATTTAAGTATTGATTTGTGTGCAACTCATAATTTTAAACACATGAATCAACAATTTTTACTTTCTTTCTTAAAAATTTTGAGGTTGACTTTGTAAGGAAGCAATCCAATAAAACCGCTCATGCATTAGCAAAGGATGACTAGTAGTTAGTTACATCTGTGTCGCTTTCACCGTCTTATTGATGCACCTCTTGTGTTCAGCACATTGATATATATTAATGAATTGATCTGATCTTATACATGTCAAGTTTTTTCACAAAATTGAAATTTCTTAATGATAATATTCGTTCGGTATTAAAAGTTGCTGGTCAAAGGAAGTAGCATCTAATGCATTAATGATAAGGGACTACATTTTGATCAAGGTGATAATGAGACAACACATTCATAATTACACCATGATATAATAGTTCTCGTATGATAGCTCAAGTAATAAGAACTAAAGAACATGAGTTAAGTAGGGGGAAATTCAGAGATCAGATTTTAGTGGAAATAATTTATATTTCTAATGTATAAAAAAAGACCGTGATAATAGTCCTGCAAATTAGACCATAAAAGTTGCAATATGGTTGGATTATTTAGTTGAAGAATCTCATGTGCAAGAGTTGGAAGACTGATGCAAATAGATTGATTAGTGTGACTTGCATTGTAATCAAACTACTGGCTACTTTAATTTCTTTTGTAATCTTACTGCTTTGATAATATGCCATTAGAATGTGATGTATTACAATTACAAAGTGTGGTGTCGTGTCGTGTCAATATCATCTTCGATTAATAAAATAAGTTATATATACTCCCTATATAGCATTCCATATTCATCTTTTATCCTTAGGCCAATTTGTGTTTCTATAAGTTGGAGAAGAACATATATACATAAAGTACTATAGTGTGTAGATATATATTCTTTTTACTATTTTTGTTTCACAAAACTAAATATATATTAGTTGTCAAGATAAAGAGATATATGTTTTTAAATTAAATAAAGAAATTACTAAAAATGGGTTTGACTACAACTGTTCTAAATTTCATTACTATCATTTATCCAATTTTTCCATATTTTTTCAAATCCATTTTTACTTGTTTGTTTTGTATGCTACATTCATGGTTATGTCGACACATGTAGTTACGTTAATCCTTAATTGATCATTATCAGAGTCATTATACTTTATCACAATATTTGGATCATTCATGTGCGGTTAAATAAATTATTACATCAATCATTTTTATAAGAGACGTACGAGTAAAAAAAAAATTGATTAATATAAGTCATTATATTATGATATCATGATAAAAGTGCTTATATGTTTATAATGAAACAAAGTTGATAGAGAAACCTATAATTTAGGATAATTATTGTGATTGGTCAACAACTGTTTCTTCTATTTATAATCAAATAAGTTCCACCACCCAAAACATTCTCATTAGCTTCCATTGCAAAAGCTTGCACGTGAAGCAAGAGAAAAACATAGAGAAGTTAAGGTCCTGATCTCCCCCTCCTTCAAACAAGATCATGATCTTTCCTTCTATATTACATTACCAACTTCTCAAATAATTGCACCATCTTTGTCTTTAATCTTCACCAACACAATAGATTGCAAAAATTTTGGTTTTTTCCTTATCTTTTGCATTCTACTTGTTGGTTCTTAAAAGCGAAAAAAAAAATCAGAAAAACAAACAAATAAAAAAAGAAGATAGAAGCAAAACCAACATGGCGGCTCGATCTTTTACTCGTTTTGTTATAGGAAAGTTTCCACATTTTGTGTTGTGCATGGTGCTTGAATGGGTGATGATGATTTCACTCTTCGTTGACGAGTTTCTAGCATTTTTTACCACTGAGTTTGCAAGGTTCTTTGGTTATGAAAGCCCTTGTTGGCTCTGCGCCAAGATGAATCATGTCTTGGCTCACAAGGCTCCTAATTTTTATTACAACCATTCCATGTGCGAAACTCACAAGAAAGACGTTTCGTATTTGGCATTTTGTCATAATCACAAGAAGCTTTCTGATATAAGGATGATGTGTGAAGGATGTTTGCTTTCATTTGCAACGCAGAAGGAATCGGATTGTGATACCTATAAGTCTCTTGTAGGGGTTCTAAATAAGAATCTCGAGTGTTTTGTTGAAGATGGCAAAAATATTCAATTGAGTTTGAAGGGTGAAGGGGGCTTGCAGGTTGAGAAAAGCAGTACTCAGATGTGTTCATGTTGTGGAGCACCATTGAAGCTCAAGTCTTCCATCTCAAAAGGCAACAAACATTCAGAGCTTCCACAAAATGAGGACGACAACAACCTGAAAAATCAGGATATTAAATGTGAGTGCATATAAAAAATGAATTGGTAGGAACATGCTAGCTATAGTTTGTGTAGTTTCTTAAAAAAATTGCATATACGACGTCTGTATTTTGATATTCAAATAACACAACTTATTTTGTGTGCAGTAAAGGAAGCATTGAAAGGCGCCTCTTTGCCTCTATTGACAGAATCTGGCGTAGAGTCCCCGAAAACACCGTCCTTTCCATTGGGAAACAGGTTCTCGGGAGTCCCATATACAGATTCTCCAAACAACAGTCCAATATGGTCTTCTGGGGACAGCAAGAAATCATCTCTAGATAAGACAGAATTTGCCTCTGATTCTATCGATGGGAATTCTCAAAATGGAGAAAATGACCCCGTCTTAAACAAGTTGAAGAAGCAAGTTTGTTTGGATCGCAAGTCCCTCATGGAATTATACATGGAGCTGGATGAGGAGAGAAGTGCTTCAGCTGTTGCTGCCAACAATGCAATGGCCATGATCACGCGCTTACAGGAAGAGAAAGCAGCTTTGCAGATGGATGCTTCACAGTATCAAAGAATGATGGAAGAACAAATAGAGCATGATGAAGAGGTCTTGCAAGAAACCAATGATTTGCTTCTCAAACTAGAGGAAGAAGTCAAAACTTTAGATGCTGAATTGCAAATTTACAGAGAAAAATATGGATACTTGACAAGAGAGGATATTATGGCTCATGGTGGCAACGGCTTTTCAACCACGTCCATTGAAGGTGAGGATGATGTGGAGAAAGACCTTGATCTTTATCAACCTGCTACGTCGCAGGTGGATAATGGAGGGGGGAAGATCAAGGAGACACTAAAAGATTTCAGAATGGAAAAAACATATCTTCTTGCCCTGATGAAAATGGAAAACGAAACTCCCTTGACAGAGAATGGAATCTGAGGCAGTAATATTGTAATGTTGTACTTTAAGGTGAACGATGCAAAATCGCCGTCTGAGTTACTTTTATTGAGTGTGCTCAAAACCACATGATTAGAACTAAGATAGTTTGATTTCGTAAGGTTGCTTCAAGAAGTCTAGCTTGTGCTGAAGACTCTAAGTTATTAGAAACTAGAGGTTTTGCAAAGGACGCACGCAAGTAGCGAAAGCGGGGAGTAAAATTATTTGATCTCCCTCCTGTAAGATACTATTTGCAATCATTAGCGTCATAAGACGTTTCAAGGCGTGTTAACATCGCCATTACTAGGCTTGTTGTAACCTTTGTTAGGATAATTTGGATACTTGTGTGAATTTTATTTATAACTTTATATGCTTATTATCAAGATTTCCCTTTATTGCATGGAAGCACTACTTATACTGCTGGCTTTGATATTTCACTAAGTTGCAAGTCAAAACCTATCTTGTGGAAAAAAACTATAAATTGAATGATTAGATCTTACTATAACTGCATATTCTTGTAAATGAAAACAGCTTTTCCATCAAAGTTAACAAGATATTTAAATGTATCATTTCAATAATTTTTAGTGAACAATAAGACACAAACATGTGAAACATATTTATCTTTATTCAATTTGATTCTTACAAAGTTACAATGACTTAATGTTACTAACAAAGGGTAACTTTTATTCACAAATACATATACTGGAAGTTACATATGAATACATATCAGGAAAAAAGAATCATATCACAGTAGATGATGAAAGTTTTAAAAAACCACAATAAGATTATTTCGGTTGTACCATAGTGAAGCACACGAAAATAATATGTATTTCTTGCAAATGATGTCATACTATGAAAATGGATATACAGACCTACAACATTCTACACAATGACTAGGTTGTGAATAAATAGAGCATGGTGACCAACCCCTATGATTTTTCTTCTTAATAAATGAAAAACCAACCACACTAATTGATGCGTCTTTTCTCAATGAATCGTCTTTTTGTTACGTTGCTTTATCGAAACCACCAGTTATCTGCATATGTAGCCATCCTGATTGTGATCCCTGAGCATAGCCTCTGCTTGCTTGTGGTCCAAATATTATTCCAGAAAGATCAAATGCCTGAGCACCAACCTGTTCAAGGTTTAGGTAACAATATTGAGACAGGAGAACATATTGTTCAGTAGAGAATATTTATCTTTGACAAATGCTGAAAAATCTTCTATAATGAATGATATTGATAAGATCATGAGTACAGTGTTTGGACTTCAAAGTCTTTTTGCATACATAGTTGTGTCGGCCGTACTTCATTTCATAGTTAATATTCCGGAGTTGGCAATTTTAAATTATGAATCATTCTTTTAAATAACTATCGTAAATACAAGATTCTCTAAATTCTTTTGGAAGAATGAATCAAAAAAACAAATACTAACATCAATAGTTTTAAGAGAAACGGGTAACAAGAGGCTCCAGACAAACATGAATCACAAAGAAGTTAGCGATTCGTGATAAAGATCTCGAGTACAAGATTGTGAATTCTTACATAACATTTTCTATAATCAATGAATATGCTTGACAACAGGGTTGGTTACTTTTTCTTTATATAAATTATACGCAGGAATATTAATCCGGTTATTATATTCGTGTTATTCTTAGAAATTAAGTTACAATACTTGAGAGTTGAAACAAACATATCCTTAAACATTTTTTGAAACAGATACACTCCCCCCTAAACATTAACTTGTCACTATCTCTTGCAGTGTGAATCTGTCAAATCATTCTTTCCTTATCCATGTTTATAACATCCATTTAGTAAACTTCCATTAACATACACCAAACTATCGCAGAAAAGTAGTTAAACACGGCTTTTGTCATTGCGTTGCACCTTCGTATTTAGTAAGAAACGTGTTTAGTTTACAAGTAGTTCACTTTATTATGTTTCTAGTAATATGATATTGTATGGACCACTCACTTTATTTATTTAGCTAAAAACAATATGCTGCAAAAGCATTCATTTACAAATTTGCATAAAATTTCCTAAACAGAAAAACATTGAAGTAGATAAACTTACATCTTTTGTAGGGAAACACTCAATAGAGGGGTGCATATTCAATCTTGAATTAACTGCTTCAAGCTTCATTGAAAGGAACTGAAAAAAGAAAAGCAAATTAATTTCCACATAAAGCAGTAATAAAATTAGATGTCTAATGTCCCTATCAGTATCAGTATCAGCATAGTTCAATGGGGATAACAAAAACTACTTAACTAAAAAATAAACAAATTTAGATGTCTAATTAAGCTCAATAGAGATAATTATATTAACAAAAACATAAAAGAAACATGAACCTCAACTTGGCTTTGCAGTGATTGGATATAATTGATTATCTCATCCAACACATGCGCTTTACCAATTACCTAAACAGTAAAAAGAAACATAGAAGAAACACTACTTCAATACAAACACTAATACCATACAATAGAAAATACTAGAACAAATGTAACAGTGACCTAGTCCCGTGAGGTGAGCTTATAGCTCAGTTGACATGGACATCACATTTTATATGTACCGGTCAGAGTTTGAACTCTGAACACCTCATTTTTTCATTTTAAGGGTGTAATTTCTAGCTACGAGACTACTTGACCAAAAAAAAAACATCTAGTTCAATTCAACTGACAATGTTAAAATGGTTAGAACGGACATGTTCACCTGGGTCCGTACTGTAGTGTGTAAATTTTAGTGGTGCTAGTCATTTTGTCTTACAGAATGTAACAAAAATAAAGACAAGTTATTAGCACCTTGTTACATCCTGGAACTAAATCTTGTAGAATTTTCATCCTTTCACTAATCTTTTCTCTTCTTGCCTGTAATCATAATTAGCATGTATTAATATTTATAATTTACAAGTAAATAAAAAATGAAATAGTACTACTAGTTAGTTATTATTACTGACTCTTTCAGCAAGACTGTGGCTATCGGTGGTGTCGCGCCGCGAAAATCGCCCGAGCGTTTAGGACACTCGGAATGACACAGAGTCGCCACCAAATTTTATTTTAATAGGAAAATATTGATAAAACCTAAAAATAATGGAAGGATGGTCATCGCAACCATTTCCAAGTTCGGGAGTTGGTTATGCAAGGGGAAGGTATTAGCACCCCTCACATCCGTTGTACTCAACGGGAACCTCCTAATTAGTTCTAGGGTATTAAATGTTTTTTGAGAGTTTATTTACATGTTTTTATATTTTTAGAATTTTATTTTATTAAGAAATATTTACAAGAAAGAGGAAAAATTAAGTTTTTTATTATTATGCTTGACAAGATGACTCTTGCTCCTACGTATCCTCCGGTGCGATGAGGAAATCAAAGCTACGTAGTTCTGGGTATATTGTTGGTTGGTGTTTTTTATGAAAAGAATTTTGTATTTTACCTCTTAAAATGACTTTTAAGAATTGGCCCGAAGGCGAAAAATTTGATTTGAATGTGTTGATGTTTTTTAATGTTTTTTTTTATGGGTTTGAGTGGAAGACGACTAAAAGTCGGACAAAGTGTGCACTAAGCCCTCAATTAGTCGAGAAGCGAACGAATGTGCATCCGCCTCCTCTTTTTTAATCCATATTTATTTAATGATGTTTTTGTACTTGGTGTTTAAAAATTTTATAATAAACAATTAAAATTGGACGACTAATATCCTATAGAAACTCAAAATAGTGTACACTAGTTAATTCTAAAACATGATATTAAATTATTAACAGACAAACTAAAAACATGTACGTAACAGAAGCTTGCCAAATTAACCAAACATTGTCATCAAACATAGGCACTAACAACACAAGTACACATAAGAACATATACATACATACATAATTATATATATACATAAATAAATTAAAAGCTATTGTGTATGGTTTTAAAGAGATAAGCCTTATTTTTTTTATCCAAAACAATAAACAGAACCTGCAACATAAAAGGAGAATGTACAGAGCAACAAAAACATATGCAAACGAGAGAGAGAAAAAACCTGGTTAAAGGACGACGACGCGACTCTGACGGCAGCAGCGTCCTAGAATGCTTTGCGTACGGTGATGGTAGTGATGTATTGATGATAGTTGTTTTGGATTTGAAGGAAATTAGTGGTTGTGTAAGGGAGAATTGATTGTGGTTTATGAAGAATTTTGTGGTATGAATGAAGAATTGGTGTGTGAATTATTGTGTAGAAAGGACCCCTATTTATAGTTTTGAATTAGGCTTTTTAAAACTTGAATGAATCTTGAGAGATTTGGTCTGTAAATTAATTTGAGAGATTTTGTTTGTTTTTAATGATTGATTTGCTCTCATTTTATATTTTAGTGTTAATTCTCTTGCTTGTTCTTCAAGACCAAAGATTTGGTTTTATTTTGTTTAATTTACTTCTTTTTTTATATTTTTGTGTCTTTTCTTATTTTCTTTCTATATAAGTTTATATATTTTCCTTCTTTTTATATATATGCTTTATTTTTATAATTCTGGACAAACAAAAAAAAGTGATAAAATACTTTTAATACAAGAAGTTTCTTGCCAGAAAAATAAGTAAAATTGACTAAAATAAATATGTACTAAAAATTTGGAGGGTAAAATTTTGGGTATGACAGCTGCCCCTATTTAAATATCTTTAAACGCCTTTGAAAGATAATTAAATATAAAGAATACCCATAATTTTGCCCATGATTATCGCCTTGGCGATTTTTTGATCTTAAGGGTATCCCCCGCCCAAAGGGTGCTTGAACCAAAAATAGGCGCCGTCCCGTTGGGTGCCTAAATCTTTTGAAAGATAACCATCTCCCGTAGGTAATTGAACTGAGAAGAAGTCATCGCCCCGCAGGCTACTTAAAAAGGGATAACCGTTGCCCCGCAGGGTTCTTAGTTTAAAAGGTAGTTGTCACCCCACAAGGTGCTAAATCGAAAGGAAATCGTCACTTCGCAGAGTGTTTCCGCTAAAGGATAGTCGTCGCCCCTCAAGGTTTTCAAACTAAAAGGAAATCGTCACTCCGCAGAGTGTTTCCGATAAAGGATAGTCGTCACCCCTCAGGGTGTTCCAACTAAAAGGAAATCGTCACTCCGCAGAGTGTTTCCGATAAAGGATAGTCGTCACCCCTCAGGGTGTTTCAGGAAATCGTCACTCCGCAGAGTGTTTCCGTTAAAGGATAGTCGTCACCCCTTAGGGTGTTTAAAGGAAATCGTCACTCCTCAGAGTGTTTCCGTTAAAGGATAGTCGTCACCCCTCAGGGTGCTTAAAGGAAATCGTCACTCCGCAGAGTGTTTCCGTTAAAGGATAGTCGTCACCCCTCAGGGTGCTTAAACGAAATCGTCACTCCGCAGAGTGTTTCCGTTAAAGGATAGTCGTCACCCCTCAGGGTACTCAAACTAAAAGGAAATCGTCACTCCGCAGAGTGTTTCCGTTAAAAGATAGTCGTCACCCCTCAGGGTACTCAAACTAAAAGGAAATCGTCACTCCGCAGAGTGTTTCCGTTAAAAGATAGTCGTCACCCCTCAGGGTGCTTAAAGGAAATCGTCACTCCGCAGAGTGTTTCCGTTAAAGGATAGTCGTCACCCCTTAGGGTGCTTAAAGGAAATCGTCACTCCGCAGAGTGTTTCCGTTAAAGGATAGTCGTCACCCCTCAGGGTACTCAAACTAAAAGGAAATCGTCACTCCGCAGAGTGTTTCCGTCAAAAGATAGTCGTCACCCCTCAGGGTGCTTAAAGGAAATCGTCACTCCGCAGAGTGTTTCCGTCAAAGATAGTCGTCACCCCTCAGGGTGCTTAAAGGAAATCGTCACTCCGCAGAGTGTTTCCGTCAAAGGATAGTCGTCACCCCTCAGGGTACTCAAACTAAAAGGAAATCGTCACTCCGCAGAGTGTTTCCGTTAAAAGATGGTCGTCACCCCTCAGGGTGCTTAAAGGAAATCGTCACTCCGCAGAGTGTTTCCGTCAAAGATAGTCGTCACCCCTCAGGGTACTCAAACTAAAAGGAAATCGTCACTCCGCAGAGTGTTTCCGTTAAAGGATAGTCGTCGCCCCTTAGGGTGTTTAAAGGAAATCGTCACTCCTCAGAGTGTTTCCGCTAAAGGATAGTCGTCGCCCCTCAGGGTGCTTAAACTAAAAGGAAATCGTCACTCCGCAGAGTGTTTCCGCTAAAGGATAGTCGTCGCCCCTCAGGGTGCTTAAACTAAAAGGGTAGTCGTCGCCCCTCAGGGTGCTTAAACTAAAAGGTTAGGTCATCTCCCCTCAGGGTGCTTAGATCCTAAAGATAAATGGTTGCTGCCCCGCAGGGTGCTAACATATTTAGATCGTCTCCCCTCAGGGTGCTTAGATCCTAAAGATAAATGGTTATTGCCCCGCAGGGTGCTAACATAATTATATCGTCTCCCTTCAGGGTGCTTAGATCCTAAAGATAAATGGTTATTGCCCCGTAGGGTGTTAACAGAGTTAGGTTATTTCCCCGTAGGGACCTAGATCCTAGGAATGAGTATGATATATTGCCATCGGCTCGTAGCCGGGCAACCTTGATTTGCTGGGGATATGGAGTATCATATTGATAAGTTATCTCAAATACCTATTGCCGAGGTTCTATAAGAGATACCTACTGCCGAGGTTTACTGAAAATCTTCTGCCGATGCCAACTGGGGGATCTACTGTCGAGATTCTACGAGAAATACCTACTGTCGAGGTTTGCTGTATAATCTTCTGCCAATGCCAACTGGGGGATCTACTGTCGAGATTCTATGAAAAATACCTACTGTCGAGGTTAACTTGGGAATCAACTGCCGAGATTTTATGAGAAATACCTACTGTCAAGGTTTTCTAGATGTTCTACTATCGAGATTAATTTGAGAATCTACTGTCGAGGTTTTATGGGAGATACCTACTGTCGAGGTTTTCAAGATGATCTACTGTCGAGATTAATTTGGGAATCTTCTGCCGAATACCTACCGTCGAGGTTTTCCAGATATTCTACTGACGAGATGATAGTTACTGTCGAGCTTTTCCAGATGATCTACTGTCGAGATTGATTTTGAGAATCTACTGCTGAGATTTTATGAGAGATACCTACTGTCGAGGTTTTGCTAAGGGATCTACTGACGAGATTAATAACTGGTGTCGAGCTTGCCAAAGGATCTACTGACGAGATAATAACTACTGACGAGCTTTGTTAGAAAAATCTTTTGTCGGGATTAACTACAGGATCTACCGCCGAGATGCATGATGAGAATGATGATTGTATATTAATGCATGCTATCTGGTGCATGTTATGTCATGTCTGATTGATGCTTGTTGTGTCATTCGTGACTGATGCATGAAATGAAATATTGGGGAAGCCTGAGCTTTGAATTGGATTTGCCAATGAAAATTGGACTTTTGATTTTATTTGCCAATGATGATTGGACTTTGAATTACCTCCTTAATATTGGGATTTTGTTATGTAATGCATGCTTTGTGCATATGCCTGGTATGTCTTTTGTTTGGCATAGTGTACTTTATGCAGGATGATGCATGAAATGAAATGCAAGATTAATGTGTGTTGAATGCGTGTCAATGGACATTGGGCTTCAAGATGTGTGGGTTGGACTTGAGGTGTCAAGAGAAACCAATGCTTTTGGAGTGACCGATTGAGGTCGAATAATGATTGAGTTTTGTGGTTGTCAACAGGTACTGGACTTTGAATTTAGTGAAAGAATTTGAATTATGAGTGCAAATGAAGATTGAGCTTATGGATGCCAATGCTGAATGATGCATGAATATGATTTAAAAGTGTATGAGAGGTTTTTTTGGATGGTTTAAGGCCTGAGAACGCGTTCTGCAGCAAAGTTTCCTTGTCCAAAAGCCCATGAGTTTTGCCGGCATGATCTCCCGACACCCATTATGAACTCAACAGTAGCTAATGTCTGACATGATTCACTTGAATGACCTGAAAGTATGGGGAGGGATGGCCTCTGCTGCAGCTCATTTTGCCTTTTTGTTTTTTATTTTTGAAATCCCTAACTTTTGCCTGGACCGCTCTTTCGAGTTTTCAGTCCACCGGGAATATTTTCCTTTTTTGGTGTCCCTAATTTTTGCCTGGACCGCCTTTTCAGGTTTTCAATCCAGCGGGACACTCTTTATTGCTTAAGCCGCCCTGACGGGTTTTCGACTTAGCGAGTTTTTATACATTTTTTTTTTAGGCATGGTTTTTTGACTTTATCGGAGCCCTATGAGCAGAGGTTCCTTTCATTCCCTGGTGTAGGATGACCATTCGAGAGGAGCGCTACATTCAATGTTGAATACTGGAGCAAATGAAGTTGCTTGAGATTAAGTCTGATATGACATTGCTGCGAACTGCCCCATCATTTGAATTCTTGAGGAGTATGCCCCCTAATTAATTGGCGTCTTAGGGATAGTGCCTCTAGGCTGGCCAATTCTTGACCACTTTTGACTTTGAGTAGCAGGAGTTTAGAGGACCTGCCCCTGATTAGAAGGAATTTGCCACTGATTGGTAGGCTTCTTAGATGCCTTGCCCCTAATTAAGAGCGTCTTGATTCAGTTCTTCTTTGATCGAGCCGTTTGCTGAATTAACCAGATGCCGAGTATTGATTTGCAAGTAAAATTGTTTCTTTTGCCAAGTATTTTTAACACAATGCACATGCGGGTTTTCGAGTATTGAATATTTTTTGGAAGCACATATGGTATGTACAAAAGATAATCATTGATTACATAACAAACAGGATGAGTCAGCTTAACAATAAATTTGCCGAATATGCTTTCCTGGTGAACCTGCCTTCAATTAGGTCTTTTGAGAATTATTCATATAAATTAAATTCATGTAAACCAAGCCAGAAATGATATAAATTTGTGTTATCAGATTCCCCCATACTTGAACCTTTGTTTGCCCTCAAGCATAAAAATAGTATCTCTTTTTAGCACATGTTTGAAACAGGACACGATGACTGTAATCGTACGTGGTTGCCGGCTAGATAGGAAAATCAAGTAATAGACATCAAATACTAAGAGCACCGTAGTAACACAAAATCACTCATTGTGGTCAAAGATTCCCATCATATGAAGACAAATCTGAAGTGTTTTATTATGACTCTAACTTTTGCTTAAATTTTATTTACCCTTTTCATTCAAGTGCAATCACATTAAGCCCGTTATCTTGTACACGCCCATGGTAGGAAAATCTGTTAGTGATTATGATCATGTATCGAGGGGTGCTGATAACAAAAGTTTGGCAAACCCCTTTTTTTCTCCCAAATGCAGCTGTGGGGGATCGGATCGTAACCCGCCCTACCAAGTTCAGAATCAGACACCTCTGAACCAACTACTAAAAGGGTTTATTTACCATGGTTTTACTTTGTATGTTCAATGATTGTTGAATTACACAACCGAGTGATGGTCATCTAACTCAACAAATGCATTCCCACTTTTAAAATCAACCAATGTATGTAAACTTTTATTTCTGGATCATTCACTTATGTTCATTGATTTCCCACTTAGTTTGTGCTTAAGATGGTGCCGACTACTAAGATAAACCACTAAGGGTTATTTTAAAATTTAAGTTCAAGTCTTTGTCAAGATTAGTACCCAAATTAACCTTACATATTTCTGGGCGTCTAAGGTGTTAAGACGGTACCGATTTTATTGAATTATTACTAAACCTTCATAATGTAGCCAAAAGTACGAAAACAACCTATATACTCTTAAAGTGTCATGTCAAGTATCAAACCAAAAATGCTTGCTTTTTTCTTAAAAATTTGATATACCTCAAGAAACTGGGAGAATCAGATAACAACGAAAACACATCCAAGAATGACTCAACTTAGTATGAACTAATCAAATTTTATATATATTTTTTATTTTGAAAACGCCTTTCATCATCAACCAGTTTTTTTTTTTTTTACCATTGAAAGCATATATCAGCAATAATCAGTTATTTATTTTCATCATCCTCGCTCCAAGTTTGTAAATAATAAAACAATAAAAGAGTGGACACGAATGGATTAATTCCAAAGACATGCATGTTTATTATATTAGGAATACTAGTCAAAAGTTACAACTTTAAAAGCAAAGAATTAAATTAAGACTGGAAATTCAAAGCTTGATGACCCTTGGAAGGGAGCTTTCTTGATGATTGGCCAACTCTAAGGGATGTTACTTGGGGTTCTTGCACTTTGTTGAAGAAAAGGGTGACCATTGATGAATGGGACTCCTTCTTTGAAACTTAACTTCTTGTTGTCGATGAGTTCTTGAACCTTGTACTTGAAAGCTTTGCAATTTTCAATGGTGTGACCTGGTGCCCCTTGATGAAAGTCACATTTGGTATTTACATCATAACCTGGCGGATATGGCGGTACCATGGGCTTGAGAGGTCTCGTCTCTACCCACCCTTGTTGGAGTAAGTATGGTAGGATCTGACCATATGGTACGGGAACAGGATCGAACTGCACACGGCTCTTCCCATAATTATTCCAAGGACCGGACTGATTCCCAAGTGGATACCCCTTTCGTCGTTGTTGATTTTGTTGAGGTGCCATGAACGGCTGTTGTAGTAAATGCTGCCGAGGCAAGGGTATCACCCATGGTTGTAGGGTTTGAGGCGCTGGATGACCTTGTGACTGATAAGGTAACAGGTTTTCATTTTTCTCCAACAAGATTTGAATGATCAGTTGAATCTGAAGCTTCAACTGGGCAACCTCTACCTTCAATAACTCATGTTCTTTCTTGAGCTCTTCCACACTTTGTTGAGACATTCTTCCAAATCCATTCATGGGTATCGGGATACCTGCTTGCGGTATTATAGTTTGAGGACGGTGAGGAAAGAAAAGATATGACTATTTATTTTGACGATGCAAGTGCATGAGAATGTATGATATGCATGATAGATGCAAGATGGTGAAGGTTGGATGACCTAATAGGTAGGCTTCCCTACATATGATGGTTCTATGTTTCAATTACCCAACCCCTCATAAGGACGGCTCCTACGGGATTTTGATTGATTTCTTTATTTATTTTTTTTGAAGGCTCCATTTAAGGTGGTAGATTCCTTTGATTTTTCCACATGATACATGGTGAAATTTCAAAGGATCTCCCTTAAATGGAGTCTTTGGGTTCTAAAGGGGGTCCTAGAGTCGCTGACCGAATCCAAAGTTTTGCCAAGCGGAGGGGCTAGCCCATTCCTGACAAATCCTTTTGAACCAGTCTACTCTAGGCGGAGTCTTCGTACATCACCCATTGGGATGTTCATCCCATAGGTCCATACTACCAACTCCTAACTTAACTTAGGGTTTTTCTCAAATTTTATTCAAAAATAAACCCACCCACAATACATAAAAAGAAATATAATAATAAAAAATAAAATAAAACAAGGAAAAAAACAAAGTAAACAAACAAAACAAATAACCCTAAAACTAGAGGATAGGCTTAACTCTCTAATTTTTAAAGTCCCCAGCAGAGTCGCCAGCTGTCGCGCCGCGAAAATCGCCCGAGCGTTTAGGACACTCGGAATGACACAGAGTCGCCACCAAATTTTATTTTAATAGGAAAATATTGATAAAACCTAAAAATAATGGAAGGATGGTCATCGCAACCATTTCCAAGTTCGGGAGTTGGTTATGCAAGGGGAAGGTATTAGCACCCCTCACATCCGTTGTACTCAACGGGAACCTCCTAATTAGTTCTAGGGTATTAAATGTTTTTTGAGAGTTTATTTACATGTTTTTATATTTTTAGAATTTTATTTTATTAAGAAATATTTACAAGAAAGAGGAAAAATTAAGTTTTTTATTATTATGCTTGACAAGATGACTCTTGCTCCTACGTATCCTCCGGTGCGATGAGGAAATCAAAGCTACGTAGTTCTGGGTATATTGTTGGTTGGTGTTTTTTATGAAAAGAATTTTGTATTTTACCTCTTAAAATGACTTTTAAGAATTGGCCCGAAGGCGAAAAATTTGATTTGAATGTGTTGATGTTTTTTAATGTTTTTTTTTATGAGTTTGAGTAGAAGACGACTAAAAGTCGGACAAAGTGTGCACTAAGCCCTCAATTAGTCGAGAAGCGAACGGATGTGCATCCGCCTCCTCTTTTTTAATCCATATTTATTTAATGATGTTTTTGTACTTGGTGTTTAAAAAATTTATAATAAACAATTAAAATTGGACGACTAATATCCTATAGAAACTCAAAATAGTGTACACTAGTTAATTCTAAAACATGATATTAAATTATTAACAGACAAACTAAAAACATGTACGTAACAGAAGCTTGCCAAATTAACCAAACATTGTCATCAAACATAGGCACTAACAACACAAGTACACATAAGAACATATACATACATACATAATTATATATATACATAAATAAATTAAAAGCTATTGTGTATGGTTTTAAAGAGATAAGCCTTATTTTTTTTATCCAAAACAATAAACAGAACCTGCAACATAAAAGGAGAATGTACAGAGCAACAAAAACATATGCAAACGAGAGAGAGAAAAAACCTGGTTAAAGGACGACGACGCGACTCTGACGGCAGCAGCGTCCTAGAATGCTTTGCGTACGGTGATGGTAGTGATGTATTGATGATAGTTGTTTTGGATTTGAAGGAAATTAGTGGTTGTGTAAGGGAGAATTGATTGTGGTTTATGAAGAATTTTGTGGTATGAATGAAGAATTGGTGTGTGAATTATTGTGTAGAAAGGACCCCTATTTATAGTTTTGAATTAGGCTTTTTAAAACTTGAATGAATCTTGAGAGATTTGGTTTGTAAATTAATTTGAGAGATTTTGTTTGTTTTTAATGATTGATTTGCTCTCATTTTATATTTTAGTGTTAATTCTCTTGCTTGTTCTTCAAGACCAAAGATTTGGTTTTATTTTGTTTAATTTACTTCTTTTTTTATATTTTTGTGTCTTTTCTTATTTTCTTTCTATATAAGTTTATATATTTTCCTTCTTTTTATATATATGCTTTATTTTTATAATTCTGGACAAACAAAAAAAAGTGATAAAATACTTTTAATACAAGAAGTTTCTTGCCAGAAAAATAAGTAAAATTGACTAAAATAAATATGTACTAAAAATTTGGAGGGTAAAATTTTGGGTATGACAGGTGGCTTGGCCTCTTCTGGCTCTGACATGAATATAATCTTGCTTAGGTGGTGCTGTCTCAGAACAAGGTTTAAACGCGGCGTTTTGGTGGTCGTCATCGGCAACAGAGGAACCTGCGAGTGGTTGTTGTAGTTTTATTATATGCTTAGTGCCACATTCGTTGGTGTCCTGTTTCATAAAATAGGAGAAGATATAGAATAGTAAAAGAAAGAAATGGATAAGGAATAATTAATAAAAGAAAGAAGGAACGAACCAAGAGGGAGTGGTTTCTTTTTCTTCTAGTAGTGTTGTTGTTGTTGTTGTTGTGATGAGGAGAAGGAAAAGGGAAATGAGGCCAAATTTCAGACAAGGAAGGGTTAGTGGAAGAGAAAGTGGTGTCATTGATCAGAGGAGCTTCCATTGTTAGTAGATAAAGACACTTTGTGTGTGTGTGTGTGTGTGAGAGAGAGAGAGGTTAGTTTATTATCCCTTCCGGCCCTCTGGAGTGGTCTTGGTCTTGACATAACTCAAGAGTAGTAAATTCAGCCATAATTATAAGCAATCTCTACTCATAATTATAATTATAAGCAACTTTGTTTTTAGATTCTTTGAATACTTTCGATAATTTGTGTGTTTTGTCGATAATTAGATTAGATATATTAGTTATTAAATATATTTAAAAAAATAAAAGTTGTTTATAATTATGTTCGCAGGAAATATGATACTAATGTTTTTATTTTTTCTACTTTTTTTAACTTCTACTTTTGACTACAAATGTCAAAAACAAACTAATAGTACATATTTACTTTTTTGGTCGAGACTGGGGTACCCACTGCCGAACGCAGTGAATATTTACTCGCATGGGATAGCTGGCCCAAGGATTAAAAACTTCTTGCTACTCAAAGTGAGGATCGAACCCTCGACCCTTAGTTAAAGGAGGATGAAGTCTCATGCCGCTCAACCACACCCATTGAGTTAATAGTACATATTTACTTGATAAATTTATATTTAACTTTTTCTAAAATTACTATTAGAGCTCAAATCCAAAATCTACGGACACTTATTTTTGTTACTATTAGACGGGACCATCCCATAAAATTACTAAATTTAATATAATTATTTTTAAAATTCAATGTGTAGCTTAAATATCGACTAATTCAAATAACACCAGTCTCACTATTCACTAACCGATATCATTTAAAGTCTGAACTCATTTAATACAATATAAACAAGTTGAACACATAATATATTTTGATTGCCCCATTTTCTTTCTTGAGAGTATTTTAGTAAACTAGTCTTTACCCTTGTAAAACACTTTTAAATAGGTTCATGACTTTGTGAATATATCAATATACACATGACTTTATTAACTTTTGTATTTAATCACTTATTATAAATTAAGAATAACTTACTAACAAATTAGTCATGTATATATTTCAAAGTATATTTTTTAAAAAGTGTAAAAAAAAACAATTTAGTCTTTAATTTACTTTCAAAATGAATAATATGAATAGAATTTGGCAGAATTTGAGACATTTTTAAAATATTTGCCGAATAACAAAGTTCGAACAACAGTTGTCAAACAATGGACTCAAGTCCAAGGTTCCAAATTGTGCTTTGATCAATTGAGAGTAGAGAACAAACAACTTTCACAATCTTATCTTTGTTGCTTACATGTCATAATCAAATGGATGATAATAAAAATAGACCCTTGTGTTGATTCTCCTTGTTATATTCATATTCCCATTTTGAATGGTTGGTGATAGTGGCAAACATTAGCTCAACCTTTGTAATTTGTAAATATGAAGTTTCATTACATTAGCAAAATGATTGAAAATTTCAACATTTTATCTTTTTATTTTACTCTTTTTAGTTTCTTTTTCCAAAAGTCTATATACTATAATTTTACTCTTAAATTAATAAATGAAGTATTTGATTTCAAATTCTACATATAAAATAATCTATCATCTAAGCTAAGTGAGTATTATTCTTCCTAGTTTTTAATAAAGACATGTGAAGTTTTAAAAAAGATTTAATTATCATTTTCGTCTTTGTATCTTTACAAAATTTTGATTTTAGTCTCTGTATCAATTTTTGTTCTAACTAAGCTCTTGAATCAACCAATTTTGTTGCTTTTGGTCCATAAAGCTAAAATTTGCAAGAAAATTCACAAGTTTCCAACAGATTTTTTAACTTCAGGGACTAAAATCAAAAAGTTTGGTTGATTCCAAGGTTTATTTAGAATAAAAATTGATACATAGACTAAAACCAAAATTATACATACATACAAGGACGGAAATGATAGCTAAGCCTTTAAATAATAAACATTTGTAAAGCACTATAATAAGTGTCTAATTTGTCCATTAATCCCAATTCAATTGATAGAAAACATCAAAATTGCTAAGTTGAATATCTATGATTAAAGTTTAAATCTCAACCTCTCCATTTTATGTGTGTGTTTTCAATAATTTATCACCATAAAAAAATATCTTTGTGTAACACATTTGGTCTCCACTTGATAAAAATGTAAACATGTGTGAATATAATTTTCCAACCAAACCAAAAACGATTTTGATGTGTGTGCAAAAAATCGCTGTTATCCTAGTTGCAAATTTGCTATATGTTGTTAGGTCCTTTCCTTAGGAAAGAACCATGAATACAATATTATTGCTTTTTTTATAAACAAAATGACAAAATAATTATAAATTTACACATATAAAATAGAGGAATGAGACATTAAACTTCAATCATGACATCCGACTTAATAATTTTAATATTTTCTATCAGTTGAACAACGACTTATGAATAATAATATTATTGTTTTGTCTGTGCCTTTGTTGTCTTATTTTGAATATGATGCAAAAATAAAAAATGTGGCCTCTAAAAAATTCAAATTATTCCTTATGCTGCATGTAATATATATAGTGGAGTTTAATTGATAGTATGTTTTCCAATACACAAGTGGAAAACTAGTGTGCAATGTGCATGTCTCATTTTGTTATTTAGTTATCCATCGTAATCCTTCTTCTATCTAAGTACTATGTTTTCAATATGGTCACTCTCCTTGGGGAGATGTATCTAGGACACACAGTCACACACCAATAAGTCGGTGCCAATGATAAATTAATGTCAATCTACATTAACTAACCTTATTAAGTTTTTGTTTGATCGAAGAGAAATAGAAAAAAGAGAAATTGAAACACAGATATCAATACATGTAACTATAATACTCCCTCCGTTTCGAAATGTAAGAGAAAAAACAAAAATCACACTTATTAAGAAAAAATAAAATATAATGATTGAGAATATGTTTTTTAGAAAAAAGTTGTATGGAAAGATGTAAAAACAATTTTTATTGGTTGTTGGTTATAGAAAAAGTAAGAGAGAGAGTAAATTTTTCTTAAAAAGATAAATATTTGAATTTTTTCTCTTACATTTTGGGACAAAAAATTAAGTTTTTTTCTCTTACATTTTGAGACGGATTGATATCCATATTTCAATTTCTCTCTTCCCTAATTCTTTCTAACCAAACAAACCCTAAAAATTAATGTCAAACTAGTCAATTATTATGAACATTTTTACCTACATAACCATCACTCACCAAATATTGCCTAACTTGCTTAGCCAAAAAGTGATAATCAACCAAGAAAATTAATACCGGAGAAAGTCTCTATTTGGCATGCCCAAATAAGGTTTTCTAGCTTCATGTGCCCCAAGTTTTTTGGCTAGTAGAAATACTAGAATAGACTATGCATATTTACACTCGTGTTTTTTCCGTCTTCATTGGGGTCTTAAATATGTAATCGAATTTGGAATTAAGTTTATTTTAATTGCTTTGTCAAGCTCAATAAGTCATAAGTTACTACTTTCCAGATCATTCTAAAATACCACATGCCTTGAAAAAGTGATGTTCATGAACTTAATCCTTGATGCCATTGCCAACCATCTGTTTACAATGAATCATGAATGGCACTTTTTTCTTTTTGGATACAAACAAAGAATGACTCATATGATAAAAAGAAATTATACTTCATCTGCAAAATCATTTATAGCACAATCTAATGATTAAAAAGGTTAAAACAACATTTTTTGAATTTATAGGGACTTAACTCAAACAATTTGTTTTACAAGAGGATAAAATCGTATTTAAATCAATATAATGTTTATTCCACATTTCTTTAACTCAAACACTTATTTTCTTCATTAGTATTAAGCCACTTAAAAAAAAATTGTTGTTTTAACTTTAGTATTGTGGAATGAACAATTGATGTCCCTATAAACAATATATTGATGTGTGTTTTTTTTTTTGACTAAATATTTTTTGAATGCAGAAAGTGGTTAACACTATATATTGATTTATAGGGACATCAATATATTGTTCATAGGGACATCAATTGTTTATAAGTGTTAACCACTTTCTTCATTGTTGTTTTATAGGGACATCAATTTAAATGCAAAAAAATTGTCTATTGGTGTGTTTTTTTTTTTACTAAATATTAAGCCACTTTCTTCATTAGTATTAAGTGCCCGTTTGGCCGGGCTTTATATTAGCTTATATTCAGCTTAGAAGGAGATGGAGGGCCAAACACATTTTTAGTAAAGCTCTTTAGTAAAAAAAGCAGCTTTTCAACCATGTACAAAATTGAATAGAAGCAGCTTATCAAAGAAGCTGTTGAGATTAACTTTTCAATGCTATTTTCGGAGCTTATTTTTATGGACCGCGCTTCGAATCCCGAGTCAGACACAAATTCATATTTTTTTTTATTATTTGTTTTTTTCTACAGCAGGTTCTTATCCTACCTCTTTCTTTCTTTTTCCCGCGAACTTGGTCCTCTCACTCACTCAAAAGTATGACTGGTCTCTTTTTCTTTATTTTGCTACATTATATCTTGTCAAGTCATTGTCATACTGGTACACTTTTGTTTAATGGTTTGTATATTGAATTGAAACTACTACGTCTACTTTATAGTAATAAACTCTAGCTAGTGTAAGCTAGTAACTAGACCACTTTGATCAGTGTGAGGTTACTATAATAATAATAATAATAATAATAATATACTATACTACATTTTGTCAACAAAAAAATGTGGTGAACCATAATTTTATACTCCCTCCGTCCTAAAATATAAGAGAAAAAAATTCAATTTTGTTATCTCAAAATATAAGAGAAAAGGTCCAAATATTTATCTTTTCAAGAAAAGTTTACTTTCTCTCTTACTTTTTTTATAACCAACAACTAATAAAAATTATTTTTACATCTTTCCATACAACTTTTTTCAAAAAAACATACTCACAATCATTATATTTTACTTTTTCTTAATTAGTGTGATTTTTATTTTTTCTCTTACATTTTGGGACAGAGGAAGTATTTCATTATATTTTCATATGAATGAATGAATGATAAATGCATATTTAAATCTTCACTACATTCAAAATAATATACTACACTGCATTCTGATATTATAGTAGCCGTAGGCATATTTAAACTTTTTTTGGTTTGAAGATATTTAAACAAATATTTTGTTGAAGATTAATTTTGTTTGTTGAGAGCACTCCAAACAAATATATTTTTCTGAAATTTTTTTGTATGCGCCAAACTGTGTCTAGAATAAGTTCGTCTCGCTTGATTTTTTTTATCCATAATTTTGGAAAAAATTTAATAAAAGATTTGGCACAACAAACTTCATCATACTTATTAAGTCAATCCTTTTATGAAGTCTTGACTATTATTCACATATCAAACACTATAAATAGAGGTTCAAGCATAACAACAAGACTCACCGAATTATATAGAGAAACTTCAACATACTCTTGAAGTCAAGCCTTTTCCTAGATTGCTAACACTTGCAGTAGCTGAGTTACATCAAAGTAGGTAAAAATTTCTTGTTTTATTTATTGTTTTTCTATTTAATTTTGTTTTACTCCATCATTATAAAAATTCATACTAATTATATCAGACATATGGTATAACACTTATCCAACTCCTAGAAACTAGAATTTCAATATTGAATTTTTTAACTAGTATTAAACCATAGGTGCACTAGTCATATTTTCCTTGATTCTACGTGTACCAAAATTTTTGTTTAGTTTATTGTAATATATACTTAAAAGTATGTCCTATATAATTGTTTAGCAAGCTCTATGTGTTTATCATGCTACTTTTGAGTTATTGGAATGATCTTATATTTTCGTTAGAATACATATTGAAGTTTGTTGTTTAGTATTTATAATTTGTAATGTATTGCAGTTAATGGCTACTAAAGAAAGCCTTCCAAATAATTCTGAAAATTTAGGAAAAGCAAAGTGGGATGCATTTAATACTAAAACGTTACTTGACATTTGTATGGATGAAATTCGTAAGTGTGGTAAACCAGGAATTGCTTTTAGAAATAAAAAATGGGAAGAAATACGCGATGAGTACAACAAACGTGCTAATAAAAACTATACTCAGAAGCAGTTGAAGAATAGGTTGGATAGTTTGAGAGTTGAATGGACTACATGGAAACAATTATTGGGTAAAGAAACAGGCTTAGGATGGAATTATGAAACTGGAATTATTGATGCTGATCCTGCATGGTGGGATGCTAAGATAAAGGTTAGTATTATAAAATTTTATGTTAATTATTGAAAGTTAAGTCGGATAACTAAGTTTGTCTAAATTTTATCTCTTGTTATTGATTACACAGGAGAATGTGAAATATGGAAAATTTCGATACCAAGGTTTGGAATTTCGTGATGAATTGGAATTTATTTTTGGAGAGATTGTGGCAACCAGTCAAACTGCATGGGCACCAGCTATGGGTGTGCCATCAGAATCTACTAGAAAAAATACTGCTGCAAATGTGACACACGAAATTATTGAATCTGATGATGAAATAGATCTTGATCACATAAGCCCCGCGAGAAACACTCAAACAACAAATAAAAGAAAGATTTTACCAAACATATGTGACAAAGCAACGAGTAAGACAAAAGTTGCGACTGCACCAGCTATGCGAAAGACATTGGAACGATTAGTTCAAGCAGCAGAAGACCATAATGAAGTTGAAAAGGCTGAAACTGAAGCAGCGTCTAATGTCAATGGACAATATTCTATTCCAGCTTGTGTTGAAATATTAAAAAGTGCAAAAGAGGAAAGAATTTTGAGTGGTCAACAATTTAGTTATGCTTTGGAAATGCTTAAGGATGAACAAAATAGAATCTTAATAATGTCTTTAAAAGATTCTACAAATGATTTGATAGATTGGATTCTTTATAAGTATAAGGATTGATGGATAGAGTTTGGGGTCTGGGTTAGAATTTCACTTTATATTAGTAATTTCTATTTACTTTTATGCTTTGGTTGTGATTTTAGATATTTTTTTTCTTCTATTTTTGTGGTTGAGACATTTATGCATTTAAATTACTTTAAATAATATGTATTTACTTTTGATGATGTTCTTGTCTTCAAATTATTTTACAGATGGCTTCTAATCATATCAATGAGCATTCAAGAAAAGTTAAAAAAAGACGATGCACATTTTATAAAATATATTACCCTGCTGTAGCAATTGCACTTCACTATTATATGAAGTACTTATTAAAACAAGGTAATAGATTTCTTTATTCACATGGATGGACATGGGTTCGTGAAGCTCTTAACACCCCAGGTGAAAGTTATAACATGTTTAGGATGGAATCTCATGCAATATTGAAACTTAATAATTTATTAGTTAATAAAGGGTGGTTACATTCATCCAAAGAAATGACATCGTTGGAGTCTTTGACTATGTTTCTTTGGAGTTGCGCACATAGTGAGTCTAATCGAAATATCCAAAATAAATTTGGAAAATCAGGAGAAACTGTGAGTAGGAAGTTTGGTGAAGTTCTTGATAGTTTATGTTTATTGGCAACAGAAATTGTCAAACCTCCTGATTTTAACTTTGTAGACATTCCATCCAAAATTAGGAATGATAATAGGTTTTGGCCTCATTTTAAAGGATGCATTGGTGCAATAGATGGAACTCATATTCCTGCTATTGTTCCTACTAAAGACCAAATTCGTTACATTGGTAGAAAGGGATTTCCAACACAAAATGTCATGCTAGTTTGCAACTTAGATATGTTATTTACTTTTGTTGTCGTTGGTTGGCCTGGTACTGCACATGATACACGTATTCTTTCAACAACAATCGAAGAAATGAAAAATGTGTTTCCACATCCTCCTGAAGGTAAGCATAATCTATTTGTTTTATTTTATAATATTGTAGTGTATTTTCTAAATTAAATTTTCATAAATATTAACAAAAATTGTTATATTGTTTCTAGGAAAGTACTATCTAGTTGATGCTGGATATCCAAATATGAAAGGGTATCTATCTCCATACAAGGGTGAAAGATATCACATCCCAGATTTTAGAGCAGGTAGTCAAGCACAAGGCATGCATGAAGTATTCAACCATGCACATTCTTCACTAAGAAATGTCATTGAACGAACAATTGGAGTTTGGAAGAACAGATGGCATATATTACGTGATATGAAACCATTTCCTCTAATCAAGCAACAAAAGATAGTAGTTGCAACAACAGCACTTCATAATTTTATTCGAGTATGTGGTGTTGAAGATGAAGAATTTAACAAATGCGACCAACTTTCAGGATATACAATTGACAACGGAGAAGAAAGAAATATCAATGAAGATATGGGTTCATATAATCCAAGAAGAGCACAAGATGGAGGCTACATGGACAGAGCTCGAAATCAAATAGCTGTTGGGTTGATTGAAAGTAGAAATAATTTGAATTCGTAATAATTTATGTTTTTAATCATAAATCAAAAAATTATTTACTAAAGTTTTTCAATGTTATTTTAATATTAGTAACCTTTCTTTTGATGGTTTTAATTTGATGAAATATTATGAGAAATTGTTTTTATACTATATTTCATGAATATTTATTCTTTTTTGTCTTTTATTTTTAAAATATCTACGTATTAATATGATTATTTATCCTAAAATAAGCTTTTACAAATATATTTTACCAAACAACTTTTGGCTTAAAAATAGCTTTGAATCTCAAAAAAAACAACAACTGCCAAACAGCTTTAGCTCATTTATGAAAGCTCTTATTTTTACTTCTAGCTCTCAAATAGCTTATAAGACCTAAAAAAGCCCGGCCAAACGGGCAAGTCACTTTAGAAAAAAAAGAGCTTCATAAAATATATTTTTGACTCTACTTATAATTTAAGGAGAAGTGGAGCTAAAACAAAGACAGGTCAAACTGACACAATATAGAATTATCTATTTCTATGATTGTGTCATTGTGTGGCGATTTAGCCGCTAGACTTTGTGAAACAAATAAAAAGTATCTATAAACTATTTTGAAAATTTTATAAAAATGGATTAAAACAACTTACAATTGTTTATGACATACTTTTTTTTGGTCTCATATATCTTAAATTTTTATAAAAAGAACAAAATATGAATGTCGATGCTGGAAATAACTAATGACTTTCTTCTTTTCAATTAAAAGAAAAAAGTTGTAGTTGCCTTCCATGACTTTATACAAATTGAAACACATTTCCTCGCCGCACTTGACACATACAATATGGAAAACTTCATTCAGTAAGTACATTCATCGACAAGCTTTAAATTGAAGAAACAAGTCCTACAAAGTTGTTTTATATGACAGAAACACACACAAACTATAGACAAATATTACATTATAAATAAATATAATGCTTACATCTGTGCCAAATTTAAGCTTTTACCGGAGGACTTAAAGATCTGAGGCCTTTTGTTTTCTAGGTCTTTTATGAGCCGCTGTAGGTGGAGTTCCATGCGCCTATACAAATAAAATTTCCGAGACCAATCAATAATAGTACATTATTAAAATGGTCCAAATGTAAATCAGAAGTAATCAATGAACAGGTAATTAAACAAAATACTTTAAAGTGTACCTTGCGTTTTTGGTCCTTTTTGCCAAGCCTGTCGCCTGAAACTAAGATTTTATTGATATGTTTAGTAATTTATAGATGAAATTTTCCTTGTTTTATAGAAAATTAGACAGCAGGTGCAAACAAAATAATATATATTACCTCCAAAGTTCATCGAGTCCGGAATAAATGTCCGATCCTGATACCCACCACAAAGCACATGTGTCAATAGTTTCCAAACCACAAGCCTAAAACAATAGAGTTATAGAGGGGAAAGAAATACGAATTTCTGACCTTTGGTGTGTCTGGTGGTTCACCGTAGGACCCATCACGAAAAGATGTACCTTCAGCCTCTTTATATTGCACCTGCAACATATATCATAATAAATAATTAAATCAAAGATATTTCGGGGGTGGGGGAAAAACAAGCCAGTATAGACGCTGCTAATTCTAATAAGTGAAATCATCAACATTTGCCTATAATATGAATAATACAAATTACTACGTAATAAATACATTCGGCAAATATGATTCTCTCAACTTTCTTATACCGATATACCTGTTTCTGGAGATTCAGCCATGTTAGTATTTCTCTTCTTAGTTCAAGATGCTCTGCACAAACAGCTTTTGTAGGAACCCTTGGTTTCAAATTGACCTGGAATCATATAACCAAATTCAAAGGAAATGCATCATGAACCCAAATATATGCTAAAACTTAACTCATCACAAACATATCAGCTTATATTTAACATATATATGCCTTATCTATCTATCTATATATATTCATGAGTTGCAAACGAAGAGCACATTCCACTACTAACTAATTCATTTATCTCTCAGCCACCTCACTAGTCTTCTTAGCCCTCATTTCATAAACCCTACATATTTTTTATTTACCTATAGTGCTCTCACTCTTAGTTGCATTCCTATCATATAGTCCTTCTCCTTCCATTCCTTAATATAATAAGGCTCCCTTACGTAATTCACGGGTATTAAGAAATATGGATAATTAGTTGATAGCAATAAACTTGTCAACAATTTGTAAGAAAGAAAGAAATATGTAAGCGGAATTAAAAGTTAAAGTAGTCTAGACAAACCCCAAGATCTTGCAATGTTTGCTCAACCCGTTTGATAGTCCGAACTCCAGCATATGAGTTTGAAGCTTGCACCATTTGCTCAAGTGCATATGTTCTCGAATATACTCGAAGCTGAAATATTTCTCACTATCAGATAATGCTATACAGTATGAGAATTTAATAAATTGTGCAAATTGCCTCTCATAAAAAAAAAGTTATTTCAAATATTTTGATCAATGCAAGATCAAATTTATGAATATTGTAATCCTAGTTACTGCCAATGGCACAAAAGGAAGTTTGAAGTTAAATTGTCTACTTGTGTCAATTGTCTACAGCCTAACACAACTTTTCCTCTTCTTTTCTCTGGGTTAGGGACTAGCTATGTAATACGATATGAGACAAAATCATTAAGAATGATCTTTATAATTTGACATGATTTACAATAGAACGTTATTGTATTGTTCGATTTATGCAGGCTACCCCATTTAGTGAAAAAGGCTTTTGTATTTGCAGAATCTTTGTTAACCTTCCCCGGGGGCAGGGAGTGGGGTTTCAGAGGAGTTGACAGCAAAAATGTACACGAAGAGAAGGTGAAGGATACATAAATTAGAAACCTTCTGCATAACTTACCATGCGAAGAGAAGCTAGAGTAGAAGCATCATCTGTAAACGAGGAAGGCACAGCCGTTGGCGAAATTTGCATGTTTGATGGAGATATAGTTTCACCAGGGACAGCCCTCTCTGTAACTTCTGCATCAGCATTTGAAGCAACAACCAATTGAGACTGTTCAGTAACCTGGAAAATATATAAAATCAAAATCCCAGGCAGGCACAAAGTGCATGTATGGATCATGTGAATACATTTTACGACATTCCACAAAATTTGTTGCCTCAAATTGGTAATTATAAAGCAAGAACAAGTGATTCAAGGACACAACTTCAACATATGTCTTATTGTCAGTAAAAATTAATAGTTATCAAGTTATGAGTACAAAACTCTAACTTTAGTAAGTTACCTCCCATGCAACCCAAAAAGTGCATGTCGTACTATGAAACATTCCCCAATATTCAAAGTGATGGTCGGAATTTATAATCAAGATTAATCAATAAATCCGAATTAGATAATAAGAAATTCGATCTTGAATCTTGATAACAATTCCTCCTCAATGAATCGTGCATTGGTAAATCAATCTTGAAAATATTACCTTAGAAGCCATCCGCAACTCAGCTATTCTTTTTGCTTCAATAAGAACCTGCATACAACAATATAAGTAGTCATTTACAATGAAGATAAGCAGATAGCAGGAACGTATAGAGTATTTTTTTTTCCTTTTTTAAAGAATAAAACCTCTTCATCTCTTTTCTCCTGTTGTCTTGTTTGAGAGAGAACCATCGACAGTGCACGTTTTCGCTCCATTTCTTGTGAAACATTATATGGTTCCTACATTGAAAAGGAAAAAAGAGTTAATATGACCACATGGCAATGTATCAAGGATTGCGAGAATCTGTTTTAACAACAAAAGTATACTCAAAAGAGACAAAAGAAATTAACTACTTTGAAGCATCATGATGCATTAATTAAATATTTGACTTCACCTTAGTGAGAGGATGTGTTACAACGTCCCCAGAAGATGCCGCCCTTGCAAGTGATATAGCCCGCAACACTACATAACAGGGACATGTAATAGAAAAATCAAGTTCAAAATATCACATTTTTGCTCATGCAGTTTCCATATCATCAAAATTGGAAGTCTGAGTTAAAGAAAATGAATTGTGGAGTGCAATATATAATAATTATTGAACAAAGACATACCACTATAATATCGATCCTTTAACTCCTCTACAGTCCGAGATGATGTGAACCTATCAGCTATCACAACAAAACGGAGATCGAATCTCTCACACAAGTCAAATAGTTCATTTGTCTCCTCCTTGGTCCACATCTAGGTAGATAAAGCAGAATCAGGCAGAGTAACGCATCGAGAAAAGCAGAATCTAGTAAGAGAGATGACTGTAATAACACTGATAGATTGTCCATGTGTTTCAACTTTCAATTGAGAAAAGCATATAACTTCAAAACTGCAGTTAAAAGTGGATAATTTTATACGATAAAATGTGCAATCAGATGCAGTGTAGAAAAGAGATTGTTGCAAATAAGCCAGGCTCATAATTATATAAATTGATCAAATGATCGCAATTTCCCCACCATTATTATGTCAAAACTGATAATGTTTTCTTGTTCTAGAAACCTATCATCGTGATATCAAGGTAAAGAAAAATTATTATCCCAAATTCCTATCCATACAATTAAAATTCCGATCGAAAGGACAGGTTCTTAGAAAAAATTTAAAAATCCTCACATGGCAACAATGATTCAAAATTTGGCCCTACTCTCACTGTCATTACCCAGTTTGGAAGCTTTAAAAAAATCCATCAGTGGATTGATTTACCATGGCAACTCTCCAAAGATGTAGATGTAATTGGAGGAAAATCTCCTGGAGATGTCCCAAACTATGGAAAACATAAGGTTGACCAAAACTTAGATTTTTGAATAAATTTTGTCACTTCAAAGCAAACTGTATTCATCTGTATCTTGGTTGCCCTATACAAAATATCTAACAATTAAATAAATATATACCGATTACCACACAAGAGATAACCCTCAGCAAAAGAAAATTAGAAATTTGGCCAAGACTCCATCCCAAAACCAAACTAGAATTGTGATTTTTTGAAGCAAAACTAGAATTGTGATTGATATCATTCTACTCAAGTTTCTAGAATCTGATTGTTGTCAACCATAAAAAAATGTATATTAATCCTACATCACACTAAACTCAACTTTTACATGGAATCTGTGTTAAACAATTGCCTAAAGAAAACACTACAGGGATTCTAACAGTATAGGTTATTCTTAATTCTTATTAGCCAACACAGGAATAATACAATATCCTTCTCTTCTGCAGAAAAAAGAGGCTTCCAGTTGTATTATTATTCATAAACTTCATCATGAGTAATCGCTAATGAGCAAATGAACATATGAACAAATTTTAAGTTTTATACACACAAAAAAATGATAATATGTTCCCTTGTAATAGAAGTTACAACTCAATACATTACATAAAATAAATTTCAGTTTGGTTAGCATATAAATTTGCAACATCGTAGTTTAAGCAAACTTATCTATAAATTTCCATAAAATTGTACAATTAGACATGATTACCCACAGGATCTATCAAGTACTTTTCATACTCCTCATCTGTGTATTTAATAATGTCAACAGACTGCACCACAAGAAATAGAAGATTTAGAATAAAACCAAAAAGGTAGCAATGCATTGGAAGCACAACGAAAAAGAGTAACATGAATTAAGCTACCTTGTTATATTTGGCAAAAGAGTAGTCCCCAGTAGGTAGAACGCCATTGACTATTCGAACCTAAAAGCAAAAAGACACATAAACAATAACTCGTATGCTCATAACTAACTTCATAAGTAATCACAAATAATAATTTAAAAGATACTTTTACTGACCCAATGGTAAAGATGAAGATCATCTTTACGAGCAGAATTGGTGAAAGGAAGCCATTGCCAAGTAACCTGAAGAACATTAGAAGTTCAATAACCAAAGTAATTGCCCATTTTAGATAAACAGCTTAATCAAGCATATAAATGTTTACACATAAGCTATTTTTATACCAGAAAATAAAATAAAGATAAGTTTTTTTTATAAAGATAAATTTTTTATATATGCTACGAGTTTTTTCATAAGCTATATTTGAGAACTTATGAAAATAAGCTGAAAAAAGCTAGCAAAAAAATTATCATAAGCTGTTTCCACAAATTTTCCCAAACATTGTCACAAAACTTATGTCAGTAGATAAGCTCAAATAAGTCAATCCAAACACGCCCAAAATACAGTCAAACTGATTTCTCATTAACAATAAGTTGTTTTCACTTTTCATAAGCTCCCCATTTCTATAAGTTATCTCAAACAGTCTCAAAAATGCTTATCTAAGTTCTCAGAGCAAAATAAATGAATAAAAGTAATAAATAAAAAAAAAAGACCTTTTCATGAGGAGGAGGTTTTTTCTTCAACTGGGTAGCATCAATGGAAGGCATAAGAGGTGGCATTCCACCAGTAAGAGCATAAACTTCGCGTGAAATGCCATCTGGTTTTCTGTGAGATTCTTTGGGGGGTCGTGATTTTTTTTCATGAGAAGATGGGAATGAGTTTTTGTGCAATCCAAGAATATCTTTTGCATCCATTAATGGAACAAAAAAGCTTGCATTGGATTCGATTGAGGAAGATGAAATCGGTTTTTCGTTCTTCCTTTTCACTTTCTCATTTGTTATAGTTAAGACAACCTCCGATAGTACGACGTCGTACTACTGCATAAAATATTAAAATCACTGTTTTTTTTTTAACTGTATCACTGTTTTTTAACCAAAAAATTAATTGCGTAAAAAAACTAAAAAGATAATGTGTTGGCTTACAAGAAAAATAATTTTTTTGTTTTTTTTTTGACAAAAGAACATTTTTTATTTTAATGAATGTGAATATCTTTCAATATCTATTTTTTTGTTTGATGTAATACTCCAATATTCGATAGAAATCAAGTATTTTACTGTAAATTGTGAGATTTTAGTCAATAAATCCATGATCTTTTTTTTTTTGACAATCAATAAATTTATGATCTTAACAATAGAGAACTATGTAATTATACTGTAGGTTATCAAATTAGGGTACACATCTTGAATAATTTTCATTTGTATGTTAATTTTGTTTTGAAATCGAAACTAGATGTTGTGGAAGTCTGAATTTTTCAACTGGCAGATGCATTGAACCAAATAAGAGGTTTAAAATTTTCCCTCCGTAGAAGCGGGAACTTTTGATTTTCAAGTTAGGTGATTTTAGGTTAAATTTCATGTCTATAAATAAATAAATGATTGATTGATACCATAGGCAAATTATTGAAAGACATGTGCTTTTTCATGCTTTGTAGAAACTAAAGTTAGTTTTTCACGCAAGAGAGAGGTGAACGGCGGATGGTGATGGAACTGTGGCAGTGGTTGGTGGTTGTGTGGTGGTTCTTTTTCTATGCTTCTGATTCTTTCTTTGTTATGTTTGTTGTTGTTTACTTGGTTATGTTTCTTTTGTGATATTTTTTAGATGAAATGGGTTGAAGTAATGGTTGAAGATGAATAAGGTTTTTTTGATTGTTATTGTGGAAGATGGACATGATTTTGGTGAAAAGTTGAAGAAAAGGGAGAGGAAGGCGTGCCAGTTCTCTGTGTTTCTCTCCTTTTTTCTTTTTTCTTTTTTTATTACTTTTTTTCCTCTATTTCTATTTGTTCTTAATTACTTTTATTACAATTTGATTATATTTGTCAATAATAATAAAATAGAAAATATGTAAAAGAAGGAGAAGGGGGGGCACAACTATGGATGGCAGAATGACCCGAACCCGCGGATCCCGCTCGCACCCGCACCCAAGTCAACAGGTAAAACCCGAATTGACTGTGTTTGGGTTCGGGTTTACCTGATATTTTCCGGTGCAGGTTTGGGTAGTATGAAACCCAAACCCCGCCCGTTTACATTTTAAATTACAAAAATGCCCCTTAAGTGTATATATATAAGTGAGAAATTAGGGTTTTTGTTTATCATTTTTTCCTTCTCGTCCAGCTGCTGCGTTTTAGACTTTCATTATTGCTTTCTCCTCTTCACCACTTCACTCACTCACTAGGCCACTAGTCTAACTAGCCTTCTTCACCAATCTCACTCGCCTCCATCACCGTTTTCACTCACCTCCTCTCAAATCTCTCACCGTTTCCACACTGCCAGGTATATTTTCAGTTCTTTTTTCATTTGTTACCTTTTTTTTTTACCTAATTTGATATATTTTCACTATGTTACCGAATTTGATGTTTTCTAATTTTGTTACTTGATTAACTTTTAATCTGTTTTGTTTGAATCTGTTTAGTTACAAAACTTTAATCTGTCGTGAGAGAGGGTTTCAGTTCAATTAAGGTGTACAGAGAGAAATCCTGAAAGGTACTAATATTTATGTTTAAAACTTCAAGTTATGCATCTCATTGTTGTTTTAGTTATTATCTCATGTAAATCTATGGTGAGATGGTTGTTTTATTTGGTGTATTGGAGCACAAATTATCGTTCTATTGATTCAATATAACTTTCTTGAAAAAATTATCATTTTATTTTGTGTATTGATTCAACAAATTATCAGTTTATTTTGTGTATTGATTCAACAATAAACTTGCTTGATTGAGTGCACAAATTATGGTTGAATAGGGTTCGGTTAATCTTTTGATTTGAGCTAATCAAAGAAACAAGAAATCTGTATTTGACTTGAATCTTCTTACTGGGTTTAATGGTCTTTCTGTTGTTTTTTAATATAGTTATTATATGTGAACTTGGTCTGTATTGCACAACAGTTTGTTGTTGTTGTTAAGAGGATTAAGTTTTATTGTAGCTTTATCATAGAATTATTATTATAGGAGACTTACATACAACTGAAAACCCTATTATTAAATAATATATTAAATTTAAATATATATATATATATATATATATATATATATATATATATATATATATATATATATATATATATATATATATATATATATATATATATATTTCCCCCCTTAAAAATACACACACATATATTTCTTATTTTAATTAATAAAAACTCTATTATTTTGTCTATTGGTATATATTATTTCTAGCATACCTAGCTCTTTTTCATGTCTATACCATATATATCAAACTTTGTTTATTTGATGGTTAACAAAATTATATCATTAAAAATTCAATAATATGTCAAGACTCACTAATGGATTTTAAATAGAACAACATTCATACCTTCAATTTTTTTCCGTCATTCAATTTTTCTTCCTTCCTTGCATTTAATTTGTTAAGAAGTCGATTGTGTTGATCGTTATTAGTCTTAAGTTTTTGAAGCTTAAACTTCTCCTCCTTCTAAGGGTTTTCTTTAAGTTTAAGTGCATAGCGAATCTTACTATGCTAATGCAAAATTTGAAGTCTGATAGCAGTGACTAAGAACACATATAACGTCTTTTTCTCCATGCTATTGAATGCTTCATCCATTTTTTCATGATGCTACAACATTGACAATAAAATGAAAATTAATTAGGCTCATTGATGATAGATCAAGTCTTTTTTTTAAGGAA
The DNA here is from genome assembly GCA_951804385.1 of Trifolium dubium. Taxonomy (NCBI): domain Eukaryota; kingdom Viridiplantae; phylum Streptophyta; class Magnoliopsida; order Fabales; family Fabaceae; genus Trifolium; species Trifolium dubium. Next base: position 29,428,319 of record OX638073.1, read on the forward strand.
GGATAAATTGATCATACCACTTGCCTTAGATCCTTTACTTGGAAAAAATTCCAATAATCAACTATCAATATTAAAGTTTTATTAGAAACACATTCCAAGAGAGATATATCAGAATCTCTTGTAAGCTCTTTGCCTCTTACAATTACTTCCTTATTAATCACTTGGTTATACTTTGAAGATGCTTTTTCAACTTGGTGCATAGTCTCATCCCAAGTTTGTAGCCAGATGTAGGATTTAACCTAATAGATATAAAAGCAAAATTATATCACCAAAGTAAAAAGTTAGCTAGATATCCATATGCAACAATAATGTATGCAAGAGTTTATGTACATGGTGATATAATTTTGCTTTTATAACTAATAGGTTAAATCCTACATCTGGCTACAAACTTGGGATGAGACTATGCACCAAGTCTAAAAAGCATTTTCAAAGTATAGCCAAGTGATCAATAAGGAAGTAATTGTAAGATGCAAAGGGTTTATAGGAGATTCTGCAACATCTCTCCCATATTGTGTCTTCTAATAAAACTTTAATATTGATAGTTGATTATTGGAAAATTTTCCAAGTAAAGGATCTAAGGCAAGAGGTGTGATCAATCTATCCTTCCTTAAAAAAAAGACTTGATCTATCATCAATGAGTCTAATTGATTTTCATTTTATTGTCAATGTTGTAGCATCACAAAAAAATGGATGAAGCATTCAATAACATGGAGGAAAAGACGTTATATGTGTTGTTAGTCGCTGCTATCGCGCTTCAAATTTTGCATTTGCATAGTAAGATTCGCTATGCACTTAAACTTAAAGAAAACCCTAAGAAGGAGGAGAAGTTGGAGCCTCAAAAACTTAAGACTAATAACGATCGAAACAGTCGGCTTCTTAACAAATTAAATGCAAGGAAGAAAGAAAAATTGAATAATGGGAAAAAGTTGAAGGTAAGAATGTTGTACTATTTAAAATCCATTGGTGGGTCTTGACATATTATTGAATTTTTAATGATATAATTTTGTTAACCATCAAATAATTAAAGTTTGATATATGGTATAGACATGAAAAAGAGCTAGGTATGGTAGAAATAATATATACTAATAGAAAAAATAATAGGGTTTTCATTAATTAAAATAAGAAATATATGTGTGTGTATTTTTAAGGAGGGAAATATATTTAAATTTAATATATTATTTTATATAACAAAAAGCTAATCATCCATGTTTCTAATTTTTTGATGTCTTTTCAATTTAAAAAAATATTAAAGTTTTTTGGCTTAAATACACTTTTGGTCCTTTAACTTATTTTTTAATTTTGTTTTGGTCCCTTACCTATTAAAAGTTTTGTTTTGGTGCTTTAATTTATTTTTTGGTTTCGTTTTGGTCCCTTAACTATTAAAAGTTTCATTTTGGTCCCTTAACTTACTTTTTGGTTTCGATTTTGTCCCTTAACTCTTCATACGTCAACTACTTTGGTCTTCATTTCAAGGGACCAAAACAAAACCAAAAAAATAATTAAATGACCAAAATGAAACCAAGAAAATAGTTAAGGGACCAAAATGAAACTTTTAATAATTAAGGGACCAAAATGAAACCAAAAAATAAGTTAAGGGACAAAAACGAAACTTTTAATAGTTAAGGGACTAAAACGAAACCAAAAAATAAATTAATGGGCCAAAAGTGTATTTAAGCCAAAAATTTTTTAAAGGAATTCAGGTTTATTATATTTATTTTTTATATCTAACATAAAAAAAAATTATTGAATCCGTGCATAGCACAGGTTATCTAGACTAGTTATTTAACAAAAAATAATTGAGGTATAGTTGAAAGTTTTGGGAGATTATTGAATTTTTATTGTCGATACTTATTTTATTTTCTGTACATATTTTTTGATCTATTGCATTCACAATGAAAAACTCCCTACTTGAGGAATTTTTTGTCATTTCAACGACAATGTTAGATATAGATCAAATAGTTAAAATAATCAATTTTTATTTTATATTTTAAAATACTAAATTTGAATATAAACAATCTAAACAGTCAAAGTTTTAATAAAATGACTAATCACTTGGATGAAACGGCGCAAGTCTCTTTTTTGGAACAATGTGCAAATCTCTTTTAATTTATCTAAAATTTTAAATTTAATTATTAACTCTTTTTTTTGTAATGATTTAATCACTAACTAAATATTTGAAACATCAATTTTTACAGTTGTGCGTAAATTTTTGTAGTATACACTCACAGAAAAAAATACTTTCTCCAGTCTTATATACAAATAAAAATTAAAATCTATTTGGTCAAAATTTAAACCAAATACAAATTGATTTTTGCTTATATTTAAGATCAAAAAAAGGTATATATTATCAAACAACAGATCATCAACTTGTCTGCTATTATGACTCTTTACACTGTGTCACCCTCATCAAAGGTTCACATGTAAAGTATCATATTCATGTTGTGCTAATCTAGTCTAGGATATAAATGAATTGCTCTCTCAATCTAATGTTTCCCTCGACCACACTCTCAGAGAAGAAAATCAATGTAAATTTTTTCGCCAAACTCAGAATTTCATCAGAAGCTGACTATTTGGCTCATACCTCTCCTACAGAAGGCCTCTGTGACCTTCTTACGAACGACGCAATGAGAACTTTCTTCCCTCATCCTCATGTTTAATTTTGTCTTTTTGTCTTTTTTCTTTAGCTTCAATACAAAAAAATAAATAAATAACGAATCATCAACTCAAATGATTGTGATTGAGCGATTGAGTCATCATCCTTCTTTTAACCAAATGTCAAAATCTCCTCTTTAAATACGAAACAATTTTAAATATCTGAATCAACTGTCCAAGTGCCTTCGATCTAGCTCAGGCTCGACCAAAAAAGCAAAATGTTCGTACGTCGCTCGCACCCCCACTAATTCTTTCTCTTCTTTCTGATTAGTTAAAACCCTAAAATGTTGGCGTTACACTGAACTCAGCTCAAACTCGCCGGAAAACCAGGCGGAGTTGATCGTCAGCTCCGATTAACTCTAACATATTCATTCATTCAGATTTTCATCTCTTTCAAACAACAAACAAATCAATGGCATATAGACGCTGCCTCCTACAAAAACGTAACAACCTCATTGATCGAAGGTACCACCCTTCATTCACCTATATCCTCCACACCGACGACGATAAACGCAACCGTTCGAACGAGAACAAATCACCGTCTTCGCATAAAATTATCCAATCAAGATCATTTCGAAGCTCTATCAATGGATCAATGGCTTTTTCACTATTCGCTGGATATAATTTCTGCAGAAGAAATATGTCTACATTGAATAATCAGGATAATTCAGATAAGATTACTGTAATGACTGATGTTGCTGATGTTCTTACTGACACTGCAATGGATTCTGCTGTATCTTCTCAGACTCCGGTTGTTAGCGAAGTTGTTGCTGCTGCTGCTGATTCTTATGTGCCTGTACAAGCTTTGCAGTATGTCATTGATTCTGTCCATTCCTTCACTGGATTAAACTGGTGAGTCAGTGAGTTAAACTCGAGTTTTTTTCATTTCGATATGTTATTGAATACTTAATTAAGCGCATGTTTATCATATGAGTGCATGTGTATAAGCAATGTCTATTATGAATTTATGATAAAATAAAGTTGAACTGTTTGTTTCTTTCTGTATCAGCTATAGACGCTGTTTGGATAAACAACTTAATTAAGTACTTACTTACTCCTACATCATAGACTCATATCATATAAGTGTCTTTGTATTACTATTAGCTATTCTGATAACAAAAAACAAAATGAAGTCAAATTGCTTTCATTTATAAGATGTTTTCGTAAGCTTTCTTGGAAGAGTTTATGTAAATAAGCTGAAAACAATTGGTGGACATGTCATAAGTTGTTTTCATAAGCTCTTTGAAACAGCCTTAGAAATGTTTATGTGTATAAAATATTTCTATAACAAAATATGAAATAAAGTCAAATTATTTTCATATAAACTATAAGCTATTTTCCTAAGTTGTCCTGGAGAGCTTATATAAATAAACTGAACAACTTTATGAACTTGTGATAAGTTGTTTTCATAAATTCTCCTAAACAGTCTTACAAGTGTCTATTCCAGTAGGTAAGCTCAAATACGTCAATCCAAACAAATATCAGTTCAAACACTTCCTATCATGTTTTTCTCAAGATATCCGAGAGAATTTATGGAAATAAGACACAAGTGCTTATGTCTACAGATAAACTCAATTAAGTCAATTTAAAAATGCTCCAAATTTAAAACAGTTTGTCCAAATTATTGGGTAACTAATAACATATTTAACTCTAAATAATTGAATGCCACATGATTTTTGAAAGGAAACTTTTCACCTCATTGCTCCTTTGTATCAGGTGGGCGGCCATAGTTCTAACAACTATCTTGATTCGAACCGCAACTATTCCACTCTTAGTAAATCAACTCAAGGCCACTTCTAAGCTTACGGTATGTTCTGCTGCTTTGCTTTCCTACCTGTTTCTTGCTAAAAATGTAGTAATGGCTGTGAGTTTTGCTTGCTCCTTCCTCCGTTGTTCTATTTTGAGTGGATACAAATTAGATATTTGGAGTGAAATTTCCCCCTTGGTTCCCTTTCCCACTTTGAAATAAGGTACCCCTAACATCGGTTGGAAGGTTTATTCCCTCACTTCACCATATTTTGTTCCTTCATTTTGTCCCTTTTGAATGAAGTCCCCAATGCATGTTGTATATATGCATTTTTTTCTATATCCCTCTCAATCTTATTATTACCTAAGCTTACTGTTTTATGTGTGTTGCAGCTTATGAGGCCTCGCTTGGAAGAGATAAAGGAGGAGATGGATGGGAAGGTAATGGTGCTCTAGTTCATCAAGTCATGTTTTAATACCATTTCATGCAGTTGCGTTGCATCATATTAAAACCACAAAATAATGACCCTCATCAAAGATAGAGGCTTGCAACAAACTATATCTCTTAGGTAGATATGCAAACCCTGACATATTTCTACTCTGCCATCTGTGAATCTACAAAAATAAAAGAAACTCGAGTCACAGACTTAGTGAGAGAGCACAATAAACCAAGTGAGCAGGAAGAAAAAACAATAATTGCATGATTTTTTTAGCCGAAACGACTTCTAAACAAATAATCTCATCATTTGAAAACTCATTAATTAATTCTTAGTATGAACCAAACTTTAGTCATACATGAAGTTCCACATGTGCACATAGGTTGTATTATATCTTTGTTACAGAGAACAGACTCCACATAGGCTATGCGCACTTAGCATGTAGGCTGCATTATCTCTTCGTTGTAGCAAATGGTATCCATTTCAAAAGACTATGAACAGTTAGTCCATAAGCTGCATTTTCTTTTTTGTTGCAGCAAACAGAAATCATGTCAAATTACTACGAGCACTTAACTCATAGGCTGCATTATCTATTTGTTGAGTGAACGGTATCCATTTCAAACTACTATGAACAATTAGTCCAAAGGTTACATTCTCTCTTTGTTGCAACAAACAAAAATCATCTCAAATTACTACAAGCACCTAACTCATAGTCTGCATTATCTCTTTGTTGCAGCGAATGATATTCATTTCAAAGTGCTATGAACAATTAGTCTATAGACTGCATTCTATATTCGTTGCAGCAATCAAAAATCATCTCAAATAACTATCAGCACTTAACTCATAGGGGGTTTATGTGAGAAAGAGAGCATTAGGAGTCATATATCCCTATAGTTAGATTAGGAATTGGCGTATAGTCTGTTGAATCAGTTCAATATCCTGTTATTATCAATAATTTGAAAGTCTTATTATTTATCTCCTCTTTTTTATCTAAAACTAACAACTTCAGCACAAACCATTAAAAATGATGTATTAGTTTTAAATAAGTGATTTTTCATGAAATAATCTATAATAAATTAGTTTTTTGACATGTTGAAGAAATGTATTCGGTTTTCGATTTTCTTACATGTATGTTAGTATATGTTATTATATCAAAGATATTTTCTCTTTAATCACAATAAGATCCATTTTTCAGACATTTGATCCCGAGGCTGTTGCTGAAGGTCAGAGGCGGATGAAAAAACTATTCAAAGAGTAAGCCATTTCACTGTTTCTTTGTTGCATAACAACTGATAGTCATGTTTGATCTTCAAGTTTAGTGTAATTACTGCATTTGGTGATACAATGTATCAGCGGAGTAATCTTTGTGGCGACTTGTCAGGGACATAACTTAAATCATAACATTCAATGTTCAGTGTCGCTACTTTTTTTTTTAAATGACCAATTAATGTTAGTAGTAATGAGTTGTTATGTTAGTATTTTTATCCTTCACCGAGTTGGAATCCAGGTCCTCCAACTTGTTTAATTCTTAGCTCAACCCAATTTTGCTACCTACCCCCCTGTTCAGGGTCAATACTATTTTTGCCTCATTTTGATTCTGCTGTTTTCATTAAATTGGAAATGGTGCTTCTGCAAACAATCAAATGAATAAAATATTTTAATATTCCTTTTGGCTAGATGTGTGATCACCATAGTCTTTGAAGATTTGTTATGATTAATATATAAGAAATATGAATTTGTCTGTGGCTCTAAGGAATCTTTATTTTATGTATTAAATCAAACTTCATGGATCTTTTGTTTCACTAGACGTTCTTTTAATCTCGCTGGTTTCATTAATGCAGATATGGTGTGACTCCTTTTACGCCATTGAAGGGACTCTTTATTCAGGGTCCTGTCTTCATTAGTTTTTTCCTTGCGGTAAGCCAACTTTTGCTTCGATATCCCCCTACTTGTAGGACTCTGAGGAGCCTTTATATCGTTTCGTCCCATTCACAATTTTATTTTCTTTGATGGAAGATAACAAACATGGCTGAAAAAATGCCATCATTCAAGCATGGTGGAGCTTTCTGGTTCACTGATCTTACAACTCCAGATGCCTTATACATTTTTCCAGTTTTGACTGCATTGTCATTCTTAATAGTAGTAGAGGTGAGCACTTCATTCAGAAAACCCGTTTTTTTCAACTATCTTTCTAGTTTGTCTTTCTGAGTTCTTGTCTGAAATGTTGTCTGGTCTTACATTTCGTTTGTGAAGTTTATTTAGTGTTCACTAAAACCAGCCACTTCATATGACAAGAAAACAGTTTAGAACTGAGATGACAAGAGTGGTCTTATAATATCTGTTATATTTGATTTCCAATTAAGATCAATTGATTTTATATTGTTCTTCAGTGTAATATGCAAGAAGGAATGGAAGGAAATCCTATGGGTGACACCATGAAAAAGTTCTCGAGGGTTCTTGCTTTTGTTTCGGTTCCTCTCACCATGGGTTTTCCAAAGGTAAACTTTCCTAGCTGAGTCTTCTTTTTGGAAGGAACAACTTCCCTTTGCAACCATCTGATCTGTGTATGCATTTGAAAAAAATATTTTTCGAATTTAAGACCAACTCTCCTTTTATTCTAACCATTGCTGCTTTTATTTGTCATTATATGTAGTTTGAACTTGTGTTCATGTATAATTTTGCAGGCAATATTTTGTTACTGGATTACATCGAATTTGTTTTCTCTGACATATGGAATGGGTAAGGAACTTCAAAAAATTATTTGCAATATCATATTGTCATTATTCATCATTTTGAAATTTTGATTTGTTTTCATAAAATGCATATTGCCTAGGGCATTGGTTCTGCATTCATGATTGCTTTGAGTATGATAGATTGTATAATGCAAGTAGTTGGAGAATCCATTGCTCTTGCATCTTGCTGCTATTCTTGTTAAGTGTTCACCTGTATATGCATGCCAATCCAGATCTGTCTGAGACAAACTTGCGTTCAAACTTTACAGTCTTGCATTCCTAGTTTTAAACATATTAATAAAATTATAAAATTCAGTGCACCCTTAACTGCCTATCCGACTACTGTTACTAAGTAATCACCCCCTATAGTTGCAATCAGTTATTTATTCTATCCAAAAACATTAGTACATAACACGAGTTTATATTTTAAATACTTCAATGAAAGGAAATCATTGGTTTCTTGCATTAAATGGATGTGGGTTTATATTTTAAACTGTTATAGTACAAAACATGCGAGCACCGAACTCTTGTATTTTGATTTTCTTGATTTTTTCTGATCCCTATATTCTCTTTTATTTCCAATTTTGCAGCTCTTAAAGTTCCTGGTGTAAAGAAAACTTTGGGTATTCCTGATTTACCTGCAGCACCGCCCAGTTCTCCACAATCTCCCTTCTCTATATTTCCAGCACTTAAACAAGCTGCATCAGCTGCGAATGATCAAAGTTCATTGCCAGATGAATCATCAAAACAACCAATTAAAAAGATATCTTCTTCTGCTGTTATTAGTCAAAGGCTAAGAAGCTTAGAGAAACAAGTAAAAGGAAGAAAGAAAATGAAGAAATGATTAAATTGACTAAGTTTCTTAATTATGTCATTAAATATATGTAGCCAATATGCTTAAATTTATCGTCATATTGTATGATTATTCTCGGATGGAGTGGAAATTAGGAGTTTAATTAAGGTAGGTAGGGGAGAAAGAATAAATTTATTCCCAAGGTTCAAGATCATTTTTGCTGAGGAAGATAAAGCTTTTGGTTAACTATGTGGTTTACTTTTAAATTTTTTCATGGTATATATGGACAGAGTACATGAAGAATTATTTCTGTATGCAGTATGCTCAACATTTTAATGATATAGATTTTTGGAGCATTATCCTATTATCATCATCATCCCTGCAAGATAAACATGAGAAAGGAATAAAACATAAAACGAGGGGTGTTTAAGATATCTTTGGTTTTATTTTGAGGGAGAAAACATCTTCGAGACACAACAATGATATCGTAATCTATAATCTTTGAATATATGAAATTGTTTATGTTAAATTTTAATTGTATTTATCTATTCATTTCTATATATATTCATGTGTATTATCAAAGATTATTAAATGATATTTACCAATAAAAAATTATATTGCTTTGCTTCTCAGGTCAAATGCAGTCGTAGGCATCACACCCTTTCCTTTTCTTAATTTTTTTTTGGAATGGTAAAAATTTTTAACAATACTTTTTTTTGTTTATACCACTACGATCAATTTGTTTTGCATCATGATCTATATTAATCTTGTCAAAAAATTGTTTAAGTACAAAATTAATAACGAATTAACAGAAATTGTTTAATATTTTTTGTCAATAAAGATTGTTTAATATATGTTAATATTTATGAAACTCCGATACTCTAAAAATGATAAAGTATCATATCTGATATGTATCCGATACCGATACTCGTCTGATACTCCCGATACGCGTATCAGAGCAGTATCGGACAATTAATTTTATTTTATTTTTAGAAAATGACTGATACGTGTCATATACTTCTCTGATATGCGTATCGAAGAAATATCGGGCAATTAATGTTCTTTGATGATGGAAACAAAGGAGAAAAAATAGATACAATCTATATTTCCTCTTAAGTAGTGAATGTTAGACTATGACATTATTTATTGATAATCAACTATGTCTTTTTTGGATAGTATTGACGATGTTTTTTTGTGATAGAACTAACAATGTTTTTTTGGATCGTGCTTAAGATATCTAAAATTTGTTTGTTCATTTTGAGTAATTTGAATATTAAATGATTATCATTAGCGATTTTAGTTATGTTTAAATATTGTACATTTATATATTTAATTTTAAAATTTAGGTTTTAAATAACGTTCACGATCGTATCGTATCAAGAATTTTAAAATTTTCGCGTATGAGTATCGTGTCACGTATCCAGACTTCATAGGTTAATATTAATATTCTAATACTTCTATAAATATATAATTAAATTAATATCCATTTCCACATTAATATACATAAATATATAGAAGAGTAATATGTCTTTTACTAAATAATATATCTTCTTTTCCTTATACTTTTTATTCACTTTCTCTTATATAAAACGACTAAACAATCATCTCACTTTTTATTCACATTCATTCCTTCCAGCTTCAACATTCTTTTCTCTCTCTCTCTTTTCTTTCACTTTCTTTTCTCATCCAAACAAAACTTAAATAATGTTGCAATGTCATCAGACACGGTTACACCATTCAAGAGCATAAGTGCGTCACAATGTAAAAAAAAGTGACTGGACCAAAAAAAAGAAAGTAAAAAATGTCAAATACAATTTTTATTTTATTGGTGAATTTTTTTTAATATTAAGTGCAATTTGTTTTATAACCATTTATTTATAAGAAATGATATAGTCACAATCATCTAACACACTTCAATTGAAATTTGCCGCATCATTTATTTTGCTTTTTTTTTTGACACAATCATTCATTTTCCTTATTCTTTTTGTTTTTTGTTTTGGTAAGGTTCCCTTTTTCTTATTCATTTATCTATTAATAATTATAAAAATTAAAATAAATAAAAAAGTGAGACGTGAATAATTTTAATTAAAGTGTGTTAAATAATTTGATGATTTGATCATTACATTTCTCTTTATTTATTTTAGCAAATCAGAGAACTCTTCTACAGTATTCCCAATCTCTGTAAAGCCCTAGCAAAACCCTTCTCTATTGTTTCCTACCAAGCAAGAAAAAAATGGCGTTCAACTCAATTCTTCGCAGAAAGTCGAACACTTTCATTAGGGCTTTTGCTTCTGCTGCTCAATCGATCACAAAGACCCAACCGGGTCATCGCACCGTTCTTTCCGCCGCCGTCAACCGATTCGAGAAATCCTTTGTTCCAAGGTTTCACTTTTCTTCTGTAGCTATCAAAAACAAGCCATCTTCCGACGAGAATCTTCTCCGTGTCATCGAATCAGAAATCAAATGTGCTAAGGAAACTGATGATTACGGCGCTGTAAGCTTAATCTTCTCTAATCTATAAGATTAATGATAATAATAGTAGTAAAAATTATAATTTTGTTGTTAATTATAAGAATTATGATAATTATTACTATTATTTTTTATGTTGTGGAATGTTGAAAATTTGATTTTGGTTGATATAGGGTGAGGTGGTTCCAAGTGATTTTCCGTTTAAGATAATTGATAGGGCAGGAGAACAAATAATAACACTTGAAAGGACTTATGAAGGTGAAGAAATTAAGGTTGAGGTTCATATGACTGATTTGGTTACTGGTGAAGAATATGATAAGGATAAGGATAATGAGAATGATGATAATGATAATGAAAGTGAGAAAGCAAATCAATCAAGCATTCCACTTTTAGTTAATGTTTCTAAGAAGGGTGGACCGTCTTTGGAGTTCAGCTGCGTCGCTTACCCTGATGAGCTTGTTATTGATAGCTTATCTGTTAAGAAACCTGATGTTTCTGATGATCATGTTGCTTATGAAGGACCAGATTTTCAGTATGTTCTTTTGGCTTTTTTCTGATTTTTTTATTTTTGTTACAGATATAAGCATGCAATGTTTTAAACTGTGGTTAGGTCGATGTTGTTAAATAGAGGCTAGAGTGACACTATAGCATATCCAAATTTGAACAAATTGCTATTGTTAAGTGATATGCTATTTAGTACAAAATGTTGTCAAATAGTGGATATAGTGATTCTATGGCACATTTGCATTATGGAATTTGAACAAACTGCTATTTTTTGTGATCTGCAATTGACAACATTGAGTTGTGTTGCTAACTATACTGCACACGATCGAAGAGACTCTTAGAATTTTCTTAGATTTTTGGATTGCACCTTACTCAACCCTATAATCCGGGTTGTAAGGTGAGTATTGTCATTTGCCTCGATTGATAAACTCATTTTCCGACCATCTCACATCCAATATAAGACTCTTAATAGAGACAAAATATATTGATGATATTGATGTTGTGTGGTTCAGATTGCAGTTTTGGATTTTTTTGTAAAATCTTGTATGTAAGTTCAATTAATGTTGAAGGTAAGGCATTGTTTGATTTTGATTGTGCTATTTGTTTTACAGGGATTTGGACAAGAGCCTGCAAAAGACTTTCCACAGGTACTTAGAAATAAGGGGAATCAAACCTAGCACATTAAATTTCTTGCATGAGTACATGATCAACAAGGATAGCAGAGAATACTTGGTGTGGTTGAGTAAGCTCAAGAATTTCGTTCAAGCATGATCATTGACATGGTTTGAAGAAAGCACAGAGGATATTCCATTTGTGTCTAATCATTTACCAAACTAGTACGCATTTGAAGGGAAAATTAATGTATCGTATCTTCGTGTTTTCATTTGAAAGAAGAAAATAATCAGATATTGTGTTAGTGTGGTTTAGTGGTAGTTCCTAGTTTCCTACTTCCTATTTTAAAGGTGCATTGTGGTTGAAAATGTTTACTTTTAGTTTTATATCCCTAGTAAGTCAATTCTCCGGCTTTGTTACATAATCTTTGTATCAACTATCAAGTTATGTGAGGATTAATGTAATAATGTTTGCAAAGGTGATTACTCACTTGTCAGTTGTCCAGTTGCACTTGCACCTCTCATGTGTGTTTAGATTTGGTAGGAATCTCATTGTGAGCTTGAGTTGAGGAAGAAGCTCTATTTCACAACTTCACAAAATCTCAGTAAGTATGTATGTACTGGGAAGTGAGAATGATGAATTCATTGTGGATTCAAGCATATTCTAAGTGTGCTGTGAATCCAAAAATCTTGGTTCTTTTTTCTAATTCTTTGTAATTAGAGCTTTTGGTTCTTCAATGAGTATAGTAGAATATTCTAGCAAGCTTAGGTTTTTTGAACCCGCGTTAAGAATATTTCCGAGTTGGTCTTAAGGCATCAACTTTTTGATGTAGAAAATGTTAACTAGTGTTCTAGTTCAGTAGTAAAAAATATTAAAATTATTTTTAGAATGGTGCATTCAACATTTTGAAATTTTTTAAAATTAGTCTTTTCTACATTAAGAAAAAAACCATTTTGAAAAATAGTCTTCTATACAGAAAACTTTTTTTTTTTCTTTCTTTTTTGACTTCTTAATAAATATCTTTAGATGAGAGTTTCTCACCTTAATGCGAACCTCTCACACTCTCACTTTGTAAATGTCTCACATAAAATTGCGAGACTCGCGTGTATTTTATCTAATTAGATAGCGTGCACGAAAGTATTCAAAATAAAGTATTGTTATATTCTTTTAATAATTAGTAGTATAATGCATAAAGCTAATAACCTAATGAAAAGTTTCATGGTCGTTTGGGTCAATGAAATAGTAATTATGAGGTTCAAATAATGTTTCATGTAAATTTAAATTGTTCAATAGACAGGATTCAAATTTTCAATAAAAAAGGATTGGGAAGTTCCTAGCAGAAAAGTGAGGGGAATACAATAGTAGTAAGAAATAGACAAGAATGAGAATGAAGGCTGAAATTGAATGGCAAATGCATGATGATGGGTCCCAGATCAATTTGAAAATTGAATTATTGTACAAATTTTGCCGGGGAAGAAGGGTTGAGTGAGATAGACGTATGAATACTAACCGCACGCAACCTATGACCTTTCTTTCATCACTGCAATTTATCAGACCACATATTCCAACTATTTTATTTTTGTTTGAACATGATTTAAATACATTCTTGACCAAAATTAAATATCTTTATTTTAAATGATTTTACTGTAATCTTTAGTATGAAAAATCTAAAAAGAAAAAGTAGATAAGTTTTTTTTTTGAAATGGCAAATTGTATTGTAAGAGTAAAAGTAGATATGTTAGGTCGAGACGACATATGAGCAGACTTAATTATTTCATTCGAAACAAACATGTAGAACCGATCGAAACAAACATGTAGAACCGATCACATCCGCATTGTAAAGCATGACGGATACTAAACAAAATATAAAGAGAAATATAAGTAGTATGATCGTTGTTGACAAAATTAAAGATATAAAAAAGAGCTAGATTTAAAAAATAATTATCTCAAATCTAAACTAACCCTTAGATTTCTAGAGAAAGAAAACCTTAATAATCCAAATATTAACCAAAAAATAAGAATAAATCAACAAACAATTATTCTAAAAATGGAACTCAAATTCTCCGAAACAATTTATCTCATCTCATGAACTGCACTTAAAAGTTTAGTTAAATTTGCATGCACATTGTAGGGTTCCTGGTACACAGTGATCAGTCAATGACATTTTACATGTGATAACATATGGTGGCCAAATGGGGTCAGAAGTCCAACCATGGTGTAGCAAGTGGAGCCACATAAATATATGGATTGTTAGGCGCACACATTTTTTATACCAAACTTAATTTTAGCAGTTTCATAATTGATCTGAAAAATTACCACAATCCAATACTAAATTAATTTTTTTAGATATTATTTAGTGAGATTTCTACTTTTATCGGGAAGTCCACTTACTTGAATTCTATATGAACAAATGGGCGTATCAAATTTCAAACTTCAATCCCGCATGTATTATTCCTACCAATTGAATTAAGCTCGGAAAAACATTATAATTATAATTTCGTATCCATTACTAAAATAATCTTAGTCCTAAATCTAATGATTATAATATAAAATTTGAGTTATCACAAAAATACATTCATGTAGATTATACAGCAACAATTGTCACCTTTGGTTGGTAAAGTTGATTTCATCTACTAACCCCATTAGTTACAATTTACAAACCATTCACATCTTTATGCCCTCTTAGCAGTGCATGTTTGAATTCACAATGAGTACATTGAAATGACGTTGCCAAACGACTAACTCACCGTGATTCAAAACATACACTTAAGTTCTGTAAGATCAGAACAAGACAAAGGGAGTGATCCATTTAAGAAGCATAAGCAATATACAAAGGATGTTATGTTACTACTCTAAAAGCCCTTTTTACTTTGTATGACAAATCTATACCAAAATTCTTGTTCTGATAATAATAGCTTCCAAATTCATCAGCTTCCTTCAATCAGCTTTTTGTACAGCAGTCTTAAATAAAAGGATGTACAATTTTTGATCCATTGAGAAATATAGAAACCCTCCAACAGAATGGGTTACAAATGATCCAAAACTAGTCCCCACAATGCAGTGCCATGCCGGCCCATACACCCCATCAAATTCCTGTAATTTTTCAACCACACAATCAAATTCATTGACCAATCATCACAAAACAATTCAAAGACTCACTCTAATTTTGAATAACATTAAAGTCCTAACTACTAAAATGATTCCTAATTCAAAAACTAACAAAGTTCATGATTGATTTTTATATCTTTGAACAATTAGTACTATAATTCATTGAAGCTCTAAAGTGTAACTTTTAGATAATCACACTAACCATTGTGATTTTATCGAACTCATCGTAAAACCAAACATGCACTATATAATATAACATGAAGTTGTAATGTAAAATCAATTCATTTATTTTCAAGCCAACAAAACAAAATCAATTGAATAATGAACATAACAATTAGTATTAATGTTAATGTAAGAATTAAACCTTCTTGAGGGATAATGCAAGAGTTTTGGAAGTGAACTTCTCCATACTATCAAAAGCTTTTCTAGCACAATCAACAGCATGGATCTGCATAAACGGTGGCATATCAGCTGAAACCATTTTTGCTCCATTAATTGCAAAAAAATCACCTAAATCAATCATTGACCCACATAATGATTTTCTTCTACCACCACTTTGACCCATTGAAACAGAAACTCTCTCTTTAACAACATCACCTTCTTTCTTTGATTTTTCAGCCTTAACATCATCAACCACACACCCTTTATAAGATTCTTTCTTCTCATTCTTCAACAACCCTTGAAGTTTCCATCTTTCCAATTCTGAACTAGTTTTCTGCACTTTCTCTTTATGGGTTCTCTTTGAATTCAAAAAAATACCATCTTTTTCAAACTTGGGTGTTTGTATTGTGTTGTGGGTGTTATTGGGTTTTGATGAATCAAATATAGCAGAAGTTGTCATGGATTTAGTTTGTAAACGTGTGTCAACATGTTTTGTTTGAGGTTGTTTGGTTTTTCTACTACCTAAGTTAAGACTCTGAAAAGGTTTCACTAAAAATGATGATTTAGTAGCTTGAATCAAATCTTGGTTTGGTTTAAGATAGTGAGAAGGTGAAGGTGAGAAGATGGTGGTTTTTGTGGTGGTGGGTTTTGTGTTCTTTACCGGAGCAGAAGGTGGATTTGACTCCGGCGGTGCTGTGTTTCGCCGCCGGGAAGAACGGTGTGCCATGATGAATAAACGGTGCAAATAGAAGAATGTTCTGTTTTTTTTTTTTTTTTGATGTTTTTGTTTAGGTTATGGTTTTATTTGTTTTGTTATGGTTTTACCATGAGATTGCATCAATGGACCAGATTTAGTGGATATTAAAATGAAAACATGTTCAAATGCTCACACAGTATCATAAACATTAAAAAAAGTAAAACTTATTTTTGTTGTTTGAGAACACCAGTCTCTTCCATCTCTAATTCTCTATCTTCTTCCTTCCTCACTGCCAGCTTCTCTATCTTCGTTATAGAAAACAACCCATAAGATTTCATCAAAATAAATTCCAAATTAGAATAATCTAACATCTCTTCACCAAAATCATTTTACCAACCCCAAGCAATCCACAAGTTTTGAAAACAATGAGGTTATGGAAAACTATTTTCTTCATTGTAATTTGTAACCTCACTGTGACCATTTTTTAAGGTTCAAACTTCAATTTTAATGACATTTTTTAAACTGAAATAGGTTCAAAGGATCAAATCAATTTCATAACATAGAGACAAAAACACTATTTACAAACTAAAATTATAATTTTTATCCCTTTAATTTTCTTTTTGTGTTGTTGTTGAACTGGAGATGGAAGGTTTCACCTTTTACAATTTATGAGATTCTTCGAGTTAATTAAGAATTAAGATGGATAGAATGCATGATAAGAGAAACAAGGCCTAAAAGATTGGTGAAAGTTTAAGAAATGAAAGAAGAAAAAAAGAGAAGAAGAAGAAGAATGGTCCTTGATGAAGCAGATCTGAGAAAGAAGAAGAAGATGAAAGCGCAGAGAAAGAGAGAGTAGATTGATGAGGAAAGGAGAGATTGAGTGAGAAAAAGTTACGTGTAACCCTTTAATTTTAGTGAAATCTCAGCCATTCAATTATTTTAATAGATCTTATGGTATATTTTTGATGGTACACCGGTGAGGGACTTAATGACTCCCTCACCCTAGAAGCCACCATAGAATAGAAGTAGAAAGTGGTTAAAGACAGTGTTGGGAAATAGGTTATCTTTTCGAGGTGTTGGAGAAAGAAGAGAACAAGTTTGATTGAAACAGTGCATTTTGATAGTGACTTGTGCGGTGAGATTAGATAGAATACTCAATTTTGGTGTAAGAAAAATTGATTCAGACATTTTGTAGAATTGATTTTTTATAAAAATTAATTTGAAAATAAAATAATTTATGTTAAAATATATTAATATTATAAATGTGAGATGAATAAAAAATTTAAGTATAAAAATCAATTTTAGAATTTAAAACAATTTTTTTTTAACTTCAATAGAATTCATTTGTGAACTATAATCAATTTAAACAAATTATAATTAATTACACCTCTAAATTAGAATTGAAACCATTAAGTATTAGTT